>JAQIUQ010002366.1:252500-340000 GCA_030378365.1 Hybognathus amarus | reverse complement strand
TCTAAAAAAAAGAGAGTGTCTCGTGGTTGTAATCTTAAATGTGTGCTTACTAAGAAAACAGTATGCTAAAAATAGCACTGTGTTTCCACACCTGCAACCAATGCAGAGTCATCATCCTCTTTTGCAGTCCGGGTCACAACCGTCTCTGCAGCAGGAATGTAGCGTTCTCTCGGAGACCGTGGACAACAGCGAGAAACAACGGAGTCTCCCCCTCTTAAGAGTACGGCACTGCCCTGAGCCCTGAGGAGATGCTGAATGAGGAATTCTCATTAAGAAATAATGCGAACATGTTTTTTTTGGGTGGTTTAGTGAGGTACATATATCTCATGGACCTGCATAAGTGATCTCCAGAATGCTCCTCTTGTGTTGCACCGCTGCCTCATGCAAAGGGATCCAGCCCCTGCTGTCTGCATTCGACAGAGCCTCCTTACGCTGCACCAGGACCTTCAAAGCTTCCTCATTCACCTGACATCACACATGAAACGAATGGCATAAAGTCTCCAGAACTTCTACAGAGGAACTGAACATGCTCATAAACATTTGTGGAGGATTCAGCACCTACCAGCTTGTATAGCAGTGAAATTCTCCGTGGTCAATGAGGTCTAATGGATCACTGCGGAGGGACATCAAAACAAAATGTCTTCTATCATTAGACACACACTACCAGTGCATTCAAAATGGTGGGATTTACCTGTACCTGGTAGCCGAACCCGTATGTTTGCTGTACTCCAATAGACTCTGTTCAATCATGTACTGAGTGGCCTCATCTTCATCCTCATCCCAGTCATCCTCTGCAGCATCATACACCTCCTCCTCCATCTTTCATATAATAAACTCGAATTTGGCAACCAAAAACACAGGACTTGTAGGGATACTCCACTTTTTCTGGAAATAGGCTCATTTTACCACTCTCCCGGAGTTAAATAGTTGAATTTAAATAAATAGTTGAATTTAAATAGTTAAGTAATTTTACCGCTTTCAAATGTATTCAGCCAATTTTCAGATATTTAGAAGAATATCAGTAACCAGACAGTTTCTGGTCTCATTGACTTCCATAGGAAAAAAATATACTATGGAAGTCAATGAGACCAGAAACTGTCTGGTTACTGATATTCTTTCTAAATATAAAAAAAATCGGCTGAATACATTTGAAAACGGTAAAACCCAAATGTTTAATTCTGGGGAGTGGTAAAATGAGCCTATTTCCAAAAAAAAGTGGAGTATCCCTTTAACAGCAAATGGCTTTTTCTGGCTTTATCCTCATCCCAGTCATCCTCTGCAGCATCATACAACTCCTCCATCCTTCAATAATAAACTCGAATTTGGCAACCAAAAACACAGGACAACAGCAAAAGGCTTTTTCTGACTTTACAACGTGAAAAAATAGTTGATGAGTATCTTTTTCGCCATTTCAAATTTGGCACCACAATAGAAAAACATTGTATAGTATGCAAAGTATGAGTAGCAATCTGACTCTTGAATTCAATGTTTTGCATTGAATGCAGAGCATTGGTTTACAATAGCCAAAGCTAAAAATATCTGCTCTTGAGCTGGCTTGAATTTAAAAAAATTAAAAAAAAGTTGTAACCAGCACTCGGAACTCAAATATAAAATGAATAATAAGAGCCTAACATCAAAATTACCTTCATTCTTGAAATGACTGACTAATTACTTTGAGAATGGTTTGTAAACATGCAACACATCCCATGCAATCTATTTCTATAGAGCTTTTCCAGGAGGAATAATCTGTTTACAATTCAAATGCAAATGTTCATTCTACCTTGAGACAACAGGAAATGTTGAAAACAGTCGTGGCAGTTGAATCTGTACTGTTTTTTTTGGTCGCTTTACACTATTTATATTCCTGCATGGTTAAAAATACTTGCTCATGGGGTCTGAGCCAGCCAACCAACCAACCAACCAACCAACACCTGGCTTTTACCCACTGAGTGACAGTCGGGCTTGCAATTCTACCCTAGACAGCTGACCCGAGAAGTTCATGTTCGCAGCATTGGTGTTCTTAGGGACATATGCAATGGGCCAGTGGACACAGTGGACAGTACAAAACACATACTCTCAGAGAAACAGGAAGCTGTGCATTGATTAAATGAATCCCACCAGAGATGCACATTAACACTGATGAATTATTAAAAAACAGGACAAAAATGGAAGATTATTCCTTTGTACATAAAAGCAAGAATATATTCCCAATCCACCCTATTCCATTCCATTCTAATGTTTAATGTGCAGTAATAGGCTTCTATAAATATAGAATATCTATATATAGAACTTCTAAAATAACACTGAAATATATAAAAATTCTCCCCCTGTTTAAATTATTTTTATTATATTAAACATTATAATATAGACTGTATCATTAAGAAATGTTTTGTTTAAAGCGTATTTACTGGAATTGTTTCTACAAAATATAAGCATTTAAAGTAGTTCACTTTAAAAAAACTTTTGCTGATAATTTACTCACCCCTATGTCATCCAAGATGTCCATGTCATTCTTTCTTCAGTTCGAAAAGAAATTAAGGTTTTTGATGAAAACATTCCAGGATTTTTCTCCATATAATGGACTTCAGTGGGAACCAAACGGTTCAAGGTCCAAAAGACAGTTTCGGTCAAACTGCAAAATGTTCAAAGTGCTTTAAACGATTCCAGACGAATGAATAAGGGTTTAATCAAGCGAAGCGATCGTCGCTCATTTAAAAAAAAAAAAAAAAGTTACGTTTTATAAGGTGGTCACCTTGCTCTGTTCTGTTCTTGATGCATGACTTTCCTGTTCAAACTCGTTCATTAAAATGAACGAAATCTTTTCCTGAGTCAATTCATTCATTTCAAATCATTGAATGAACCAAATGACACGAAAAAGATTTGTTCATTTTGATGAACGTGTTCGAACAGGAGTCAGAAACGTGTGTCACAGAACAGAGCAGGCGACCATTTGAGGTTATAAAACGTGGTTGTTGTTTTTTTAAATGAGCGATCATTTCGCTTGATAAGAACCTTATTCATCGTCTGGAATCGTTTAAAGCCCTTTCAACAGTTTGCAGTTTGCACTGAAACTGTCTTTTGGACCTTGAACCGTTTGGTTCCCAGTAAAGTGGATTATATGGAAGAAAAATCCTGTAATGTTTTCATCAAAAACCTTAATTTCTTTTCAACTGAAGAAAGAATGACATGGATATCTTGGATGATCTATTGGGGTGAGTAAATTATCAGCAAAAGATTTTTTTTAAAGTGAAATACTCCTTTAAGTTTATTTAAAACAAATTATAATTATGCATAACATATCCTAATGAGCAATATTAAAATGTCCTTGTGAAAGTTGCATTTATTTGAAATAGTCAGAGTAGTCTTGAAAGATTTCTCTTTTAATGCAAGGTGTCCATAATGTTTTTAGTTATGGAAAGTACAGAAGACTACAACAATTATATTAAAATTAGCGGACTGAAAGTGTGTGTTATATCTTATTCAAATTATATTCTGAAAAATATCTTTTACCAGTCTGGATCTCCTGGTAATAAAAGATCAATATATATATATTCCTGATGTACTTGAAAAACACAACAACATGCAAAGAGGACAATCATATCAAATTATGATGGTGTTTGTAAAAAAAAAAATATTTAAAACCAATTAATGAGATAATATTTTTAATGGACACAGTGGAAAATCATAAAAGATGTGCGTGGGAACACTAAATAATGTGCTGGTACGGTGTCAATCATCTAGTTGACATAGCAAAGCTACACCTCTCTTGATCCAGTGCTGAGGACGCTTGCTGGTTGCGAGCATCATGCTGATGACGAAGTTGGTTGAATGGCCAGTGGTGGACAGAGTACCTTTACGCTCACTGGTCTTGTAGAGGGGACACACATAAATGCTGTGGGGGTGTTCCATGCCCTTCTTGTCCGCTAAAGACAGGTTTAGAGAGGTTGCTCAGCAAAGTAACTACAAAAGCATGAAATGATATATATAGATACCGGTATATTAAATAATCATCACATAACATTTCTTATCTTACTTGGTTTGATCCAGATGATAGGGACTGCATCAAATAAAACTTTTGGATGCTGTTCGGCCAACACTCCACTGCAAGGAAGAACACATTTCATGAAAATATAGCAAAAAAAATGTCCAGCATCTTCCTGCCATGTAAGCTTCTCTCTTGCCTTTTTGTATCCCACCGAGCTCCATCCAGGAAAAGGCCATGAACGTAGACTCCATCTTCAGGAGATGAGTCTGAGGTGTCGAATGGCAGAACCTGAAGCAACAAAGAACAACTCTTTCTGATAAAAGTACTCTCAGCCTATTAGCCTAAAGACAGTTGCAGTAGACTAGAGGATACCTCATAATTAAAGCCAAGCAGGTCAATGGGGATGGAGTACTTCCTGGCGCAGTTCTGCAAGGCTCCTGTTAGGAAAGCCTGAGTGAAGAAAAACCCAGACAACCAAAATACACAGGGCTTCTGGGTGTCATACCAGTCCTGGAAAACAATATGACACAGTTTATGAAATATTAAGATAAATTATATATTTTTTTAAATTCAAATGTACTTGATTTGATCAAAAATACAATGTGAGATATTATTAAGATTTACAATAAAAAACTATTTTCTATTTTTAAATGTAATTTATTCCTGTGAGGACAAAGCTGAATTGTCAGCATCAGTCTTTAGTGTCACACAATCCTTCAGGAATCATTCTAAAATGCTGATTTGCATCTCAAGAAACATTTATTTTCATATTATTATCAATGTTAAAAACCTTTTATTTTTCTCATGCTTTTTTATTATTTTGAAATAGAAATCTTTTATTATTACTTTTACTATTATTTTTGAATGAACTTTTGAATGGCGAGTATCAAAACTTTTTTCTACAATATAAGTTTTAACAGATTCATTATTTGCAATCTTTCATTGGAGTCTAAAAAATTTGCTGATAGCTGCTGTTATCAAATTAATTTTTTCACTCAAATTGTTAATTATAACATGCACTGAAAAAAATATGTATTACATTTAAAAAATGCAAATATTTACTTAACTTAAAACCATATATTTCATTATGTAATGTAATGTTAATTTATCTACTTTAACTCCCAAAATCTGCCTTGTAATCCTAAAATGTATCCAGATAACCACCACCACAATAATAAAGGTTGGCACAATGGAAAGCCAAGTGATGAATCAAAATATTTATAAAAAGCTTTATCTTATGTGATGTGTAACGCAAGGACTTCTGGAAAAGTCGTTTTACTGTTTTTTTTAATATTGGAATTAATAGTTTTTACAAGCAAAAAACCCATAGATTTAACATAATTTTACAGAAAGAATGTGACGTTAAACCATTTACAGGTAACTTACACTTCCAACCAATTAACGTTTTTATATTTTTTTAAATTAAATGTTTTTAACTTTTTACTCTAGCATTTTACAGTATCTTTCTAATTTTACAGTGAAATTTTCACTAGTTGTCTGCTACCTTTGGCCTCTGTGAGGAGTTGTCTGTTCATGATCACTGACCTGCAGAAATTTGAGTCTGGCTAGGAAGTCGTTGACATAGCTGCCCAATGGCTTGAGACTGGGATAGGAGCACTTGGCCCACTTTTCTGGCACTTTCCCCACCAGCAGACCACCAGCTATAGCCTCAAGCTCTGCGTCCATCACCACCAGCCCCTTAATGGCCTTTATCAGGTTCTGCAGACTTACACGTATAGTACTGCTCAAACTGAGAGAAGAAAGTACACAGAAGTTATAGAATAAACATCTTCACTTATGTAGAATCGTTTCTATAGATGTTTTTGATCTAATTTGAGCTCTGCGGACTCACTTGTTATACCGCTGCATCTCCTGCACAAGCACCGTATTCATGCTCTCTTCATAACACACAGGGAATTTGGCAAGGGCAGACTCAATGTCAAAATTACCCGGAAGCTGCAAGAACGAAATCAGAACGTCAATAAATCCATGGCAAGTATGCAAATAACTTCTCATCCCAATAACAATTTCTAATCTTAAGAATGATGACTTACTTTAGACAGGATGTCATTAGCAATGTCCAGTAGAGTGGTGTCCCCGCCAGAGCCGCCCGCTCCCTTTGAGCCACCGCCCTGGGTGAGGAGGAGGGAATCAAATAGTAGTTTGGTCTGTTGAAGGTCTTTGGAGATGTCCACATTCTCATGCATGCCAAACACCTCGGGATGCTGGTTGAAAGGCAGGTTCTGTGGAGCATATGCAGTGCATGAGAGTTTTAATTTAGTTCAAAGTCAGCAGCTATCATAACATAAAGTCGTACCTTGATAAACTCCACATAGTCTTCATATATGGACTTTGGAGGTGCATGATAATTGCCACTGGGGGAGAAGGAGTAGCGTGGGTGGTCAATAATGTCTTTGTTGTAGAAGTCAGCGAGGATCGTCATGAGGAGGCGACGGTCCCAGTCATCTGTTACACGACCTCCGTAGTTACACTCTCCAGTCAGATACGTGATGGCCTCAAAGGGAACCTCCTGGTACTCATTCACAAAGAGCTGAGGCACAGAAAGGAAATATAAAAAAAACATACATTTTTCCAAACTTTGTTTAACAGATTTCAACTGTTATAGTTAGGTCACATTAAACCGCCTAGGACACTTTTTCATGCCTTCATTTGTTCATTGTATGTGTAGATTTCAATATCATATTATGTGTAGATTTCAATATTATATTGGAAACTGTACAGGATTTTAAAATGTGATGCTATTTTCTCTTTTTTGTTCTGTGACATTGTAAAGCACTTGTGTTGTTTTAAATGTGCTATATAAAAAAAGTTGCTATTGCTATTGGTAAGACTTTTTTGATGGTCCTCTTTAAATATTCTGTTGACTATAAGTAACATTGAACCCACATGTCAACTAACTCTCATTAGAGTGTTAGAAGAGTATTAGTAGACTGTCTGCTTAATATCTGCTAATACTTTATTTCTATGCTCCCCAAACAAACATTCTACTGACTTTAAGTAAATGTCAACTTCTATTAATCCTAACCCTGGCCCTAACAGTCTCCTAATACTCAAAAGAGAGAGTTAGTTGACATTGTAGGTGCAACATTACTTAAAGTCAAAAGGGGACCACTGAAATAAAGTGTAACCATATTATTTTATTACAAAATATTATTTTTCATTTTTGAACGATAATAATGATAATATGAACAATATTGAGTGAATAGTGACAGTAAAGACATTTGCCGGTATAATGCTATTTCAAATGCTTTCCAAAAAAATGTTAAGCAAAAATGTCAGTTTCCAAAAAAATATTAAGCACCACAATCATTTTCAACATTGAGAGAAGCATAAACAAAACTGTTTCCTGTGCATCAAATCATCATAGAACGATTTCTGAAGGACTGTGTCACACTGAAGACTCGAATAATGATGCTGAAAATTCAGCTTTGCCATCACAGTAATACATTTCATATGTTAAATAATTTTAATATGTATTAAAATAGTATCGATAATTGATCGAATAAAAGCAGTCTTGTGTGAGGATACCAAACATCAATGATTTTTTTAAATAAATGTTTGAAAGGTACATAAATTAAATATAATTTTAATAATAATATAACTTCCACAATACCAAACAACTGGGATCCTAATGAAGTTTTTGAAAAGTTAGTACCCTTGGTGTCTTGAGTGTTAGAAATGTAATATGAGACATATTATTTAAATGTATTTTGGATGAATAAAATGCTTGCTATGAAATTAGACTTAAAAAGATAAATGAGTTTATTAATTGAAACATTTTAATTTCCACTGGAGTACTATTAAATAATGTGGTTGAGAATGACACTGTGGTGAGCATTTAAGTGCGTTACCT
Organism: Hybognathus amarus; assembly: GCA_030378365.1. NCBI lineage: Eukaryota > Metazoa > Chordata > Actinopteri > Cypriniformes > Leuciscidae > Hybognathus > Hybognathus amarus. The sequence goes on along the minus strand of JAQIUQ010002366.1, from coordinate 332,141 downwards.
GCAGCTGTCTGATACTAATGCGCAGATCAGACTCATTAAATCCATAAGGAATGTTCCATCCCAATGGCCCAAACTTTTTCCTCTCCTGGACAAGAGCATGGAAGAAGCAAACCCCATACAAGAGCTTCTCCCAGACCTACACAACAGCAGTCAGTAATAAAATACTCTTACTGAATATCCGAAACATGAGGGAGAGTCAACATAACACCACAAACAGTTACTGTACTCACTGGCTCTTTGTTAGGACAGGCTGCAAAAAACTCAGGGTCTGAGATGGGGTCAGGAAATATAGGACTGCAACAGATTTAACCTTAAGCCAGTCGGAGGCTCATTGGTCATCTTCACGCCATTCTGCAGTATGGTCACTGGAAACTGACAGAGCAAACATCTCATCAATTATATCCTTCAACATGCAGGAATGTAAAAAACTGATTAGACACTAATTATAGTTCAGGAGTGTACAGTATGTGTACCATGGGTGATGGGTAGCTGGTGAGCCAAAGACGGAAGTTTGGATGGCATGAGTCCGTGGAGAGGTCCTCACAGATCTTCTCCAAAGTGGTCATCCAGGACACGGCCAAGTGGCAGTTCTGCAAGCACACCCAAGTGCCCTCCTTCATGGCAGAGCAGATCATTGTCACTGCTATGGGACCCTGGCCTTGTCCCAGAGAGATGGATTTAAATTGGGAACCGCCCATGTTCTTATCATTGGCAAATTTCAGCAAACCTAAGGAGAAGGCAAAACAGTGTTTCAATGTAGTTTTTGACAGGTTTAACACTTAAGAAATTGATATACATCTCCACCAGGGGTTGCCAAACCCAAGTGACTTGATTTTACTTGTAGACGTAATCAAATTATCACTGCTATTAACACACAATGTATTTTCTATCTGAGAAATAATAATCTGTAAAGAAGAAGAAGAATAAGGAGAAGTTCACAGACATCCTGCATTCCGTCTTTACTGTTTACTGAATTGTTTGTTACATATGCGTCAGATAGATGTCTTTAGATCATGTCTTGCTGTTTTTCAATGTCTCTTGCTATGACAGTTGATCCCCCACCTTGATTTCTACCGAGGGGGGCCACGAACGTGCGGTTGGAAAAGTTGTGTAATGTATTCCAGCCTAAAGTGTTTAAAGTGTACTAAATGAGAGAAATGTGTTGTCCTAGTTAAACTGGGAGTGATTACAAACTTACTAGCCATAGGATCTGCTCCAGGAGAGAGAATGAACACCAGTGGAATGGTGCAGTTGGAGTCACTGTAGCTCTTACTGAGGTCAAAGGGAGGTGGTTCAACAAATCTCTTTCCCAGATTGTCAGTCACGAATTTGCAGATTGCCGGTTCAATCTTTGAAGAAAGGTTAAAGTCAAATTAAAACAACAGTTTTTTTTTTCCTGCGAGTGATGTGATACTATACCTTTATTACTTTTTAATGAACTATGATAAAAACATGGGCTGTGTCCAAAATCTCCACTCAAACCACTACTCCCAACCCCCTATGTAGGGTGTCAGGAGTAGCGCACCATATAGTAAGCTCACCAGCATAACAGAAACACCACTTTCGGACACTACTTGATCGTCTCTCGGCACCGTTGATTACGTAATTGCTGTCGCCCGTCGCCATTTTCGGTTAGCGCAAAGCATGATGGTATGTAGGGCTTGGGTAAGTGACCATCGGTTGTACTACTTTTCAAAATGCATTCTGGGATACATTGAGTGGACTATATAGGGTATAATAATCATCACATACATTCGGACAGCACTACAAAATGGCGAGCTCACTATATAGTCCACTATATAGTAAGTAATGGGAGATTTCAGACACAGCCATGTACATTTTAAACCCAATGACAACTTACTTTATCAGGCCTGAGGCATCGGTAACTGATCATTTTTTGAAGTTCGTTGAGTTTACATCACACCAAGGATTCGGGCAAAGCTGTGTTGTAAGGCTCCTTATTGTCATAAATGGGCAGGAAACTTTCAGGACTCTTCATGAAGCTCTCCCTATATTCAAAGCAAAGAAATGTCATATAATCAGCTGCACAAAACCTAATATACATAACATGCAAATGTAAAATATCAGTCATTCAGATGGCAAGGCAGAGAGCTTCATACTTGAGACCCTGAAGGGCACGGAGATCACTGGCCCGGCAGATCTCATCCCAGCTCTTGTCAGGTAGCCAGTTTGGATCAGGGTTGGAGATGTTGTTCTGAAGGCCAACACCGCCAGTAAGAAGGAACATAAATTCAGAGTACTCGATCTCCTTCTTAGCCCTTAGAATTTTTGGGACATAAATTTCATCATGTTACCAAGAGATATGACAATGTTGTATTCAGGACTGTATCAAAGCTTGATTTTGTTTGAACTTACAGCAGAAAGTTAGAACAGAGCAGGAACGAGAAGAGGAGTTTGTCCTTCTCAAAGAGAGAACGGCACACATTGCAGTATAGGTTATAGGTGAAATGGTCAGTCAGGTATCGGAGTCTCTTCTCTAGATTCTTTGATTTGTTGCTGTAGAATATAAATGAACAATAAGTATAAATGCAAAGAAAAGTGCTTCATTTGTAAACTTGTGTGCAGTTATTCCCCACCTGTCATGTATGGAGTTGACATAGAGGTTGACAAACCAGTTGAGAGAGTACTGATACATGGGATCGATGTTGGCCAGGTCTGTCGATACTGAAGAAGAGGATGGAGGAGTGCTTAGCGATGGCTCTGTAGCCCTCCCTTCATTCAGCTATTTCAATCTCAGTTTTCTCTGCGATCTGAAGTTCATAGCAAAGCAAATAGGCTTAAACTAGAAACTATCATGACATTAGTAAAGGGATTTCTTCTAAACCAGCTCTTTCGATGCACTACACCTGCTGTTTCTTAGTAATCTCATTAGACATGATCTTGGCAGCATCCAAGACCCTGGATGGCACTCTCGTCTTCTCAGTATGTTCCCCTCTGAGGACTGCAGAGTTTCCAGGATTTGGTCCTCAATCTCCTTAAGCTGCTTCTTATTGGCTGCAGACTGAAGGATCAGGGCATTTCTTTCCTCCTCAATTCAGGTCTGAGGAAGAACAGAAAGTGAAATATCAAAGGGAAATTAATTCTAAATCATATTTTGCAGGAGATCAAAAGAATAAAATCAGAAACTACACTCTGCATTAAGAAATGTAATCTTATTTTTAGTATAATGATTCATTACAATCTGGCTTTATGATTCATTAAAGGGGCACTTGGCAACTCTAGGTTTATCTTCACTAATTTCCACTTTTGTTGTGACATGTTCTCATCAGCGCCCCCTACAGCTGTGCGGCGTAGCTATATTTCACAACACTGTCCAACACGTCACTCGTCCTTTTAAGCGTCATATAGAACGTTATATGACAAAACGGCGTTATACTTTCCACGCATGGGGCACCCTTTATTCAGTTTATATAAGCAGACTGGCGGCCTGTGATGGTTAGGTTTAGGTGTGGGGTTAGGGTCAGGGTAGTCTCATGTTGCGCTAAAGGATTTATGGCGCCTTGAGTTCGCGTGTTATATAAACGCTTAGAAAGGGTACCATGTGCGTAAGCATAGCGCCGTTTTGTCATAAAGCGCTTTATGTGACGCTAAAGGAACGGTGGAGAGCGGGCTCCACTGTCGTTAAGAAACTCACTTGCTGCACCTTCCTCCTGCCTCTGCCACGATGCTCATGTGCAAGTGTTATTATCGGAGCCGGCCAACTCTATCATGTGTATCTGTGTCTACTGAGTGGGAAATACATCATACACAGTATCAGTAGAATTATGTCAAATTGCCATAAAGCAGTTCGTGTTTCTCGCTCGTTCTTGCTTCTCACAACACTTCTATTTCCAACTTACCGGGACGTCAGTCCTCATGTTGCAAGGATGGTTTTCCATCTGGGGACGCTGGTGGGGAGAGGGGAAGCCACCATTCTCTCCAGAACAGGTTACTAAACCATTCAAATGATTTCTAAACGGTTTTATTAAGTTGCAATAGTTGCCAAGTGCCCCTTTAAATAATGGCTGGTTTTTGTTCCTTATTAACAGTTGCATTTTTTTTTGCAAAAACGTAATTATGCGAATCGCATGATTCAATGCATAATCAGCCAAAGGCCGCATAGATTTCTGTGCAAAATATGCGGGACTTGCATGATTTCATAATCCCCGCATTTTGCAAAAAAGTCACATATATCTTATCAGAAAGTTGAAATTTTTTTGCCATGGGAACGTTACTGACGTGACGTAATTACGCGACGTGAACATCATCATAAAAAACTGTAAAACAGGAAACTTTTTCACGTTTTATAATTTAATTTATTATTTGTTACAGAAGTTGTAGCATATTTCTTTTGTAAAGCTACAGAACTTGTTTGACTCATCAATGTTTTGTAAGTTTGATGTGTTTATTAAAGTCTAAAATAAAACAAGATGAGCACTTTCTGTAATGTTGTATGCTTGCGTATCATAGGAAGTAATAACAAATGACACTTTTTTTTAATCAAACTGCAGTTTTTGCAAGTTCCCGCAATTTCTATACACATAAAACCGCATAAATATCCAGCATATTTCATTGCATTTTTTAGAAAATCGTGCCGCATAATCAAGGATTTTTACCCGCAACAATTACAAAAAAACTCTGCGTTTTTCTGGAAGAACTGATTTGTGTGTATGGAAGTTTTTTTTTTTCACCTCTCTTTTGCTACCACAATGCCAAGCAGCTGATCTTCAAGGCCCTCTGGTGTAATCATGAAGTTCAGCAGGCACACTTTGGTAGCTAGTTCAGGCAGGTAATGAGGGTTCCTCAGCTTTGAGGTGATGTAAAAGCGGAAGTCAGTTGAGTACTCAATCACACTCTCGCCCAATCTGATACAGTCCACACCGCCTACAAACACAAAGCAGGAACTCACTTCTGATTTCCAACCCCTGTTTGAGAGTCAAACTAATCGTAGTAATCAAAAACACAACTCTCTCAAATACATTTTTGTTTTAAGTTTAAAGCAAAATACCTTGTTTGAAAACTTGTTTGAGAAGCAATGGCTCTAAGGAGGGGTCAAGCTCCTCTCCGACATTCTCCAGCAGCAGTGGAGTACCAAACTGGATGCAGTTTTCGAGTGTTCTCATGTAGTCGGCATCGGTTAGCTTAATCACATTCAGGTTATTCTCCCTTCTGAGTTTTCTCACCCATTTGTTGGCCTGGCCCTGCGGATCTATCATCTAACGGCCTGGCAGTGGAGAAAACATGGTTGTAAAACATGACATTTTGGCTCTGATAACTGATTATCATTTGCAAATCCAAATTTTGAAAGGTTTTAGCTTTGTTGAATCATACCATCTTCTGGAGTTGCTCACAATAACACCATTGTCAATGGAGAAGCTGTCAGTGGGCAGGCCAGCGATATTCCAGGCCCTGATCTTGATTGGATCTCCAAGCGTCTTACTTAGAGAGAAGTCATCAGAGGATGGGATCTTCTTCGAACTGAGTAGAACAGGAATAGGGACATTGAATAAATGACACTGAATATGAATTTGCATACAAGTCTAGTGTTTACAGAGAGGAGCAATGTAGTATCCTTGCAGAGCTTGGCCCACATTTTAGTTGAGTCATTGCGGAAGCTGGCAGTGAAAGCTCCCAGGTAAGCAATAACACCAGCAGATATCAGCACATCACCTGTCAAGTTATCATATGTGCACTGAAGATCATTAGCTGCTTTCAACCACCTGTGCAGAAATACAGGAACACATACTCAGTTGGCCTGAATACAGGAATTAACTGGTTGTAAGATTGGTCAGAGTTGATTTAAACCTTGACTTTTCTCCTCCTAAACCTCCAATAAGCTTCTCGGCTCTCTCCAGTTTGCGAGCGCAGAGGTCAACCTCGAACTCCAGCTGAGCTTTCTCTTCAGTCTTTTCCTCCAAAGTCCTCTGCAGTGAGGCCAGACGATCCTCCACTTCCTGTAGCTCCGCCCTCTTCTGGTTCAGCAGGGCCATGGTGGTGGCCAGGGATTCCTGAGCTACAATTAGATTAGCTTTCTTAGGTGCCACCACCTGAAAGAGAAAATAATTATTATTTCGACAAGTGGCATAAAATAATAAAGAAAAAGAGTTTGCATATATGCATTTAAAAAAAAATTTAATATACAATGTTTTACAAAATAATAATAATAATATAGTTCACCCAAACATTTACTTTCTTTAATTAGCCAACTTTGTCATTCCAAACCCCTAAGACTTTCATTCATCTTTGGAACACAAATCTTTTTGATGAAATCTGAGAGTTTTCTGTCCCTTCATAGACAGTCTTTTAGGCTCTTATTTATTTTAACATTTTTATTCATTTAGCTGACGCTTTTATCCAAAGCAACTTACAATTGCTATATATGTCAGAGGTTGCACGCCTCTGGAGCAACTAGGGGTTAAGTGTCTTGCTCAGGGACACATTGGTGTCTCGCAGTGGATTTGAACCTGAGTCTCTCACACCAAAGGCATGTGTCTTATCCACATATTCACACATAACACACATCAGTTGTCGTAAGCAGTAGCTCAAGCATGTCTATGGGAACCAATGAGGTTCATTCTCATGTCACACAGCACGTTTGAGCTCCAGCAAGAGGTTTGTTCTCGCGTGTCGAGCAGGTTTGGTTGAGCTTGTGTTTATGTTCTCCGATCAATGTTTATATGTGAATAAAAGCCTGAATTCAATCTGAAACTACTCTGTGTGAGATACAGATAGGGTCTCCCTACCTTTGCCATTCTGTCATAAACCTCCATTGCAGTGATCCATCTGCAAAGCCCCTCAGCAGCAGATGAGGCCTTGGCAACTTTGCCCGGTCAAAGTCAGGGTTGGTCATATACTCGCTACGGATTTTATGCATCACTTGAGCCTATCACAAAACAGCATCAATAAAATACATCAGCCACAGTATTACAAAACAATACACACAACCCTACACAACAAAAAAACTTACAGGGATGTTGTCTTTGTCATATTCCTTCAGGTCTTTGAGGAAATTCATGTCCCCAAGCAACTTCTTGCTTGGACCCCAATAGTCAAGAATCTATTAGAATAGATAACATGTTGTTGGTAAAATAAAATCAAAGACAGCTATTAGCATGTGACCTCACTAGACTCGCTTTTCACCTTCTGTCCGGTTCCTGCAGGATCACTGATCTTCTCTGGTTTGATGTCCTTCATTACACACACCGCTGACATCACCAGCTTCACTCCTGATGGAGGGTTCTTCATTGCTTTTACAACGCTCACATCAGCTGGCTGAAATCACAAATAAGCCCTCAACTTACATAATAATCTATTATTTTATAAACCACAATTTCCAACTTTTAATCATACATGAATGAATTATTACATGTTTAAACATTCTGCAATTGTTTCATCTGATCCCAAAGTATGACATTTCTGAAATTCTGCATTCAGCATGGACGGCTTACACATACAGACTCGCGTAAAATTAAATTACAATTTGAAAATCACCCACTGACTTTTTTTTTTTTTGTTCTTCATTCAAAATACATGAATAATTGACATCAGTGCATACTAAATTATTACATTCAGTTGCATACTTAACTTCTGACAGGTATTGTCTTCCTTGCATGTATTTAAACTTTTATAACTGCCTTCACACAGCACAGTTATTCTACAGGTCTCTGTATATGCCTACTTCTCTACTATATAGTATGTGAAAAGCAGTATGTAAAATATATAGTTGACCTTGAGTGTGTTCAGGGCAGTAAGAGCATCCTCCAGTGCAGGGATGGCCTCAGCCAAGTCACTCTCACACTCATTCTTCAAAGCCTGGGCTTCATTCGCTTTTATAGTAGCCGCTTCTTCATCCACACGGACAAGTTTGCTCTTCGCCTCAACCTCCACTGACTCAACCTCTATCGCCTGCAAAAGAGAAACATGTACAGTAACCAACATATATAGGCAAACTTTTATCAAAATAAAGTCAAAATACCTGAAAAACTACAATAAGAACAACAGAAACACTGTAAATGATACATTTGGCAGTACAAAATGAACAAATGAACATTTGCTTTAAACACAGATACTGTGTGATAGATGTTACTGTTTCTTACTTTCATTATTTTGGTGTTGTCGATCTTAGCCTGCTCAAGTTTAGGCTGCAAGTCCACCAGCTCCTTCTTCATTTCACCCACCTAAACCACCATAGTTACATACAAATCACTTATAATTTAAAAGGCTATGAGGATTTCCATTTCAGTATTAAATACACCACTGTATGGATTGAAAACATATACAATTATCTGCTACTTTCTTCTGTACATTATTTCCAACATTACCTGAGACTCTGCAAAAGCTAATTTGTCCAGTCCATTAGTATATCTGTTTTTAGCGCTCATAACAGTGTCTCGTTTTTGAGTGAGAAGAATTCTGAAGGCAGCTATGAGCTCCAAGTAGGAAGTAGGAGTCACATAGTTATGGCGACCCAGCTCTGACAAAAACCTGCAAATAAATTACACAATTTTACTCTTGCTTGAAAGAATATTAGGATCTACCTCTATATTAGCTTAAGCATCATACCTGTGAGACAGATCAATAGCAGAAGTATGGAAGGTCTTGCAGATTGGCACGATTTCCTGACGCTCAAGATCACTCAGCTCCAATGTCTCCAAAAACTTATTGGCCACTCTCTCCAAAGCCTCTTCAGGCCATGGCTGGGGAGATCAGAAACTGAACTTTTAAAATTCACTTTCAGAGAAGGTTTATATTCAAAATGATCATAATTACTAAAATGCTTAACCATCTTTTCCTTGGCCTTGACAACCTTACCTGAAACCAATCTATGGTGCAGCAGTTAATGAGGGAAGGGAACTGTCTGAGGCGGTTTTGGAAGGCATCTCCTATTGGGCTGAAGGCCACTACTATATGTAGGTTCTCTCTGCAGCGATTCACAAAATAAGCAAATAGAGCCAGAGGGCTAAAATCCACATTTTTATTCCCAGCCTGAGCAATGGGGCGTACACCCTGTAGTGGACACAGAGAAGAACCAACAGAAAATATATATATATATATATATATATATATATATATATAGCATTTTCTTACAATACAATACAACACACACATGAATAAGCAGTAGTAGATGGATATCTTACCTCCTATGATTCTCTGCTTTCTCATCCACAGCAAAAATATTTGGGACCTCTCCTGTGTTTAAAATGCTGTCCACATCTTCTAAAAAGGCTTCATCCTTTATCTGAGCATCAGTGAGCAGGAACACCATTTTCTGGCCCTTTACTCCAGCATTCTTCATCAGGCGCTAGACAATACAAAATCCATTAGGGGGACCATTTGCCTTCTTATATAATCTTCACATAGAGCTTTTCCATATATCAAAAGTTCAAAGTGGCATGTGAGTGCTGTCAAGCTACAGAAATATTGCAATATACACTTGGATATTACACACGAGTAGTATTTATCACTATTATGGTGCTTAAATGGTGGTTTTTGTGCTTTTTTTGTATCTTCACATCCCCACAATTTCTTGTGGTATGGAAATAGCTGCATTAAGATTCATTAAAAAAACACATGTTCCATAAAAAACAATAACAGCTTAAGAGGTTCGGAATGACATGATGGTGAGTAAATAATGAACAAAATACCTTCAGATCATCTCTCATTCATTCATGCCATAGCTTTTGGAGATCTCAGGCTGGAACAAAGTCATATTAGCCATAAAAGTGGCAAGCCTGGTGATGGACTGACGGCCGTTGCCTCCAACTCCAACCAACAGAGCATTTCCACCAGGCTGTTTTAACACACGGCTGATCCTGGACAGGTGCTACCAGAAACGTAACTGCATAGATGAAAGGGAGACAATCAATTAACACCGTCAGACTTTTGATTCGATTCCTCTTATTGGAGAATCACAGTACGTTACATCATGCGCTTTCGCAAAGTTACCGGAATATGACCAAGTTCACTGCGGTTCTTGTGGGTTTGGTTGTACTCCTCCAGACAGGCTTCTACCACCTCACCAAAACGTTCAATGGAGGGGACCTCTGCATACAGCCTCTCACTTTCATCCACGTCAGGGGTCATATAATCGCCAAATAGCATGTTCTGCATATTCTCATCACAAAGCTGAGGGAAAAAACATACAAAACTGATCATCTTTGGTTTCACAGGGTCAGAAGTTCCTTCATATTCATCACATACATCAATTACATAAGATGATATATACAAAATTGTAGTTAAGATTACATAATATTCAAGTGAATCATTTACTGAATGAGGAAGCCTTGGATGTTTTTTTATTTTTATCGTAGCAGTTTGTTACATCCTTTCAGATGTTCAAAGAGTGTTTCAAAGTTCTCCTTGAAATGCTGCTTCACAATATTGCTTATGAGTGTGAAGAGCCAGGCTCGGTCCTGGTCGTCCACAAGGCGGTCATAGAAGACGCGGCGTACACTTCGTGTACAAAAAGCCGGATCATTGTTCGCTTGTCTCGCAAGTGAATCCTTCTTCAGTAGCAGGCAGCCCTGCACCACTCTGGAGAAATCTCTTAGGTTGAAAGTGTAATGAGACTTAGCTGGAGTGGGAAGGAGATTTCGATGGCCTTTTTATAAACCTATTTCACACAGAACACCGAATTAGACAATATAGGATAAAAGAAAAAAAAGAAATGGAAAAATATACCGTTCAAAAGTTTATGATCAGTAAGCTTTTATTTCTTAAGAAATTCATTATTTTGTTAAGCAAGAAGGAGGCATTTAATGGATCAAAATTTACAGTCAAGATGTTTACATTGTTGCAAAACATTTCTATCTCAAAGAAATGTTAAATTTCCTATTCATAAAAAAATGCATCATGGTTTCCACAAAAATATTAAGCTGTTGTCACCATTGATGATAATCAAGGAATGTTTCTTGAACACCAAATCAGCATGTTAAAAGGATTTCTGAAAGATCACGCGACACTGAAGACTGGAGTAAGCGGCTGTTGAAAGTTAAACTTTGCCATTTGGAATAAATTACATTTGAAAACATATTTGTCAAATACAGATAAATATAGTTCCAAACGTAGTTTAATAACAAGAAATTAAAGAGTAGGCAGGCAGACAGGTATAGCACAACACAACTAAAGCGTAACAGTGACCGGGCATGGAATGATGGTGAAAGGGAAACTTAAGTACTGAATGCAAACGGGGTAATGACAATATACAGCTGACATCCATGAATTTATACTAACAGTAACCAAGAGCAGGATTACGTAGTGGGAATCTGAACAAAGAAACATGTGCGACTAAAGAATGCAAACAGAAAGGTCCATGAAAACTGAGACTAGAACATGACAATTTTAAATTAGAAAAAATATTTTAAATAAAAAGAATATTTCACAATATTAGTGTTTTACTGAATATTTGATTAAATAAAGAGATAAGAGATAAAGAGACTAAAAACATTCAAATATCTTACCAACCCCAATCTTTTGAACAGTAGTATACACTATACACATACAAAACACGTGATACCTTTTTAAAGTTTTAAAAACTTTTTATGAGACCACAAATTAAGATATTTTTGATGAAATCAGAGAGCTCTCTAAGCCTTCCATAGATAGCAATTTAATTGCACCTTCAAGGCACAGAAAGGTAGTAAAGGCGGCATTGTTAAAATAGTCCATGTGACTACAGTGGTTCAACCTTAATTTTATGAAGTGACAAAAACAAAAAGCAAAAATTACAACTTTTATTCAACAATTTCTTCTTGTCTGTGTGAGTCTCCTGCGCAGTTTATGTTTTAAATACAGTGCAGCGCATCCGAGTTCTACGTCAGAATGGTGAGCTGTTCTGATGTAGAAATGGTAGTGGTAAAGTGGTAATTAAATTACTGTCTATAGAGGGGTCAGAGAGATCTCCGAATTCATCAAAAATGTCTAACATTTTGTTCCGAAGATGAACAAAGGTCTTACGTGTTTGAAACAACATTTGGGTGAACAATTATGACAGAATTTTAATATTTGGGTGAACTAATCCTTTAAGTGTCTTTTTACCCCATCACTCACCTCAAGTGTTGCAGTGACTATCTGATTGCCAATCGTGAAGCAGTCAGGTGGGAAATCATTGGTCCGGAGGTAAAAGGTCACAACATTAGAGAAAATGCGCACCATGGTCTCATCGCTGAATGAATTGATGCTGCAGATGTTAAAATGGCGAAGGGAAACGAGGAGTCACTGCGTTCCTCCCACCACCAGGAGGGCCCATAGCAGAGATCAGTTGTATGTCCATAAGTGTGATTTTTGAGGTGTCCTTGAGATCATACCTACAGCAAAAGGACTTGATTATAACAGCAAAGAAAACCAAAGTATCAAAAGACTAGGACAGACAATACTGATTTATAGTGTACTGTATATTTATAGTGCAGTAGTGTATAGTGTAGTTTAGTTTACCAGTTCCCATGGTCAAAATATTGACGAAGCAGCTCAATTGGAGGTTGTGCACCAAACACCTCTTTTGCAGGCATATTCATGTCATCCACAAAAATGATGCATTTCTTTCCCATCAGGAGGTCCAGTACACTCCCTTTCGCCTTTTGTCTAATCTAGACATAATAATGTTCTAGAGGATAGAAAGAGAGTTTGTGTCATGGAGAAATACCACTCATAGAGTCAGTGGGTTCATTCTAATTTATTGACATCATGGTAATTGTAAAGTGGTTACCTGGGTCTGACTGGCACTGAGTGAAAGCTGAGAAGTTGATGAAGAAGGGAAGGAAAAGGTCTTTGTCGAGATTGTTCATTAATTTTTCTTTCACATAAACAGATTTTCCAGTGCCAGTGGGGCCGACGAGCAAAAGAGGCCTAAGTTCAATAGAAAAATTAGATGAGTTTGGATAAAGGGAGTAAAACAAAATCTATAGCTTAACTATCAAAGCTAAAAAAAAGAAAAAATTGATCTAATGCAGAGGTTCTAAAACAGGGGGCCATGGGCCTCTGCAAACTTCCAAGGGAGCCACAGAACGAACTTTAGTGTAATATTTTATTTGTAATTTATTCATTTAGTGTAACTCTAATCTAAATTAAAATGTTTCTGTTAATACAAGCAGACGCCATAAACAAGCAGATTAGTTATAATTATAGCAGAAATATCTTAGGCTATGTTTACACGGAAACAATTCTGAAGAGAAAACGCAAAAGTGGCGTTGCGTCATCATTTTTTATTCTGCGTTTAGACGAGCGTTTTGTGTGGGAAATTCAGGTGCAAATGGTGACGCAAATGTCTGAGAAATTCAATGTAGTATGCACTCCAGGTGGCTAGGAGTGCATACTATAAGCAACAGCAAGTCCACGCACCTGCGATACAACCTTCACTGTCAAGCAGACTTTTGCGTTTTTACCCTTTACACAGGAACGCGACGGTGGAGTGTTTTAAGATTTCCACTCTGGAGGGTGGTTTCACTTTTTTGTTCACTTTTTCTGGAGGGTGGTTTCACCATCGCCGTGTGAACGAAAGGCACATCCGATTAAATATTTTTACATTTTCACCCGCAAGCGCTTCTCATGTAAACAGGGCTTTAGCCTATATGGGGGGTATTGAGTTGGACAAGGGGTGGTCTTTAAAAGACAAAGTGGTTGAGGAGCACTGGTCTAATGTTTGTCAAGACAATAAAAAAAGAATACTTACATCCCAAATTGAATGCAGAGATCCATCAGATAAGTGTATCGTACAGTGTCAATTGTGGGGACAATAATATCCTGTACTTTGGTATTCTTGTCCCCCAATGGTACATTTCTGATCGACTCATTCCAGTGTACCCAACGTCCTTTTCCTTTGAACTTAATTTGAAGGGGATAAGAGTCATTATCTGGAGTAATATGTCTCAAATTCTCATAGTACTAAACTCTTATTTACCAACCTCATAACTGTAGTCATAGACAAGACCTTTCTCGTAAAGGGACATTCCCATCTTGACACAGCAGCAGGTAAGGGGTAGTCTTTTGCATTTCCTGAGATAATTTCCCTCAGAAACTGATCAAATCGACTGCGACTGTCTGTATCACAGCAACCACCAACAGACCACACCAGGGCAAAGGCAAAAGCAGCCTGCATAGGCCAAAATTCATGTTTACATTCAGCTGTGTTCTGAAAAGTTTTATATTGTGCCTTTTAAATGAATAATTACCATGATCCATGTGCGTATGTTTTTGTTCCCTGGGTACTTCATTTTAAAGGTCCAGTCCAGCAACATCTCAAAGAGTCGTGTTAAGAGACACAACAGTATTACTGTTGCTAGTGGGAATGACCTCCTGGAATATGAAACTTAATGTAACTCAATGAGCTCCTACTGATTTGTTGACAACATCTAATATCAAAATAATATAAGATGGTTATGCTATATGCAATTCATAACGTGAAGCAATTACCCGGCATTGTTTGCGTAACAAAACAAGTGCAGGAGGAAGTAACCACTCAGAAGAGCTGCTGCAGAAGTGTGAAATTGTCTTGTGCCTGAAGTGCATTCAGGAAGTTTTCTCATCCATGATAGCACCAGAGGAGACCATCCTAGCTGAGACGGCTCCATGTAGATCATTCCACAGCGACTCACTGTGGCTGGCTATTTCAGAAATCAAAATTTGTTAGCATGCTATATATCATGGATCATGATGGTAAAGTGGCTTTGAATATCCTGTGTATCTGGACAGAGCTGAGGTTTCATAGTGAATATTGAGACAGGCTGACTTACAGAGGCTTGCGACAAATCCATGGCCTCAAATATCAGACTCATTTGATTGGACATCTGAATAATCTCCCCACTCATGAGGCATAGCTAAAACGAAACAAAATTTCAATGACAACAGCCACCCGCCTGTTGTTTAATAGCAAATACTCCAACAATACTGATATAAGGCATATCTATATTTTTTCTGTTTAGATATAGCCTAATATAACTGCCTTTTTGTTGTCATCCAGCACAGTGTTCATGCTTTCAATCCACAGCGTGTCTATGGGGCCATCAAACACCACCCATTTCCTGTCTGGGGTCTCACTGGAGGCAAATTCTCGAAAGGTGTTTGCCACAATCCCATCAGTCCACTGATAAAACCAGAAATCAACAGGTGAAAAATGTAACAAATAAGCAAACTGTTGTTTTTATAATCTGACTGATGTATATTTCCAACTCTCACCTCATGGGACACAGGATCAAACTGACCAAACAGTTGACCCATCGTTAATAGATTTCAGGATTGACCGTTGGTACAATACTTTCTTCATCATTATAGCCCAACTCATTCATCAGGGTCAAGGTATCAGCAAGAACATGAAGTACTTTGGTTTTTCCAGCATATGGTTCTCCAACAAGCATGAACCTATGGAATATTTTAAGTCAAGAGAATATTTTATTATTTTGGGCCAACCTTACCATCGATAGAAATCAACTTACCCACTTACCCATGACGAACTATCATCATCTCATACGTTTGAATCATTTTGTCTAAGAAAGCCTCGACAGGTTGCACATTGTGATTTTTGCAGCACTTTTGAGCACATTCCAGGAACAACTAGTGCACATGAACAAAGACGTCATTGAAATCTCTTATTTCTCACAAGCAATCTAAATGAGAAGCTAAACAAACTAGCAAAAACATACCTTATAATCTGCCACAGGCAGAGAAATTCCTGGGAACAGGTCACTGGTGATTCCATTGAAAAGAGGGATATCATGGGAAAGAAACTTAGGCTCATTGACATCCTTGATGGACAGGAGAAGCTATCAAAAGAATGAGGATAACATATCAGATTTCAGCCAACTTAGGGTATAAGATACTATGCTAACTATTCTTCCATTTAATTTACTTACAAGCATATCCTCATTCTCATCTGGAAATTTTAGTTTGAGGTTGCCAGCAGCCACCAGCACTGCTTTAACAGCTCTCATGCCATAGTCATAGTGAAACTGAGAAGATAGCTGCTCAGAGCACAGCCTGTAGGTCATCACAATCTTCACTGAGAGAGGCTTAGCATTGAGGAAGCCATACGAGTATAAGGAGATCTCAGCGATCAGTGCATAGTTGGGCACCATCATTGCCACTGTTCTAAACAAGACCTGATAACATGAAAACAGAATAGTATAGTTAAAGCCACATTGCACTGCCTGATGTTAATGAAACAAGTTACACATAATAAAAAAAATAAAAAAACACCTTGAGATTATCAGGAAGTTCAGATCGGCCAGCGTATCCAGGGTTCATAGTGATGGCGACAAAACAGTTGGGGTTGAGGCGCAACACTGTGCCCTCGAAGTCAAAATGATTGAGTTTCATTTCGATGGCCCTCTGAATACACAGGATCTGCTGAGCCACCACCGACAGCACCTCTAACTCAATCCGGTTAAATTCGTCAAAGCAAGCCCAGGCACCAGTAGACGCCAATCCCTTGAAGAACTAGGAAAGAATACAGAAACTAGGAAATTATTCACAGAGCCCATTGAGTAAATTATAGATAAACTGGTGAACATAGCCTAGTGTAAGAGATTTCTGAGTGTAAGTTTCTGAGGAATAACCAGATAAGTTGGTCATGGACGAGTCTTTGGTGTATTACAGAAAAGCAGCTTTATGTTTGTAATGTAAAAACTGTCACCTTCCCCATGGCTAGGTAATCAAGGCCATCTGAGCAGTTAAACACCACACATTGAACAGCAAGAGCTTTGGCCAGATCTTTGGTGGTTTCAGTTTTGCCTGTGCCTGCAGGTCCCTCGGGAGCTCCACCCAAATTCAAGAAAAATGCTCCAATCTTTGAAAGAGAACAATAAGCCAAATTTCAGAAAAGAAAATAATTATGCTTCAAAACAATCACACACACACAAAAAAGTAGCTAGCATGATTAATGTTAATTTGATTATTGTTGTAGGAGTTGTGTCAAAGCTGAGTATTTTCTGTATTCTCATAGCATAATAAATAGCATAAAATAAATTAGCCATGAAATATACCAAAGTTCGGTAGCATCTGTCTGTTAATGGTGTGATGACCAGGCGAGGAGAGTTTCCAAGGTATTCATAAGCATACTTGACATCACAGTTTATAATGCGAACACGAACATTCTCGTTAGCCCAATAGTAGCGTAGCTGGGCAAGCCACTGAAAATCTGTCTCACTTGAAACTCCTGAAATGGATGTTAAAAGAAACCCACAGTACAATATTAACCACAAATTCAATTAATTCTGTCATATATTAAAGATAACTTTAAAATGTTTTTAGAGATTACAGAACTTTTGCTTTACAAACTACATAATATCAGCTACCATGCAGATAAATCTAAACAAGAGAACCTTTCTCTATCATCTCCATGACAACATCCCTCGCGTGCACATCTATGGTCACTAGTGCTCCAAGAGTGGTGCGTGTCTGCTTGGGCAGCGTTCCCCTCACCAGCTCCACAATATCATTCAGCTGATTCTGCAGCTGCTCATAGTAGTTCTTCAGACCCTATGAAATCATCAACATCTTATCAGACAAATAGCAAAATAAATAGAGTTTATTCAATTCAAATTCAATGGCCCACTGATATTCAGAGTGGTTTGCTTACATTAGCTCCACTCCTGATGGCCTCATGTACTTCAAGTGTCCAATACATCTGAGAAGTGCAGAGGACCACCTGTCCAGGCCACTCACGTACCCACTGACTCCTTTTGGTGTCTGGATAAGCCTGAACACATCCATCACAGTAACATGGTGCATAAAATGTAATAAGATTAAAGAATTTTAAACATAAATTGCAAATAGATAAACATGAGTTTTACCAGCCTGGAGTGATTGATCACATCCCTGATGCTTCTCAGCATGATGTCTTCCACCTGCAGCAGCCACTTTTCCACGGCTCCTCGTGCTTCAGAGGTAGAGATCCTCTCGATGAGCTCCACACGCTCCCCCTCACTGCTGAACATGGCCTGGATATCCAGGTTGGGCAGGAAGTCCAGTTTGGCGATGCCCTCAAAGCATTTCTTTAAGTGAGGCTGCACTCGCATGGGATCTTTGGTTTCTGAGAGAATCTCCAGCATCTCATCATTTGACAGGAAAAAGAATCTACAGAGTGTGAAAACGATTATTAATACATACAGAGGTTAAATTCCATGGCAGTTTGGTGCACTAACTTAAAATAAAAACTGTACACTTCACCTTTGTTACCTAAAACTAAAACTATTTCAATGGTTTTCAGCTCAATAAATATAAATATAAATATTAGCTGAAAAACATAACTGAAAACTAGAAATGTTGCCTTTGCAAATAAATTAAATAAGAGAAACTTCAATAATAAAATGACTAAAACTAAAATAATATAAAGAATAATAATAATTAAATAGAAATAAATAAATTAGAAATAAAGTAAATTGTTTTGAAGCTAAATACAAATATTTATAAAACCAAAAACTAATAAAAATGATAAAAGCAATAAAAAACATTGAAAAATGAAAACTAAAAGCTAATTGTAAATATGAGAATATGCTAAAAACACTGCAATTGTGTAGCATCACTAAATGGAACTGCAAATATAATGACTATTTCCAAACACGTTTCCTGAATGAAACTCCTGTCTACCATTGGTCCAAAAGAGAATAGCAACACCTCAAACTCACATAATTGGTTAAGCTAGTGTTGCTGTCCAGGGACTTGTCAGAATGATCAAACAAATAGCACTTTCATTTTTCTGTAAGTGGTGAGTATGAAACCTTTTTTTTTTTACCGTGGAATTTGAAGGAGTTTCACCGCACTCACGATAAACAAGGTGCCAGACAGATACAACTTGACAAGTCAAAAAATAAATAAACTGTCCGCACACTTGAGTCCTTTAAGCAAAATTAATAGCCAAGCTTTCGGTCACAAAACCATCCTTAGGGCATATTACCGTGGAAAAAACAATCTTTTCTTTTCAAGGTATGCATTCAGGCCCTTCATGATGTTCTCAAGGAGGTTGTAGGACTCTTGCAGGTTTTCAAACAAGCCAGGAAGAGAGGTGGCAGGTAAAATCTGTGCAAATGGAGGGATTATTGGTATTAGTTTCTTTCAATCCAAAATAAAATCGATGAATGAGTTCTATGCTGCTTGAATGTGAGCAAAATTATTTCCAAACCTCCAATTGATTATTTATATTTTGTCTGTTTCATCACCTTTGGGTCTTTCACACAGTGCGTCATGACCTCCTTCCAGTGTTTGTTTACAATCTGAAAGAGACGGCCCTCCTCAGGCATCTGCTTCATTATATCCTCTGAGCTGAAGATGGGCTCCAGGTATAACCACTGATGTTGTACCTTCAGCCACTCATCTATAGTGTCTTGGATATGGATCAAACGCTCCTCCCAGACCTGGTTTAAATCAGCAAAAATCGAAATTAGTCTTTCTAAATTAACTCAGTATCCCTTAACCATGATGAAGAAAACTGACAGACCAGAAATTAGCTCATAATATGTTTGAACTCAGCTTTACTTGAATTTGTCTGAATATGTCTTATGCACAAACTAAACCAGTTACTAAGAAAAAGGAAAATCAATAAAAATCCAGTAGTCTTTATTTAGACACAAAAGTTTGTATATGTGCATTAAGCTCTAGGTGAGTAGAAAAGTTTTCATCAGATGAATTTATTAATACATATTTATTTCTAAAAGAAATGCATAGGTTTTTGAAGCAAGCTTGTTTAGAAACTGTATTGGTATTCACATTTGTGATTGTGGATAAAACAAAATTCAAAATTACTCGTTTTTATGTTACAAGATGACTTGAAATACCCATTCTTCAACTATTTCACCTTGATTTCTGTCTCAAAAGGCTTGATGAAAGGAGACCCTCTCATGGTTTGGGTTTTCACTATCTGGTCATCTAGCATGGTTTGAATCTCATCCACAGAGGAGAGAATGGACACGCCACTGTCCCTGTATGGATGATATTGAAATGACACCGTCTCCCAAACCTCCACCATATTATGCATGGCCCTCTCCAGAGCGAATTCCTGAAAGTGAACAGTTTAAAAAAAATATGTGAGGCGTTTTGTCTATATGGCATATAACTGCCCCAAATCATCTGGGGTGGATTCACAGTGTTATTACTTTGCTGGCTCCTGCACTGATGCTTTCAAAAAGTTCCAGGTATGAGTTGAGGTTCTGTTTGAGGATTTTGCGCAGACTGCTGCCAGAATCAGGGGTCAAGTCATGGCCCGCAATTTCTGACATTTGCTCCCAGTGCCGAGGTCTGATGCCGGGGTTACACAGGATGGACAACATGGGAATGTACTCCTAAGAATATAAAACATAAAAATTCTGCAATTTATCTTTATTCAAATTATTGTTCATTTTTGGATGAACCAACCCTTTAATCTGTAGGGTGGAAACATTACCTTGAACTCTTTGACTTGCTCTACAACACTTGAGCAGATGTTAATAGTGGCACTCTCCTGTTTGACTTCTTCTTCTTCTTTGGGCTTCTTCTTTTGTCCTGCATTTTTCTCCTTTTCTTGCTCAGCCTTCTTTTGTTTCTGCACAGAAGAACTTCATCATCTTGTATATTTCTCTGATGTACTCCTCAACCTCCAGCTCGATAGTCTCACCATTTAAATCCAAGAAAGACCCGTCCATCCATCTACACACAAATGACAAGACAAGATAGCATCCTTTATAACATAAATCAAGTTCTTGGAGAGGAAAAGAAACTGTCTGAAAATAGTGGCAATAAAGTGATGCAATTTATGATTATGGATCAGAGGAAAATGAATCCACAAACTTCTTTCTTGTGCGTTGCCATTTCAGAACCAAGTTGAAGAGCTTCTGATAGGGCTCAATAGTTTCCTTCATCACCTCCACTTCTGGGTATAAGGTTTGGTCCCACTTGTAAAGGGCTTCTTCTTTGTTGATAAAGACAATTGATTCCTCAATGTCCTGGATCCTTTTCTGCACTGTTCTCACATCAGAAGCATACTGCAAAGGACAGGAAGTATCGCAATACTATCTTTCAGAAGTCAAATAATCATGAGAGGTTAGATGAAAGAAAGGGTTTTGCCAAAAAAAAGTTTTGTAGTAATTTTCTCACCTTCATGTCTTAACCAACTATGTATTTACTTTACTTTCATGAAACACAACAAGAGATCTTAAACACAGTATTCAAGCTTATGTTTTCCATACAATAAAATTGATCAAAAAGAAAAGTACAAAGTATCGTAAAGTATGGAAAGCAGAAGCATGGAGGTTCTGCCAGACAGATATCCATTTGTGTTTCACGGAATATGGGATCAAAATGATGTGACTGACAAAATGTTAATTTGGGGTGAACTATTTCTTTAACTGGAACATTTCAGTTTGCAATATACCTGTTGAATCATATTGAGTTCAGAGCACTCTGCAAATTCCTCGATCCTGCGGCCTACTTTCTCTAGTTCTAGCAGCAGCTTCTCTCTTCGACCCAGAAGTTCCTGCTGACTCTTTTGCTTCCCTTCTTCCATCACCTACAAAAACAATTGTGTAAGTCCTTCTAACAGAAATCTTACAGTTTATATAATGAATATCCATTTAAATCCATCCCTGTATAATTATTCACCTCATCACTTTGATCAAAGATGGGGTAAATGTTTTGTGGCCAGAGCACTACTGTGGCATTCAGTTCTAGGTGCTCTGGTTCAAAAATATGTACATTCATCAGATAATTCATCCTGCGCTGTGTTTCCTGGGGAAACAAAATATTTGAAAAAGTAACCATTTGAATTGTCATCCAGACTAAAAACGTGTCAAAGTAAATAGTTCTGAGGTACCCACCATTATCTTATTGTTCAGCTCCACTATTCCCTTGGTTTTCACCTGATTGATGTAAGTAATCATTTCTATCATGTCCTCGGTTGTTTCAGGGACTCTCAAAACCCTGTCCTGAATGGCCTCAAACTCTTTACAAACCCTAAAAAACAAAACAAGCCTTCACTAAATTTCAGATATACAGTATATTTCACCTTAAAATCTCACAGGTTTTGGGAGACATAAAGGTGAATTAATGATGTTCATTTTGGTCAATAAATGACATGTTCATTTTGAGGTGAACTATTGCAAACACATTGGCAAAACACTGATCTTACTGAAGACTGGATTGATGGTGTGAGCTGACAAGCTTTCCCACAATGATTTCAGAAAGGGTTTTCGCTTTTTTTGCAAGACTTTGTTTGAGCTCCTCACAGTCCAGTCGCACCATGTCAAAATGGATCAGAAGAGGGAAGACCAGATATCTCTTGCGACAGCGCCCGAAACCTTTCCACTTGCTGACATGCAGCCATTTAAGATTTAAGAATACACAAACATTTAAAGTAAAAAAGGATTAATCACAAAACATTAAAAGCAAACACCTTAGTATATAATCAAAAATACATTACCGTTCAAAAGTTTGTTGTCAGTAAGATTTTAACTTCTACATAGTATATATCACATTGCTACAAAAAAAAATATTCATCCCAGTTTCCACAAAAATAATGAGCAGCAAACTTGTTTTTAACATTAATAATAATAATAAATGTTTCTTGAGCAGCAAATCAGCATATTTGAGTGATTTCTGAAGGATAATGTGACACTGTAGACTGGAGGAATGGCTGCTGAAAATTCAGTATTTCCATCACAGGAATACATTTTTATAGCCTGGATGCAGCCCAGAACTCCGCCCACAAAATTTTTTGGCCGAAAAGTCGGTCAGAATCATTGGGCCAATCAAATTGCCAGGGCGGGCTTTATACGATGATGGACAGGTGATCTGCAAGGACGTAATCATCACGTTATCAAAGAGCGCTTAACTGGCCTCCATCAAAGATGACTGCAGCTGGAGAATTGAGATGTATAGATTCCGCTGTCGCGTCTGTTGTGAAATAAATCGACAGCGCATTCATTTTAATAGACGAACAGAAAACTGCAATCAAGGCATTTGTCGATCGGAAAGATATTTTTGGCGTCCTTCCAACATGATTCAGGGAAAAGTGTCACTTATCAGCTGGCTCCGATGGTCACTAAGAAGATGGGACGTAATGAAAAGCCTCATTGTGGTTTCTTCTTTGGTCGCACTCATGGAGAAGTAAGTAAAAGAAGCAACACTCGTTATTTTATAACTTCTAAATTAAAATAAGTAAGTTCTGTAGTTGAAAACTGCGCTATGCAAAGTAGTTGACTTACTGCGTCGCTCTGATTGGTTGTAGGTCTACCGACTATCCAATAGAGAGCCTAAGTCCCTCCCCGTCCGGTCGACCACCATGGGACCTTATTTCGGAAAAATATTGTATGGTAGTCAATGGCGAGAGATAACAAATATTTTGATTTCGTTTAAATTGATCCGTGAATTACACATATGATGTTTGTCAATTTAAAAAGATACATTTTAAAGTCAAGAAAGTCGCAGTTTGATGTAAAACTGTTGAGATATAAGACTGTGAAAATACGTAATTACAAAGACTACAAACCCCAAAGGCGCACATTTTCTCTCAATGAATGAAGCTAACTTTACTGAGGCTATGTCATTGTTTCTATAGTCTTCCGTTATAATCGGTAACGTTACCGTCATGAGTGTGTTGTTCCAGACTGCACACACACACACAGCAGCTGATCTTGCTCGTTGTTTCGCCTCCCGGGAGATGTAGTTCATTGAGGGTTTTTCACATAAAACTAAAAGTTACTCTTCTGTTTTATGACGAACTGCGACTTTCTTGGCTTTCATAATTATCTTTTAAATTGACAAACATCATATGTGTAATCCAGGACACAGTTCAGACGGAATAAAAAGATAAGTTATC
This sequence comes from Hybognathus amarus, assembly GCA_030378365.1. Taxonomy (NCBI): domain Eukaryota; kingdom Metazoa; phylum Chordata; class Actinopteri; order Cypriniformes; family Leuciscidae; genus Hybognathus; species Hybognathus amarus. The sequence continues at coordinate 308,368 of JAQIUQ010002366.1, read as the reverse complement.
TCTCGCCATTGACTACCATGCATTATTTTTCCGAAATAAGGTCCCATGAACCGGAAGCGGAGGGGCGGGACTTAGGCTCTCTATTGAGTGCAGAGGTTTTTTTTTTCCTGGTTCGAGTTACGACCCTATGGTTACGACACGCCTCATAATCAAAGCCCAACCGAGCGGTCTCAGACTCATATTCTCCATTGAATATGAGTATGGCGAAGTCAGGCTAACATTTTTATATATTGCAATAGAAAACAATTATTTTAATAATGATATGATTTTTACTGAATTTATGATCAAATAAATGCAGCATAGGATACTTCTTTTAAAAAAACAAAACAAACAAAATCTTACCGACCCTAAACTTTTGAACATTAGTGCATATGATGTATTGAAATTAATTTGAGCAGACCTTAGTGTACTCATCGAAAGAATGCTCTTCTTCAATTAATTTTTCCACTTGAGACTGTGCCGTCCCATTGACTAACCAGTCATAGCTGTCAACTAAATAAAAATAAAAGATACAAAAAGAAATTAAAAAAAGAATTTAGCAGAACAGTAGTCATAACACTATAAGTCTAAGTAAAAGTCTAAGTGGGTTTAGTGTTAGGTGTTTTTTGGGGTTTTGGTTACTCACCATAGCTCTGGAAGTGTTTGGCAGGTCCATCCAAGTTTATTCTTACAGCATTCCTAAGAGTGGTCTCTGCCCACATCTGAACATGATCTGAGAGCTTAGCATCCACTACAGAAACGTTGCCCTCTGCTAGCCATGACTGGATTGTCTGCACTTTCTGTGGGACAGGCAGGGCTTAATATTGAATGTGCACATAGATCGATCCGATCTTATTATCTACATAGTCTGAATAATTATGTGTAAACCAGCGGCACAACAACATATTTCCAAACCTGCATAGTACTGCTGATCAGGTTTGCCATTTCAAGCACAGCCTGCTCCAGATCATGAAAACTAGGATAAAAATCCATCTTCTCGTCATCAAATATTAAGTCCATCTTGAATAGGGGGAGCTTGCTGATGTTGAGGGATCAAACAAGTTGACAAATGTCACCACACTCCTCTCAACTAAAGCCTTTAGCTATAAGAAAAACAAAGGGTAAACAAAACAAATTATTCAATTATCCTTAGGCACACAAAAACACCAACAGTTGGGAAATAAATCTCATAGTTACTGCTAGCAGATGTGAAGCTACATGAAAAATAATACTCAGCAGGTCACCTGATTGGATATAAGAGTTGTGGCACAGTTGTAAAAGGAGTCGAGCTTTTTGGGGTTGACTTTCTGCAGAGTGCCTTTGCTGGTGAGCAGGTGAATGACTTTGGGGTACCAGGCTTTCATGAGTGTGTCCTCGACTCTCTCACACTTCACAGCTACTTTGTTCTTCAGACTCTCACAGTCTAAAGGTCCTGTGGACCTATAAAACAGGTTTTAAGAAATACATTAGTCATTCAAATTTCAAATTATATTACTACGTATAGTTTTAATATAAGTGGTGTGACTGTCCAGAGGTTAGGGTTAACGATGTGCAACCCTTTATGATGTTTGCACAACATCACATTTTTTAAAAGCCGTAAAAGCTTTTTTTTAATAATGTTTGAAACCAACATGAATATAAAAGATTGCATATTTGTGCAAAATATTCTCCTTTTTATAACTTTGTAAATGTAATATACCATTGACCCCAAGCAACAAATACACAGCATGTAATCAGAAAAAGAGTGATCCCAGATCCCAAACATCATCATCATCATCAAGCAGTACCTGCAGTCTGAGAGATCAATAAGGAGCAGGTGGGAGAATGTGCTGTAGCAAATATCAAGGATACTCTTCATGGCTGGATGCAATATGTGTAGATTATTTTTTATCACTCTTCGACTCTGCACAAAGCTGTCATGCCATGGACAGGAGAAATCTAGAATCCTGGTGAAGCAAAACCAAGATCATAAGACACTTTATAAACTGGCCATATTAAGATATTTATGTTAAATGTTGCTAGAACATGCACATTTTTCCTTGTAAAAATGTGAACACTTACTCAGGAGATCTGTTGCTTTCTCAGAGAAGTCGTGTCAGTTGACCGTGGATCTTTCAGTGTAGTGCTTACTAGTAAAAAAACATTAATAACAAACTAATAAAGCCCCAGTTTCTACATAAAAACTTTAAAACATACAAAAACAGATCTAGATTTTATATTATTTTCTGTAAGTCATTTGTGAAATTAGTTTTCTGGAAAATGTCCTTGTTAAATCACAAGAGAATAATCATTTAACATTTTTATGAAAAAGGAGCAGGACCAATGCCATTTTGAATGACCACTTTGTCATAATCAAGACATCAATGTCAATGATAATGTGATGTTTTAATGTGATTATATTCCAGAGACGATATTTGACTCACCTCTGTGCTTGATCATGACATTGAGATAGGTCTCACCGACCTCCTTGCATATGTCTTCAAGCAACTTTTCTTCGGCCGGGCCCCTGACAGAGCCGATGGGGCACACGGGCCAACATGGCATCCAGCCACTGTTGTTGAAATGGCGCGACAGGACTTTGCTCAACACACTCTTTCAGGAACAAGTAGTTCATCTACAAGGACAATGGGGAGGGAAAAGTATAAAACACAATTAAATGAAAAGATCCACCATGTAATAAAAGAGGTTTATTATGAGGTAAAATATAATCGCATACATATCGCTTCCTCTCTTCGCTGATCATCTAGAAAACAAAATTGAATTATATTATTAACAAATACATTGCATCTATATGAGACTACTTAAAGTGTGTGAGATGTATGAGCAAGTAAAATGTTCATACAGTTGAGGGAAGCTCTGGTTCAGGAGACAAAGGAGATGGCTTTCCTGCTTCCTTGGCCTGCATGTAAGCTTGCAATGCCCTGTCAACTCTAACACAATAACAGATATCACATTACAATATGACTCTATTATAAAACACCCAATAAAAAAATATTCAGGTAGTTGACAAGCATAAACAGCAGCAATTTCCAGATTTTTTTTTTTAATCTAAAGCTAAAGCACATTTTTCAGATATTTGATTATTATTACACATCCTATTGTTATGACTAAACATTAATTAAGTGGTCACTTAAGTGTATAGGCCTACATTCAAATTTTACAAATTTAAGTGAACTGCAAAAAAAAGGTAAAATGTGATTACAAAAGAGAAACACTTTAAGCAATATACACACTGACTACATTTCAAAAGTTGTAAGATTTTTTTTTTAAAAAATGGTTATTACATAAATCTTTTCTAACCTCTTTAATGTCACTAATGCATCCTTGCTGAATAAAATTACTTCTTTATTAAAAAAACAAAACAACAACAAAACAAAAAAAAACGACTGACAACAAACCTTTGAACTGTAGGCTATGTTCAGTTCAACATTTTTATTTTAAATGAAAACGCACAGGTTTATTGTGAACAACCTATTAACAAAGTATAAAACAAAAAAATAACGTTACACCAACAAAGAAAGCTCTTACATCATTTTTTGGACCTGTTGTCGCTGTTCCTTGCTCCTTCTGTGTCGCAGGAGTTTCCTCCTCACGGCCAGCCTGCTCTCTGGAAGTCCCGACTCTTCCTCCCGAACCGGTGGGCTTGGGATAGGAGGCAGAGCATTGTACCTCCTCAAAACATCCTCCGCACGAGAGCTAACGTTAAATGTCGCTGATGAGGTCGGCATTTCAAGGCACTGAAAGAAGGTTTGCCCCGTTTAAACGAATGTGTTTAAAATTCGTTCGTATTGCTTAATAACTACGAGGAAACAAATTCCAAACAAAGTTATGTGTTCATGCCTAAATTAATTACAAATCAGTTTTTAAGTGATAGCGCATGTTGCCGTTTATCGTAGTTTTGACACGTCATTCGTAATCTAACGGTATTTTTGAGCGAAATTTCCGTCAACATAAAGGTTACCATGGATGCACAATCGGAAGTGCTTTGTTATCAGCCAACACAAGGAGGTCATTTTGGGGAGTGACGGGAGACCCAAGTTACCTGACTATGCGCGCCAACGGGAAGAACTTTTCCATGCCTTTATATCTTTATTCATTCATGGCGAGTCCTGTATATCCTGTATAGCCTATTTAAGTTATTAAATCAATATAAAGGGGCGATTTGTCCACTAATGGCTTAAATAAACAACTAATAGTCGACTAAAAAAAACCTAAGTCTGGAAGCGGGAATTAGCGGAATGAGTGGAATTAGCGAGCCGAGGAATCTTCAGAAATGCGCTTTTTGCTCACCCGATTCCGGAACAATGGAATATTGACATAATTAATCATTAGTTAATATCACATACACTGCCCATAATTTTAATCCTATATCAAACACATTAGCATATGTTATCTAACGTTATTACTTTTATTTATTTATTGTTTGTTTAGTTTGTATTTAGTTAGTGAGCCCACTTAGTGAGTCATCTTTTTATCTTTGACTAATAGTCCAAATTTGACAAATTCCCATGACAATAATAGCTTTACAGGTATTCTTTGTTGCAACCAGCACAACGCATCCTTCCAAAATTTGTTTACTGGAATACATTGAAAAAAACAAATGTTCAACCGTTTCGATCTCAACCTTACATATTTGACATAAATTTAAATAACCAATATTAAATCTTATTAAATCTTATGGATAGATAATCCAAAAATAAATAAATAAATGAATAATGATAATGAACTATTCTGATTTACTCATCACTCTCAGAAAAAAAGGTACAAAAGCTGTCACTGGGGCTGTGACAAAAGTCCTAAAGGGTAAAAGTACCTAAAGGGAGCATATTGGTACCTGGCTTAATGGTACATATTAGCACCTAAAATGTACATAATAGCACTTAAAATGTATTAGCATCTAAATGTCCATATTAGCACCTAAAATGTACATATTAGCACCTAAAATGTACATATACCTTAATGTCCATATCAGCACCTACTGTAAAATGTACATAATAGCACCTAAAATGTATATATTAGTACCTTAATGTCCATATCAGCACCTAAAATGTACATAATAACACCTAAAATGTACATATTAGCATCTAAATGTCCATATTAGCACCTAAAATGTACATATTAGCACCTAAAATGTACATATACCTTAATGTCCATATCAGCACCTACTGTAAAATGTACATAATAGCACCTAAAATGTACATATTAGTACCTAAAATGTACATATTAGCACCTTAATGTACATATTAGCACCTAAAATGAAAATATTAACACCTAAAATGTATATATTAGTACCTTAATGTACATATTAGCATCTAAATGTACATATTAGCACCTAAAATGTACATATTAGCACCTAAAATGTACATATACCTTAATGTCCATGTCAGCACCTACTGTAAAATGTACATAATAGCACCTAAAATGTACATAGTAGCACCTTAATGTACATATTAGCACCTAAAATGAAAATATTAACACCTAAAATGAAAATATTAGTACCTTAATGTCCATATCAGCACCTAAAATGTACATAATAGCACCTAAAATGTACATATTAGCATCTAAATGTCCATATTAGCACCTAAAATGTACATATACCTTAATGTCCATATCAGCACCTACTGTAAAATGTACATAATAGCACCTAAAATGTACATATTAGCACCTAAAATGTACATATTAGCACCTAAAATGAAAATATTAACACCTAAAATGTATATATTAGTACCTTAATGTCCATATCAGCACCTAAAATGTACATAATAGCACCTAAAATGTCCATATTAGCACCCTAATGTCAATATTAGCACCTAAAATGTACATATTAGCACCTAAAATGAAAATATTAACACCTAAAATGTATATATTAGTACCTTAATGTCCATATCAGCACCTAAAATGTACATAATAGCACCTAAAATGTCCATATTAGCACCCTAATGTCAATATTAGCACCTAAAATGTAAATATTAACACCAAAAATGTACATATTAGTACCTTAATGTCCATATCAGCACCTAAAATGTACATATTAGCACCTAAAATGTACATATTAGCACCTAAGTTTTCCCTTTTGAAAAGGTACAGCCCCAGTGGCGACTTTTGTACCTTTCTTTCTGAGAGTGATGATTATGCCTTTCTTCTGTATGCTGCAAAAGTATATCAGTTTATAATACACATAAGCCATTCACTTTTATTGAATGGATAAACGATCCAGTGAAAGTTGCATATAATACAAATGGTGAATTAGGCTGTGTCAGTCCAAACTTTCTAACTTCTCCTTTTGTGTTTCACAGAAGAAATAAAGTCATACAGGATTGGGACAACATGAGGGTATGTAAACAATGACAATTTAGGTTTTGCCTTCTAAATTAATTTTGTAAAAGGTTCCAATGTACTTAAGATGTTTTTTCTTCTCATACATTTTACATAATTGGTCAGTACTATATATTAACCCTGTAAAGGACAGAGAATCCAATGCGTTCCACAAAAGCTTGATGTATCCTATGTGATTCATTTTGTATCATGTTAAAATGTTTCTAAAAAATGATGTATGGATAATCAGGTAAAGTTGCTTCAGTCCAGTAAGTGGTCATCTTAAAAGATTACTAACAATATAAAAGTTATTCTTGCAAGTTATTCATACATATGCATCACAGCCTGAAGCTGGACGTTTTTACAATTATATTAAAAGGCCTTTTACTTGCTAAAAAAGTACGAACTATTAATCAGAGGGAAGAAAGCATGTAGTCAATTGTGATAGGCTTTTCAGCAAAGATTTGATTATGTTGATCATTTAGGCTTTATGGGTTAAATCTGTACATTTGCATTTGCTCTATTCATGTATTTTTGTCATACCTTAGCAAAAAAAAATACTCATTTGTATGTTCTAATGTGGGTGTCAATAATTAGCGAGGATGAAGTTTGGTGCAGGAACGAAGTATACAGTCATCACTCATGAAATACACACCACAAGATGGCAACATTTCCCCAACATCATTATAATTAGGCACATGGTGTGATTAATGTGGTACTGGTATAGTTTAATCACCTTCAGAGTTAGTCTGTCTGGGTGTAAACAGTCTAGGTGTGATTCATTTAGCCACTGTGGTCCAGTAAACATCATTGCCCTGAAAATGACTCCTCATGTAAGCAAAACTATAATAAAGGTGTCTGAGGACAAGACATCCTGGGTGGTTTCACATCAGTTAGCGATAACATTAGGCGTCTTAAACTGCGAACTAAATTCGGCCTCAAATTTGTTTCATACGGCCCCTTAAGTGTTAGTATGAAAGAAAAAAACATGTTCTGCATTTTTTGCAGTCTGAGTGACAATTCGTACAAATTCGTACGATTTATCTAAAACCCACGTGACGGTTAAGTTTAGGGGCGGGGTTAGGGGTAGGTCATTCGTTACAAATTCATACGAATTGGCCAATTACGTAAAATATGTACGATTTAGCAAAATCATACTAATTTGTACGAGTAAGGTCGTATGAATTGTTACGAATTAGCCAAATCGTAAAATTCGAAGAATTCCTGTGAGAGTCGGGTTAGCACGTTTCATGATTTTCTTCTACCATTATAAGTAAAAGCAGCACAACACATTGTTAGCATCAGTCTATGCTGCATTTCACTGTATTAAGGCCAGTGAAGGCAACATTAAAATAGGTCTGTCTTACCCAATGAAGATGACTGACAGTTGTCACTCTGCTTATCAATCACACCGTAAGCACATTACAGACAAGGGGCAAATGACCCACTTGGCTCACTAAAACCAAGCACTCTGGTGGCATTCATTTACACAATACACATCTAGACAACAAGATGTAGACCATAAACCAAGAACTTTTTCTCTAGGATTTAATCTCTTGCTTTTTAAAGCACGCCATAACCATGAAAGTCAATGGGGTCCAATGTTGTTTTATGGGCAAACACATTTAAAACGTTTCAGAATATCTTCTTTTGTGTTCCACAGGGAGGAAAAAAAAGTAATACAGGTTCGAAATGACAAAGGTGAGGAAAAAAAGGGTGTATTATCCCTTAAGGTCATGCACAATGGAGGTTGATACGATGTAGAGGTTTCTACTGTTTGATTAATTCTGGTTATCAAAGCTTTCAGTGTAAATCTAGGTCAGTTGTCATGACATTTAATTCTGCTGTTAAACAATTTCACGCTCTCAACTAATTTTTAGGCATGCCAGACATTAAGTGCTTATGAAACTAGGCTCTTAGGTCTAGCATTGAAACACGTAAACCCCTATGCTTGAGGTTGGCCGGCAGCTACTGTATGTTTGTATGAGACAGAGGGTGCAGAAGAGAGAGAAAATGATAGGGGAGGGGCAGAACAGTGAGTGTGTGTGTGTGTAGAGAGAGAGAGAGGGAGAGGGTGTGGGGGACAGAAAGGCTGCAAGAATGAAGGCTGTGAGGCGAATGACGCACGATTATCTCCCCCTGCCTGCTGATTGGCTGCTTCGGGCCGCCGTTCAGAGAGCCCAGGTTTAGGGATGTGCGTTCAGAGCAGATTATGAAGCAGACCTCATCTCTGGTAGTCTCGTCAGATTGTCTCAATGGCTAAACACAAGCTTTTCCTGTTTTTTTCCCTGTTACTGTGTGTGTTTATCTCTCTGTCTTTGCCCTTCGATCAAGTGCCTGCGATCCTGGACAGGAGGTAAGAGCTGCGCTTTCAGCTCTCAGCGTGGGGAGGGGGAATGGGGCAGTGATGCTGTGCAGCTGATGCACTGTCTTAGTCTTTTACAGTGGGCAAGAGACACCAAGAAAATGCGCTTAATTAGGAAAATGAAATGGATCTCATAAATGAATTTGACGAACGTGGGCTCTAGATTCAGAGTGTGTTGTGGTTTTGCTGCAGTTTTTCTTCTCTGTAAGTACAAGACATTCAAACATGGCTATGACAATGGGACAGCAGGCAGACCCTATCCAGTGTCTGTAGGAGTCAGTTTACAGATGCTACTCCAAGAAACAAAAGAAAGAAGTGAGATTCAGATGGCTCTGGCTATATGAGCATCTTTGAATTTACTTGTTATTGTACAGTTGCTGAATTCCTTTACTCATTTCAAAGCTGGAATAGCATAAATATGTTGGTTTAGTTACATTTATTTACTTACAAATGAATGACTTATCTGATATTATTGTATTTGAGAGTGGGCAAATAACAGAATACTAGTTATGAGTAATCGCTCACCACACAAGATAGAATTAGTTTAAATCTAAATTGAAATGTTCAAATTTCCAAAAACGTTTCACAAAAATATCTAAAAACAACAACCCAATTTGAAATTTTACAGCGTTTTTGTGTGTATAATGAACTACTTTTTGTGTATATTTTAAATGAGATTTGCAAAGTGTCTCATGTCTATATATATATTAACCAAAAAAGTATCTTTTTGCCTGGATGATGCCTGATTTGTCACATGATATTTCTTTTTTAGGATTGTAATTGTTTGATATGAATAAGATCCAAATTGAGGTTTTTGTTATTTTAATTTGGTCAAAGAGCTAAAATTACTGTTAAAGTGGTTATTCCTTTGTGTTTATACCTCCTAGAATTATTGATGCCTTTATATGCGAATAAGTGATCGAGATTGAATGTCTTTCTTTCTTTATTTCTCTAAACTGCAGCAATGGTAAACAACCTACCAACTTGCCCATCCCTCCCTAGATAGAATCTAAAGCTTAGGATTTATAGGGATAAGAGCAGCATTGCAGGCTGTTAAAACATTGGGGATCTTGTTAGTCCAGAAATGTGTTTTAGGAGTAAAAAGTGTTGAGTGGTTTACAACCCTCCTCAAGTTTCTCAGGGTCAGTGCCTATGCAGACCAAAACAGACCGTCAAGATTGGCAGCAAGTGGAATTAGACCAAAGGCTATAATCTTATTAACATTTAACAGACAAATCTATTTTAAAGCATTGTTGTGTTTGTAGAGTACTGTGCTAGAGTACTGTGCTAATCTGTATGCTAAACCGATAATCTATATATGCAAAAGATGATATTGAGCTCTGAAAGCGCCAGTGAGGTGAAGACGTAGTGTGAACTCTGCTTTTCATTGCATAAATGCTCAATTCAGCACTTTTAGGCTACTGTGTCCAGCCATAACCAATGACAGCAGCGCAGTCCTCAGCTGCTGACCTCGGTAAACTGGCATTAGAACAAAGGCGAGAGTCACTCCTCGTGCACACGCACTCCTCAGCAGGGCTGGGTAGACCATATTTGCTGTGCTTACATTGTTCTTATTTTTTAGGAGAACTACCCGGAAAGAGAAAAAAAAACTGTACAACTGTACTTCTAGAGCTCTTCATATGTCATTTATTTGGTTTTCGCACCTGCATTTGATTGGATTATAAGGAGTCAATATGCCAAATCGCTGTTGATTCAATGCTCATATCACACTTAAGAACTGAATGAATGCTCCATGCAGTAATCTGTTTATTTTCCCCACAAGTCTGATGTTTACCTGTATTCTTTAATCTCTTTCATGATCACAAATCTCTAAGCACTACATTTCAGCGTAGTAGAGGTGGGTGGGGTGGTGTAGCATGTAAGAGATGAACCTAAAGAGAGTGAGCCAGAGTCATCTGATGCTCTCGTTCACAATCACACACCCTGCTGACTTTGCTGCAGGTGAACAGGCCTGAATCTAGATCCAGCCCTGGATGTCAACACATTCACACAGCAGGAAACCTTCTACCAGATAAGGCAGCAGATTCTTAATAAGGTTTTAGGAGATCGTCCACCAAGCTCATTATCTCTGTGATTAGACGTATAAATGGTTCATCTTAGGATAATCCAGCAAGTTCCAGCGTGAGGGATGAGGTGACACAAGATAAATATACATGTGCGTATGTACACGCAAGGTGCCATTAAGTCATTTTTAGCCCCCACTTTGTTGATGGACTCAAGGTGCTAAGCACGTGAGAATCATGACGTTCGACTAAATGTCTTGTCATCTCCTGAGACACTAATCTAGCCTGAAGATGTCAGACTTGTGGTCATGCATGACTGGTGCATCAAGCTGAGTAGATCTATGGGAAATCTGTCTTAGAGGTTGATAAGTAGGCCACAGCCTGACACAAAGAGATCAACCCACTTTTTGTTTTGCTTTGTTTTTCCATCACAGCTCGGAGGTCCCACCATATCAAGCTGTGAGAATTAGAACAGGTCAGTATCTATTACTTTCATGGCAGCTATGCTTTTTGGGTTTGCCTTCAGCTTCTTTTAAATATAGTAATCACTTTTTCTGCTGAGTGTGAGTTTTTTGGTCATTTCTGTTAACTTTGTGCACAACAGTGTAAAGTCAAACTTGTTTCTCTTGTTTCTTGTTCTATTTATTTATATTGCATTATTGAGCATTGTGTAAGCTGCCAGGTCGAATGAAACAATTTTATGCTACATTTTAATAAACCCGAAGTGGTAAGACTTTATTTTACAGTGTCCGTGATACGGAGTAATTACTTAATAGTAAACATTGTAATAACATGTAACAAAATGTAATTAACATGTAACTAAGTTATGGAACAGCCTGTACTTACAGATTGTAATTACACTCATGTAATAGGCAGCTACTGTTACACATGTGTAATAGGCCGAGTCGGTTACATACGTGTTACTGACTTGGTACAATGTAACAAGTACTTAATATGTTACTAAGGTAAAAAGCCTGCAGTTACACATGGTCATTTTGTACCTTCTAAAATAAAGTGTATAAGGAAAAGAGTATCTACATTCCTTATCCATCTGAATTAACCCTCTAGTTCACAGCTTAAATACATGCTGTAGCTTCTTAATTACATTCAATTTACATAATATTACACAGGTATAAGCTACGTAAAATAAAGTGTATCAAGATTGTACTTAAGTGTACTTCATGTGTATCTACATACCTTATCCATATGTAGTTTAGTATAAATTAGGCTTAACTCCCTCGTTCACAGCATAAATGCATGCGGTAGCTTCCTAATTACATTGCAATTACATAATATTACACAGGGATAAGCTACGTAAAATAAAGTGTATCAAGATTGTGCTTAAGTGTACTTCATGTGTATCTACATACCTAACCGTACGTTCACACCGCCGCCGACTTGAGCTTCCAAAGCGGCCGGAAGTCATTCATTTTCAATGGAAGCTGGCTTCTCTCAGCTGCAAGGAGCGTCAAATTCCTCGGCGTTGCGTTTTGGGCGTTTTGAGCGTCAATCAGAAAGTTGAAAGAAGCTTAACTTTATGGTAATGAGCTGTGACGCGATTCAGTGGCAAGCAGCGGCAAAACGCCAGCAACCAATGGGAATATAGACGTCCTTCCCGCTGGCTGATTCCGGGGGAGAAATACACAGTAAACTTTTGTTCCTACCAAAACATTAGCTCCGAGAAAACGAAGAAGAGCTAATAATCGCATTGCTGTGATTCCTGCTGGTTTGGTATCATTATGACATGGCGCTGTTTGCTTATAGGGACCGCATGAGCGCAACTTTTATTTGAAATATTTACGAACGCTCGTTTTAAAGCGGGAATGCAGTTTGCTCACGGTGACTCCAATTTGACCGCAAATAATAATAACAATAGCTAACTATTTCTTCCCAACCAAAACGGGTATAAAAATGCTGTCATATTTCTTCGATGTATTGCTTGTTTTTTTTCTGTTTATTACTTTTTATGTTGTGACACTTCTATTCTCCCTGCAACGTCAGAGCGTTCAAAGTGTGCAAAGCGTCAACAAGCTTCCCCGTGCTTTTTGACAAGCGTCTTTGACAGAGCGGCCAGAGCTTCTTTGACGCTCAAGTTGGCGGCGGTGTGAACGTACAGGAAGTCACAATCTTGATACACTATTTTAGAAGGTACGAAATGAACTGCAGGTTTTTTTCACACCTTAGTAACATATTTAAATAGTTGTTGTTACATTGAATAGTACAACATACTTTTTTATATAATTACATTGTACCAAGTCGGTAACACATGTGTAACCGACTCGAGCTGTTATACATGTGTAACAGCAGCTGCCTATTACATGAGTGTAATTACAATCTGTAAGTACAGGCTGTTCCATAACTTCGTTACATGTTAATTACATTTTGTAACATGTTATTACAATGTTTACTACTAAGTAATTAATTAAAGGACAAGTTTGGTATTTTACAATTAAAGCCCTGTTTTAAGATCGTCCCTGATGAAATAGAATAGTTAAGATTGTTTTTTAGACAAATGCTCCTGTCACGAGAATTTTTGGATTCTGTATTAGCACCCCCCCACCTTTACAATGGTAGCATAGGTGCACTCGAACAATCATTCATTAAAACGCATAAAACTTTAGTTTACAAAGACGTGAAACTCAAGAGGTTAATATAGCATAATTAAAATTTTAGACGCAATATTTTAAAGTCCCCTGGCCTGTAGTCAATAATTGTATCCCTTGAAACTAATTTTGATCATCATGATCAACTTAACCCGTACAAAAAGTCACTGAATAATCCCCACCGCCAATCAAATTTGAGAACTGGAACTAGCTGTTGAATAATGACAGATTAAGCATTAGCTTTTATTTTAAAAGTTTATTAGACGCTAATACAAATGGAATATTATCTCAGATTAAAATAAACAATATACTAGTGTGGTTCTATTGCATACTGTGCTGATTGTAATGTCCTATAAGTTTTATCTCTTTAGATAAATGTATACTTTCATACTGCAGAAGTGAAAACTTTTTTTTGCATATTCACTTTGTGTGCTTAAAAATATAGTGATTCTCTGTGCTTAAAAGAACTCACCATGCCATCTCCTCCATTGTCCTATTTCAACATTTCGTGATGTAGCTGGAGAACATGTTGAGAGTCCAAGTGCCTCACACGAGGAGAGCTATTCGCCTGCAGCTGAAAACCCACTCAGAAGAATACTGCAGGTATTGCATTTTCCCTGATAGTCAATGTGACCTTGGCTTCCATAAGCAACATCTCTGCCTTAATTCACCCAGCATCCTACAAGACCAATAACACAGTAATGGATTTAGAACTAACATATTAGGAAATATCTGTCATCTGCTATCTTAAGCCTGAGCGTTTCCTTTTATAAGAAAACATTTGAGATCAGAGAAGCCCATCAATAATGCATTTGTTCCATACATCATCGCTTAGTTTGTCTTATCATTTTCAAACAGCCTTATGGGTGGCATCTGCATAACCAGCCCAGAACCAAACGGAAGTTACTAGAGTCTACCAGCTCGGGACCTTACTCCCCACTGACTGTAGCTTACAATGGCAAGATATGCATCCTCTTCAAAGCAAAGAGACTGGCTATTCGATATAGGAACAACACATTCCTGGACCTCACAGAGAGGGTGTTTGGACCCAATGCACAAGTAGACACCAAAGGCTCCGTTTGTACAAAGGAGAAGGCTACGTAAGTGTTCTTGGAAACTCTTCCTGCCTCAGATTCAGTAGCATTTTGTAGTATATACAGTGGCCCCAAAAGGTGTTTTTAGACTACATTGTATAGTAAAATAAAATGTTATACAACAAAAAACTAAACAAAATATCAAACCAAGAGCATTTATTTAAAAGGAAGAATCAAATAATAGCTATTCTTCAAAATTGTAAAAGTATTTCAACAAATTGGAGTTGAACTGACATACATACCGCTAAATTCATGTTTGTGGATACTGAATATTTACAGATAATTTAATACATTTTATGTGAGGCCACTAAATGTATACATGTACCGATGGAAATTGGGGGTCAGTAAGATTTTTTTTTTTAAATAAATTAATAGTCTTAATACAACACCAAGGAATTGTGGTCACCCTACAGGTTGGAAGAGGAATTGTCCATTACCGCTGTTGTAAATAATTTAGCCTACCGCAGCTTACTGTCACACGCACGCTCACTGTTTATCTAGCACTGGCCTTGGAATCCACAATGCATGGCCACAGACAATTTGAGGAAGTGGTGGAGAAAGTGACGTATGCCATAAAGCACTCGAATTTTGTAGTTCTTTTTGTGCTCCGGTTACTACCCAAAACCCGAAGTTACATAGTGCAAGTAAAAGCAATACAGACCACGTCAGGCCATGGCAGACGTGTCATTTAACCTATTGTAAGTCGATGTACCATCACAAGGGTCTTGGAAATATATTATGAAGGCTGAAAACTATGTTACTTTAATCAGCAAGGATGCATTAACTTGATCAAAAGTGACAGTAAAGACATTTTCAAAGACAATTTTATAAAAAAATTCAAATACATGCTCTTTTAAACTAATTATCAAAGAATCCAGAAAGAAATGCATCCCAGCTCCCACAAAAATATTATGCAGTAATACTGTTCAATGTTAAAATTACATTTTAAAATGCATACAAATTTAAAACAGTTATGTTAAATTGTAATGTTTTACAAATAAATGCTGCCTAGGTGAATAGATTCTAAATGTAAAAATCTTATAATTATAAAAAAAAAATCTTATGGACTAAGATAACGTTATTTTATATATATATATTTTGTGTCTATATGACAATCTGATGACAATCTTGCATTTTTATAGGCTATCGTTGCATTTGGGAGATTTGGAAGACATCAGGGGACTTGTCATCAGGTAAACAATCTTTTACTTCTACACTCATCTTCACGTATCCTTTAGAAGCTTACACAAAACCTCACAAGATGATAATTACATTCAGTTGTTAATTACTTCCTCTTGTCTGTTTTCTGAAGGCTTCAGATGTCTAACACATTCTACGAATCAGTAAGCCAGAACTGGTTCACTCTGGACAGTGTTCACATACACTACAACTGGACTCATGAGGCCACGTTCAATGCCACGGAGGTCTATGCCCCCGCCACCTATTCTTACCACTGCCAGCATGTCAGCAGCTTACAGAAATATGACACCCTACTGGTGCCCAGCTCCCACACTGACAGCTCGGCAAACTGGCACATCACTTTCACAGATTTTCAGGTAGCTGCCATGCTTCTATGTTTTTAAAAGTTTATTGAAATTAAGTATTTCTGAGAATCTCTGTGGTTTTTGCTGATATTGTATTTGGAAAGGTTAATTTATAGAAAATGCTTAACAAAACTGTACATTCTTAAAAAAGGTTCTTTATTGGCATATACACTCACCTAAAGGATTATTAGGAACACCTGTTCAATTTCTCATTAATGCAATTATCTACCAACCAATCGCATGGCAGTTGCTTGAATGCATTGGGAGTTGTGGTCCTGGTCAAGACAATCTCCTGAACTCCAAACTGAATGTCAGAATGGTAAAGAAAGGGGATTTAAGAAATTGAGCGTGGCATGGTTGTTGGTGCCAGACGGGCCGGTCTGATTTCACAATCTGCTCAGTTACTGGGATTTTCACGCACAACAATTTCTAGGGTTTACAAAGAATGGTGTGAAAAGGGAAAAACATCCAGTATGCGGCAGTCCTGTGAGGGAAAATGCCTTGTTGAAGCTAGAGGTCAGAGGAGAATGGGCCGACTGATTCAAGCTGATAGAAGAGCAACTTTGACTGAAATAACCACTCGTTACAACCGAGGTGCAGCAAAGCAATTGTGAAGCCACAACACGCTCAACCTTGAGGCGGATGGGCTACAACAGTAGAAGACCCCACCGGGTAGCACAACAAACTCCACAACTGGTATCTCCACTACAAATAGGAAAGAGAGGCTACAATTTGCAAGAGCTCACCAAAATTGCACTGTTGAAGACTGGAAAAATGTTGCCTGGTCTGAAAACTGAATCAGAACATGGATCCATCATGCCTTGTTACCACTGTGCAGGCTGGTGGTGGTGGTGTAATGGTGTGGGGGATGTTTTCTTAGCACACTTTAGGCCCCTTAGTGCCAATTGGGCATCATTTAATGCCACAGCCTACCTGAGCATTGTTTCTGACCATGTCCATCCCTTTATGGCCAGCATGTACCCATCCTCTGATGGCCACTTCCAGCAGGGTAATGCACCATGTCACAAAGCTCGAATCATTTCAAATTGGTTTCTTGAACATGACAATGAGTTCACTGTACTAAAATGGTCACCAGATCTCAACCCAATAGAGCATCTTTGGGATGTGGTGGGACAGGAGCTTCGTGCCCTGGATGTGCATCCCACAAATCTCCATCAACCCCAAAATGCTATCCTATCAATATGGGCCAACATTTCTAAAGAATGCTTTCAGCACCATGTTGAATCAATGCCACGTAGAATTAAGGCAGTTTTGAAGTGAAAGGGGGTCAAACACACTATTAGTATGGTGTTCCTAATAATCCTTTAGGGGAGTGTACATGGATGGTTCAGTGAAGAAACTTTAACATCCATGGAACCTTTCCATTCTAAAAAATGTTTTTAGATTTTTAAAATGTTCTTAACCAAGAAAAAAAAATTTCTCTTAAGAACTGTTCACTGAAAGGTTATTTGGGAATCATAAATGGAATCACAGCAGAAAAAATAAACCTTTATTTTTAACACTGAATGAGAAGCTGTTCACATAGCATTGCTGTGTTTAATTTGACACAGCCCCTCAAATTATTTTATGACAAAAAAGTGCAATTTTGTTTTACAAAATTCAAAATTGTCCATTTATTTTAAGACGATAAACATGAAACGTAACAAAAATATTCAGCATGTTAGCTTTATTTAAAAATAAATTTTTGTATTCCTTAACCCCTTATTTACACTGCACACGTCTGCGGCGCATTACGGCTTTGGCATGGCCACCGGAGCTCATCGAGGGCACTCTAGTCAATGCTTGTGTTTTTTTTACAGTCTATGGTTTATTCCTGCCACGATGCGGCACATTTCAGAAGCGCCCCAGAAGTGGCTCTCCTCGCTGCTTCGCTAAAGATAGGCGCTTAGTCTATTTTTGACGGACGCCACGTCCAAATGTTCTCCTTCTGCTCAAAGGCACTGTGTGTGAAATATAGATACAAGATAATTGAAAACACACAACTGGACTTTTAAAGGGGTCATGAACTGAGAAATCTAATTTTCCTTGAGCTTTTGACATCTAAGAGGTCATCATATTATAAGAATATCCTGTAAGTTTCAGAACTGAAAACGACCTTGTTAGTCCAATAAAAGCTTTTATTGACACCAGCCTCAACAAACGTCTCGTTTTTGAAAGTGTAGAAGTATGACGTCAATGACGCTAAAACCCCACCCGCTCATCAACGCCTGCTTCAACACGGCCGGTTTAGCCCCGCCCACCGTTTCAGCGCATTACACGCATAGCTAAGTAGTATAACATACATGCCTACCTCGTGATGACAAACCGGATCGAGCAGTGCTGTGCCTGGTTGTGGAAGACAATCACTGCATAAGCTTCCTCTGGATTCCAATAGAACTGCATGGATAAACTTTATTTTTAATGACGTTCCAGCTGATGAGGGTAAAACATTGTCGACTGTTCGCTTGATTTCACCGAGGATTGTTTTGTAAACAAGACTGGATTTGCAGACCGATTAAGAGTAAGGAACGGTGCTGTGCCGTCTATATTGGATCTGACAGGAATTCTACAACACACGGATTCTTGGTTCGAACATGTATGGGCGAATCCGGTTGCCATTTGACAACATTGGACGTTTTCCCCACGTGCACCGACGGGTGAGTTAATCTCATTATAATATGCAAAACTGTTATCCACTCACAGCAGTGGGCGTTTATTTCCAAGTCTTCAGTGCGATACGCCCATAAAAACCTACCGTTTTTCAGCTAGGCTCACAACTTGGGTACAAAATAGCTTATTACTTATTCATTTTTATGTTTTTGAATGCAAAAACCAAGCGAACGTAATAAATTGACCTCAGACAACAATATAATAAAATTTAAAAAGCCAGTTCATGACCCCTTTAAGTTCATTAACTTTGTCTGTAGGCTGCAGCACAATAAAGTAAGACATGGCAATAAACACAACAATAAACACAATGAAACTGGACAAAATATAACCGTTATTTAGCCAACTTAACCATTGTAGAACCTCAAAATCAAGAAAAAACATGAAATATCAAGAAAAACAATGTCAGATATGCAAATATTGTGGTCTCGCACATCCAGTCACTTCTCTTCTGATACGATCCTAGTGTGAGTTGGCACGCGTGGAGGACAGAACACAACCTTGCCGGAGCCGTAATGTGCCGCAGACGTGTGCAGTGTAAATAAGGGATTAAGACATTTCTATCAGTCAACAGACCCAGATCTACTTCATGTATAGGTTCACAATTCATTTTTTGTATAACTTTCTCAGACAGAAAACATTAATTTTATAACTTTTTCTTTCAGATCCAGGCCTTTAATGTCCAGTCCAACAAGTTTGCTTCAGCAAGTGACTGTGCGACTTTCTTCACTCCAGCCATCTTGATGGGCCTAATCACATCTCTGATTCTGCTACTTGTGTTGGCTTACGCCCTGCACATGGTCGTCCACCTCAAGCACATTGACCGTTACGAAGAGCACAAGACCACGGTCTACTTCCCCCGCACCCCCGAGGCTGAGCTCCCAGACAAGAACAGCGTGTGAGGAGTGATGGCGGTGCTGTAAAACCAGCAAAAGACCAGCGTAGAAAGGATTGCTAGTTCTGATTCTGGATGGCTGCATTGTCCTCTTGGTCTTCCTCCTGCCTGGCACTAAATCCTCCCTTTATCACTGTCTTAACCTAACTTCTTACAGTCAGAGGATGAGATTACCTGATTCATCAGGGGTTAAAACCCAGGCTTGAGCCAAAACCTGGACATATCACGGCTTTCCAGGACCAGGACTTGGAAGCCTATGAAATAGGGACAAAAAAAAATGTGAGATTGCCTTTTAATAGACCACCATTCTGGTGGGCTTTTCAAAGCACTTCACTGACTGGATACAAGTACCGTGGTCAGAAATATATGAATTCGAAAAGGCAGAGATGGCAGAAGAGAAAAGACTGTGGAACAGAAATGACTGCGGCTTGATGTTTTTTGTTTTTTTTTACAGTACAAAAATCACCATCTCATTCATCTGTAATGGAGTCTGCAGACTGATCTGCCATTTACAAGAACTGTTATATGACTGCCAAAGTGGTGCAAAACTGTTTGTCAGCCTTGATGGGTAACTGACAGTAATAATGTGAATACGGAGCATACAAAACAAACCATAAATGTACAGTGCTTAATACTATTTATGTATTCCAGGACTATACAACATAGATTCAGGAACTCCATAAATATACTCTTTGGCTTTAAATGATAAGCTAGATATTCATATAGATCTAGATTCAACTGCGGTTTCAATAATTAACAAACTTCCAGTATTAAGCACCTTCAAATCTATAAATTCAAAGTGCTTAAAATGTATAGCAAGAAAAAGACCATTTTTTAAGCTTCGGAAACTAATATATTGCACAGAACATTTTTGTATTATGGTCTCATGATTGCTAGATCTATATGCCGTCCCTTTTCAGGTGGAATATATTAGGACTAATAGATGAATTTAGCACCCCTTAAGAATTTATAGTACAGACAGTATAACTATAGTGAGGTAATGCTGAAAGAATGCTGTACAATTATTCATGTAAGTGTTTAATACCCTCAGTATCATAATCAGTATACCGCTATATCTACAATTATAACATCAGTAACTCATTATCACAATAACCTGCAGCATGACAATGACTAAGAGATAAACCTCTACCATGGCACGTCTGATTCTGGAGGTGTTCATTTGAATGATGGTCTTACACACTGAAGTGCACAAGAAGTTTTCTGAACATCAGTCAATTCAGTCTGAACAATAAACAGATAAAAATGCAAAGTGTGTCATACCTTTACATTTTAATAGTAGAAAAACGTTGCATGGGTTTGTTGTGATGTTATCTGCAGTGCATACTAAGGTAAAGCAGTGGTTGTGGCCATGCAAACTGCTGCTATAGGGTCTTTCTAACCCACCTCATGCTGACCGTCTGCTATGGCCCTGGATGTTTGCAGTAAAAAGGCAGCAAACCCCTCCCGTTCCATTTGTCCTGCCATCTGCTTTTATCTCACACTTCTCAGCAGGAGCCTGCGGCGCTGCCCTCTTACTCGAGACAGTTTACCTGTCCGCCTTCGAAACAAACTTTACGCACACATCTACTTTCTGCGTCACTGACTGTCACAGCACTGAGTGCATTTCCTGCAGGGTATTACAGCCTCACACAGCTGGCATTAGTCTGGCTTTGTGCTGCATATACAAACAATATCATGCTGGTTTAGTCACGTTATCTCCTTAATTATTTTATTTCATTAATACACGGCACTCTGGAATACTCTGTTCTGATTGGTCGATTGGTCGTCGTCCATGCAGTCCGCTCATCCGGGTACCTGAATCTGGCGGGGCATTAAACGCTTAACGTGAAAAACGCTTAACGTGGCTTAATGTACTACGACATACACTCACCGGCCACTTTATTAGGTACCCCATGCTAGTAACAGGTTGGACCCCCTTTTGCCTTCAGAACTGCCTCAATTCTTCATGGCATAGATTCAACAAGGTGCTGGAAGCATTCCTCAGGGAGTTTGGTCCATATTGACATGATGGCATCACACAGTTGCCGCAGATTTGTTGGCTGCACATCCATGATGTGAATCTCCCGTTCCACCACATCCCAAAGATGCTCTATTGGCTTGAGATCTGGTGACTGTGGAGGCCATTTGAGTACAGCGAACTCGTCTCATTGTCATGTTCAAGAAACCAGTCTGAGATGATTCCAGCTTTATGACATGGCGCATTATCCTGCTGAAAGTAGCCATCAGAAGTTGGGTACATTGTGGTCATAAAGGGATGGACATGGTCAGCAACAATACTCAGGTAGGCTGTGGCGTTGCAACGATGCTCAATTGGTACCAAGGGGCCCAAAGAGTGCCAAGAAAATATTCCCCATACCATGACACCACCACCACCAGCCTGAACCGTTGATACAACGCAGGATGGATCCATGCTCTCATGTTGTAGACGCCAAATTCTGACCCTACCATCCGAATGTCGCAGCAGAAATCGAGACTCATCAGACCAGGCAACGTTTTTCCAATCTTCTATTGTCCAATTTCGATGAGCTTGTGCAAATTGTAGCCTCAGTTTCCTGTTCTTAGCTGAAAGGAGTGGCACCCGGTGTGGTCTTCTGCTGCTGTAGCCCATCTGCCTCAAAGTTTGACGTAGAGATGCTCTTCTGCCCACCTTGGTTGTAACGGGTGGTTATTTGAGTCACTGTTGCCCTTCTATCACCTCGAACAAGTCTGGCCATTCTCCTCTGACCTCTGGCATCAACAAGGCATTTCCGCCCACAGAACTGCCGCTCACTGGATGTTTTTTCTTTTTCGTACCATTCTCTGTAAACCCTAGAGATGGTTGTGCGTGAAAATCCCAGTAGATAAGCAGTTTCTGAAATACTCAGACCAGCCCTTCTGGCACCAACAATCATGCCACGTTCAAAGTCACTCAAATCACCTTTCTTCCCCATACTGATGCTCGGTTTGAACTGCAGGAGATTGTCTTGACCATGTCTACATGCCTAAATGCACTGAGTTGCCGCCATGTGATTGGCTGCTTAGAAATTAAGTGTTAACGAGCAGTTGGACAGGTGTACCTAATAAAGTGGCCGGTGAGTGTAGATGTTAAAAGACCAAACTCAGTGCACATCATACTAATAAAGTATACTATGTACAGAAAAGCAGACAAGGAGCCCGAAATATGAACAGGACGCATTTAATTACACTTGAAGCGTTTTCCTGCCATAGAGAAAACACTTAATGTGGCTTAATGTACTAAGACAGTGATATTAACTGACCAAACTCCGCAAATACCATACTAATACTAAACAGATGAGCCCAGAATATGAACGCAATGCATTTAATTACCCATGTTTTCCTCCTATTTTAAAAAATTATTATAAAGAAAACACTTAATGTTGCATAATGTTTTCTGTATGGGAGGAAAACGTGTGTAATTAAATGGTTTATTAATAAGGTGTGTACAGAATTGGCTCTTTTCAGATCACTCTTAGTAGCCTATTAAGCGTTTTCTTTATAACTGCTTTCATATTCTGGGCTCATCTGCTTTTCTGTACATAGTATGGTTTATTAATAAGGTGTTTACTGAATTTTGTCTGTTAATATCACTGTCTTAGTACATTAAGCCACATTAAGCGTTTCTTTGTAATGGTTTTCTACGGGAGAAAAATGCTTAACGTGTAATTAAACGTGTTGCGTTCATATTCTGGGTTCGTTTGCTTTTCTGTACAGTATGCTTTATTATTAAGGTGTTTACAGAGTTTGGTCTGTTAATGCCACTGTCTTCTTAGAACATTAAGTCAAGTTAAGCGTTTTTTTTTTTTGAGTGTCCCAAACTGGCACTAATTTTCATGTTTCTTGTATCACTCAACAGACTCTCGTCATCTTGTTGCTAGGCTGATTATTGTGGACTGTTTTTGTTAGCAGAAGTTAAGATAATATAAAGGTTGAATTATAAAGTAATTCTCAAAATAATGTTTCATTGCCACATATTCACTTTTTTGGGCAGTAGCTGCAGGTTAATATACAGTCTGCCTTTGTGCAATAGTGTCCTTATAGTAATTGTATTTAACACATCGTTTTTGATTTTGGAAGAGGTTTTTTTATGATCGAAATATAATAAAATAATAATAGCCTACTGATCATAATAATTATTGAAAAAAGGCAGTTCTTTTGTATGCTGTTGAAGACATCTTCGGTTTAACGTACAGAATCTGTTGTTTCAATACTTTTTCATAGTTGAAATAACAAATGACATTATTTCAAACACATTTCAGTGTTGAAGGTCAGTCATGTGCTGACATGCAAAAAAATTAATAAATAAATAATGTATTTAAATGTTATATGTAACATTTTTAAGCTATAATAGTGAATATGAATATTAAGTACTAGAGAGGATAAAAGAGAAATAGTCTTCATTTTCTTAATCCTACAAAACACTGAATTATTCAGGCACCCAGAATACCCATTTTTAGATCCAAATCTTGGACAAACGCTGCTTCTTTTTGTTGTCATTAAAAGCTGTAGATCTTACATCGCAGAGATTTATGACCATGACTCATCCCTTTCAAGGATTCAAGGTTATCTGATGGCACTGGACAAGGTGACTTCAATATTTTCTGCTGGTGATGGTGTGTGATTTTTCTCAGTCCATCTTGTGCGGTCAGAACTTACATGGGCAAGAGCTATGAATGAGACAGGTTTGCTCTATCACCATGACAACAAAGAAAAGATCCATAAAAACTCTAAGCATGGCAAACTCTTAAAGGAGCATTTCACCCATTTCAACATTAATCTTTATTGAAAGTGGATCATATATGTAGTCGAAATGTAAAATAATTTTTGAATTTGGTGCCCTCTTGACTGAGAAAAGACAGAAAATAACCGAAGGGTGCATTTGTATGAAAGACTACAACACCCACAATGTACCACATTGCACAGCTCCACAAGCCACACCCACTAATCCGGAACTGCACGCACATCAGATCATTCTTTCGTCAACAAGGCTAACGTTAGCTGCCACCAGAGGCCTATAATAAAGTAAGCAGCAATTCAATGATGATATGTTCAAATATGCAATGTGAGACTTCCATTCTAAAAGTTTTAAATATCCCACTGGCAATTAAAAAAAAAAAAAACAGGATGTCACTTACCCATGTTCAAGTCTTTTAGCAGCAGACTGCTGGCAGATATTTTATCACAGATTTTGAGACTTGGAAATCACAGATTTTGAGACTTTGAGAATCCTGCACACAAAATCAGCCATATGTGTACATCTGGAGAAACATCAAATAAATAAACAAACAAGTGACAAACCATTACTGGCAAGAAATGCAAGCATTTCTTTAAGAGGTCAGTGGTGTTTTTTTTTTCATGTTTTCTATCGACAAGATAGCTTCAAATGATAGGTTGTCAAAAGTGTCAAAGTGATTGACATTTTGACATCCACTGATAGTTTACTGAAATTACAGTGCTTTGGTTGGCACTGATGCAAGCACGAATGATCACTATTGTCAACAGTTTTTACATAAGAGAAGGACTAACGAGAGAAACAATGGGCCTGAGTGTATTCTACCATGCAGCTGCAGCCTCTCTTTACATGCCCTAGGACGCTTGTCTGCCCATGTGAGCGAGACCTCCAGACCATCACCTGCGGGGGAGGGGGTCACAAGAAGGGGCATACAAAAAATGTCCATATAGAAAACAACCCCTCAGAGTTCAATATATTTCAGCAGCTCTCTTATAGTGTAGTGTCTATCATCATCTCCACTCTACCGTGTCGGCCTTGCTTTGTCAAGGAAACCCCCAGATAAGATATGTAGATGCGTCGGTGTCCCCCGCCCTTCAGAATGGATTCGTCCAGTTCTCATCACCAGAGCGAATCGATAGTTAAAGAAGCCTGAATATCGCAGCTCTATTTCGGCACCGACAGAACGTGACATCACGAGTGTACAGGTAATGGCATCTGTTTTTAGTCCTCAGACTTAACTAAAGGCGATGAGTACTCTTCCTAATTGATACAAAGATGCTAAGCTGTATTATATAACTGGCATGACGTTATGTTTTGAGAGCACGCTATAATTTGACGCTTAAAACGGGAAAAGATGGCTTGTGTTTATTTTCGTACAGTTCTGTTGCCTTTTTTTGGAAAACTGTGATTTATTTGAGTTTTCCGCCTCATTAACTTGCTGAGTCATAATTTGCATCACCTGTAAATTCATATTAACATTTCTTTACTATTCAATCAATTATCTAAACTTGGATATCTAAAAAAATGTCTAAAGTTCATATTTTAAAGTGGTATTAACGTAATTGCTCTCGTGCTCTGTCATAGTGGGGAAAACAATGGAGGAGCAGAAGCTGAAAGATCCTATTAATAAAGTGGCTTTGATCAAAGGTAAAAACACTATTGCTATTGAGTTTTTAATTGTTATTTGCTGAAGAATTCACAATCAAAATATAGTGCTGTACTGTCCCTATAAGTATTTATTTAGAGGATATCAAACCTTGTTTTTTATATACTTCGAGTATGTTATGGTACTGTGTCTGGTTGTTTGATTCACTGGGTATAAAATTTTATTGAGTTACTTGTGAGAAATTCGTTTCTTTAATTCTTTGATATATTTTTGTAAAACATAGTTAATTCATTAATTAAAAAATAATGCATTTTTATTAAGTTTAACATGGAAAAATGACAGACCGTGAGGAATAAAATGTATGTTTAGTTTCAGTGAAATTTCTGTAAACTATGCATTTTATATGTCTGTTTCTACATGCCTCAGAACTGCTCATCAGCAGTTTAAGCGTGATGAATAAAACCTTTTGTTCTGAACAAGCAATTTTACAAAAATCATTTTATTATGCTCAAATGTAATCATGCATGGCAGTGTTTTGTTATCATTAGCTGCAATGGGACCGTTTCCAGCCTCTGCTAATACTTTCTGCTTATACTAGTGTTTTCAGAAGATATTTAGTCTGTCTGACTGTGTCTTCCTTTACAACACACTCACAAATAAATTAGGCCAAAGCATTTCAATGTGCCCTGGTACTCTGCTGAGAGATTGAGTTTTTGATGCAGAATGGCATCCATAAACATTACCCTCCGCAGAACCTCATGAAACGTTAATGCCTTCATCCTCTCTGCTCTAGCAGCCTGCACAGGATTTCAGTATATTTTAGCTTAGTCATCCAAGGCATGTGAAGTACAATTTTCTGGAATTATGCGTCTCTGATTGCAATGATATGTCCTTGATTTGCCCATTTATGGTATACACCCTTGAGTTTTTAAGATGAGGTCATATTTTTCTAGAGCATTTGATTAGATGGCCTGGTTTCCAGCAAGAGGAGCAGGTTTGTTTCTAAGTTTAGGCAAACTAAATTGCCGCCAGTAAACGTAACATTTGCAGAGCAACGGATCTTTATTTAAAGGTTAAAAATCTTCATGAATGTTTTCTGAAAAAACTTTTATGATTTATAATGAAATGGCATTGTATAACATTAGAACCTTTCAAACTTTTACTCAAATGGCAGCTTTATTGAAACCCCAGCCATCCTTTTTGCAGATCCCAGTTTAAACCTTACTGATGACATTATGTTTTTAGGATGGATCTATTTTGAGTAAAGTTATTAATTCATGGAATAGACCCATTTTCTGACCTCCAGGGAAATTACCATGTGATTCATTCTGATTTAATTAACCTTTGGTGAAAGGGTTTGCACTTCGTCAGAGGGCAGAAGAATCCAGTGTCGAAATGCAACTCATTGATGCTGATATAGAGATAAAGACACAGATCACCCATTAACTGTTGATGAAAGAGTGATTCTCTGACAGCAGAGTACCATAATAGTGTCTAATTATGCATTTAATAGTTCCCATTAGATAATGTAATCATTTATCCAGATGAGCTGAGCAGGAGCACTGTGGAGGCCAGTGAGTCTGAGAAGGTCATCCAGCGCCTCAACCAGGAACTGCAGGATGCCAATGAACAGGCCAACTCGAGCAAACACAAGTGTGTCGAACTCCAAGGTAAGCTCACACAGATTACCCTCTAATGTCTTATACATTAGGATATGAGAGACCAAACTGATCCTAAAACAGCACTGAACTTTGCCTCACTACATATACACTCACCGGCCACTTTATTAGGTACCCCATGCTAGTAACGGGTTGGACCCCCTTTTGCCTTCAGAACTGCCTCAATTCTTCGTGGCATAGATTCAACAAGGTGCTGGAAGCATTCCTCAGGGAGTTTGGTCCATATTGACATGATGGCATCACACAGTTGCCGCAGATTTGTCGGCTGCACATCCATGATGCGAATCTCCGTTCCACCACATCCCCAAGATGCTCTATTGGATTGAGATCTGTTGACTGTGGAGGCCATTTGAGTACAGCGAACTCATTGTCATGTTCAAGAAACCAGTCTGAGATGATTCCAGCTTTATGACATGGCGCATTATCCTGCTGAAAGTAGCCATCAGAAGTTGGGTACATTGTGGTCATAAAGGGGTGGACATGGTCAGCAACAATACTCAGGTAGGCTGTGGCGTTGCAACGATGCTCAATTGGTACCAAGGGGCCCAAAGAGTGCCAAGAAAATATTCCCACACCATGACACCACCACCACCAGCCTGAACCGTTGATACAAGGCAGGATGGATCCATGCTTTCATGTTGTAGACGCCAAATTCTGACCCTACCATCCGAATGTCGCAGCAGAAATCGAGACTCATCAGACCAGGCAACGTTTTTCCAATCTTCTATTGTCCAATCTCGATGAGCTTGTGCAAATTGTAGCCTCAGTTTCCTGTTTTTAGCTGAAAGGAGTGGCACCCGGTGTGGTCTTCTGCTGCTGTAGCCCATCTGCCTCAAAGTTCGACGTACTGTGCGTTCAGAGATGCTCTTCTGCCCACCTTGGTTGTAACGGGTGGTTATTTGAGTCACTGTTGCCCTTCTATCAGCTCGAACCAGTCTGGCCATTCTCCTCTGACCTCTGGCATCAACAAGGCATTTCCGCCCACAGAACTGCCGCTCACTGGATGTTTTTTCTTTTTCGGACCATTCTCTGTAAACCCTAGAGATGGTTGTGCGTGAAAATCCCAGTAGATTAGCAGTTTCTGAAATACTCAGACCAGCCCTTCTGGCACCAACAATCATGCCACGTTCAAAGTCACTCAAATCACCTTTCTTCCCCATACTGATGCTCGGTTTGAACTGCAGGAGATTGTCTTGACCATGTCTACATGCCTAAATGCACTGAGTTGCCGCCATGTGATTGGCTGCTTAGAAATTAAGTGTTAACGAGCTGTTGGACAGGTGTACCTAATAAAGTGGCCGGTGAGTGTATTTTCTATTTATGTAAAATACATGATTAAATATTAAATTACACATGTTGATGATTATTATTATTTGGATATTTGAGTAAGCCTGTGAACATTTAAAAAGATTTGTGATGGCCGTCATGCTCGATTGGTCCCCCTGATGGCTTGTGCTGTGTATTACAGGTCTATTGGAGGAGGAGAAAAAAGCCAATAAGCAGCAGGCAGAGGAGTCAGCAAAACAGATAAAGGTCTTGCAGAGTAAGTGAAGGAGGGTGTGTATGTCTTACATTGCTGAGTAATAAAAAATGTATTATACCAAATGGTCTACATGTGTATTCAGCTCAGCTCCAGAAGCTGCAGGATGACATGGAGAATCTCAGGGATCAGAAGGACAGCGTGGTCTTCAGCATGAGACAGGAAGCGCACGCAGCTCAGGAGGAAGTGCAGGTGTTGCGCCGCACTATGGAGAAAACGGCAGCCGAGCGAGATCATGAGGTCAGTGCGTTGAAGGGGAACTTGGCGACGCTAACTTCTGAGCTGGAGAAATGGCAGTTGGCTGCAAACAAGTACGAGCGTGAGCTTGACAGTGTACAGGCCACTCAACAACAGCAGAACCAGCAGAGAGACAGAGCTGCCAAACAGCAAGGTACCCACAACCCCTCACAGATGTTTGGACCGACCTACAGAATTTTAAACCGGCTTCATTTAATTGCTAAAAATCTTGGAATAATGTGAGAACGTCAACACTTCTCATCCATGTGTTTTTCTAAACCAAAATGCAAATTCATTAATAATTCTACTTCCATTTTTACCATTTTTTTTATTATGTTGTTGTTAAAAATAATACATAAATGACTGTACCTCTTAAAAATGGTATGACAAAAATGGTAGGACATCAAATTAGCATAAACGAATCTCTATATTTCTGATATTGTTATAATAATAGTAATACAAAGTATGTAAACATTATTATTCATTGGTTAAAGTGTTAATTTTAAAACGTTATTTCCTTGACAAATAAATTATACATTTCAGAGGAAAAATAATAATAAAATGAAAGCCTTGCCAGGCTAAATTCCTGTATTTTGCTTCCAATTAAATTAAGGCTTTTTTATGTTTTTTGCACATTTATAATCTATTAAAGGAGTTTGTCCTCTTTTCCGAGAAACCTGATGATTCATAGACATATACACTAGACGTCACCTTGGCTACGGCAGTTCATTGGAACGAATGCGTCAATAGAGCCGCCATCTTGGAACAGGGGAGCCCCTCCACTTTAGTGCATCAGCGTCAATGTAGACTCCGGTCTAACGGAATAAAATCACCATAAATCATCATGAATGAGATTTATCTTGTTTTTTTGGTTTGTTCCAACGGTCAGACATGTATTTATCATTGATTCCAGAAAAAAAAAAAATATATTTCTAAAAACATTCTTCCTAGTTCAGATTTCATCCGTGAACATCATACGCTGCACAAAAGTCCACCACAATCAATGAATTCGAAGTAAAGGCAGAGATAGCAGCGTTACCTAGCTACTTCCTATGACAAGACCCCTGTTCTAAGATGGCGGTGGTTTTGACACATGCTTAGAACCCCAAGGTGAGGTCTAGTGTATATGTCTATGCTGATGAATGAGGAAAATAATGTGTTTGTGGAAGCTACAAATCAAGCCCTAGGTCCATCAAACAACAGTCACGGCAGTGTTTGAAGCAATCCGACAGATATTCTAAAGATGACTCGCATTTCTCACATCACTTCCATCGTTTTGTGTGTGTGCTATATCTGTGATTTGTGTGCATGTCTTTGGGTATGTTTTAATTGCTGTGCATGTGTGTGTGTGATGCAGCGAGCGAGCTAGAGCGGCTGCAGAAGGATTGTGAGAGCCTGAGGAAGGAGTGTGTGTCTCTGAGGTCAGAGAGAGAGCAGCTGGCTGATAAACAGCAGAAAGAGAAGATCAGCCTGCAGAGTGAGAGCAACACCCTGCGCTCAGAGAAAGAACAGCTAATGAAGAAACAACAGCAGCTGGAGAAAGAGCTGGACAGGTCTGTATTAAGCGGTATCAGCTACCGCTAAACGTGAAGTGTGCCATTGCCGTGCCACTAGAAGTACCAAATGTAATTGCAAATTACCTCTCCCCAAACTCACGCTATTGGTTGAGTCAGTAATGAGTCGCAATGTTTTAAGTTCTCAGGGAAATTATAGGTGTAGTTCAGCCAAAAATGTAACATTTTCATTATTTACTCGCCCTCATCTCAGATGCCTTTTGACAGTAACAGACTGAAATTTGTGATAAACTGTTCTGCTAGTTTTATGTCATTAAAGGTACTTTTTTTTGTTTTGTTATGCTGGTTGAAAGTCTTGGACCAAATATTTTTCAACAAAGAATTAGACTGGAAACATACTTGAATCATTAAGAAATTGGTATAAAATGCTTTGCTGTGCAATTTCGTTGTGCGTATACAACACTGTTACTATTTGAGTGATTATTATATCTAAAAATAAATGGAAATTGAATGACTGTTAATTATAACATTTAATATTTTAGAAATATTTAACAGTATATTGTATATAAAATATAATATACACTCACCGGCCACTTTATTAGGTACCCCATGCTAGCAACGGGTTCGGACCCCCTTTTGCCTTCAGAACTGCCTCAATTCTTCGTGGCATAGATTCAACAAGGTGCTGGAAGCATTCCTCAGGGAGTTTGGTCCATATTGACATGATGGCATCACACAGTTGCCGCAGATTTGTCGGCTGCACATCCATGATGTGAATCTCCCGTTCCACCACATCCCAAAGATGCTCTATTGGATTGAGATCTGGTGACTGTGGAGGCCATTTGAGTACAGCGAACTCATTGTCATGTTCAAGAAACCAGTCTGAGATGATTCCAGCTTTATGACATGGCGCATTATCCTGCTGAAAGTAGCCATCAGAAGTTGGGTACATTGTGGTCATAAAGGGATGGACATGGTCGGCAACAATACTCAGGTAGGCTGTGGCGTTGCAACGATGCTCAATTGGTACCAAGGGGCCCAAAGAGTGCCAAGAAAATATTCCCCACACCATGACACCACCACCACCAGCCTGAACCGTTGATACAAGGCAGGATGGATCCATGCTTTCATGTTGTAGACGCCAAATTCTGACTCTACCATCCGAATGTCGCAGCAGAAATCGAGACTCATCAGACCAGGCAACGTTTTTCCAATCTTCTATTGTCCAATTTCGATGAGCTTGTGCAAATTGTAGCCTCAGTTTCCTGTTCTTAGCTGAAAGGAGTGGCACCCGGTGTGGTCTTCTGCTGCTGTAGCCCATCTGCCTCAAAGTTCGACGTACTGTGCGTTCAGAGATGCTCTTCTGCCCACCTTGGTTGTAACGGGTGGTTATTTGAGTCACTGTTGCCCTTCTATCAGCTCGAACCAGTCTGGCCATTCTCCTCTGACCTCTGGCATCAACAAGGCATTTCCGCCCACAGAACTGCCGCTCACTGGATGTTTTTTCTTTTCGGACCATTCTCTGTAAACCCTAGAGATGGTTGTGCGTGAAAATCCCAGTAGATTAGCAGTTTCTGAAATACTCAGACCAGCCCTTCTGGCACCAACAATCATGCCACGTTCAAAGTCACTCAAATCACCTTTCTTCCCCATACTGATGCTCGGTTTGAACTGCAGGAGATTGTCTTGACCATGTCTACATGCCTAAATGCACTGAGTTGCCGCCATGTGATTGGCTGCTTAGAAATTAAGTGTTAACGAGCAGTTGGACAGGTGTACCTAATAAAGTGGCCGGTGAGTGTAAATATATAATTACATTTTTAACAGTATATTGTATAGTTTTGTAGATTTAATTTAGTTTTGTGTCCCCTTTGATAAATGGACATACTGTACCTGATGGATATCCAAATGAATCAACATTGAATTGAATCAAATCAGAATCAACTGAAATCTAAACTCGAAATGTAATTGAATCGTTATATCTTTTTCAATACCCAGCCTTACACTTCATTTTTAAATTGGAAAAATATCCTTTTGCAGACTTGTGATGTAATGATGTAATCGATCTGCAATCTGAACCTGCATTCTGCCTCAGCTCCAAGAAACAGACCACAAGTCTGAGCAACACGGTCAAGACCCTGGAGAAGACGCAGGCGGACATGGAGAAACGGCTGAGCGTCCTGCAGGAGGAACACCAGAGAGACACTATCCAGCTGGATCAAGGCAATAGCAGGATCAAAGAACTGCAGAAAGAGGTTATTCCCACCATAGTTGAGAATGAAAGTAGAACTGCCTGAGACTCATTAGCAGGCATGTCACAAAAGAGCTCTGCACCTAAAAAAGCCCTGGCCCCTGGATACACAGTGTGTGCGTGTGTTATTGACTAGGCTCATTGCTCCTTATGAAAGGTTTCTACTCTTTCCCTTTTCTTTCTCAGTATGAGGAGATCCAGTCAGAGCTGTCAGGCCTCAGGGAGAAGTATGAGAATGTAGAGGAGGAGAAAGGCTCCATCAGTCTAGAGCTGCAGCAGAGCCAAGAGCGCCTGAGGCTTCTGCAGGACAAAGACAACCATGTGAGTTTTCAATCCATGTAACGCTTATGTTCAACAACAGGGGCACTGACAATAGGGACAGTTCAAGAGGAAAGAGCGTTGTTTGTCCTTGAAATCTGAGATGAAAAATATAGCACCACCTTGTTTGACAATAAACTTCCACATTTGTTTCAACATCTTGTATAGCCTAAAGATGAAGTGTGTAATTTCTGTGGCCAATATCAACACCGAACTTAGTTGCAGACTGTTTCCAATAAGGTTCCTACCCGGGGTCCAAAACTGACACTCACTATAAAAAGAGTCAATAAAATGTTGCAATATGCAGTTTTCACCTCCAAATTCCATGTGACTACATAAAATACATGCTAAATATTTCTCGAACATGCCACCAAAACAAAAATGAGGAAGGAATTGTCTTAATATTTTTGTGAATATTTTCTATTTTTACAGTCACTTAAAAACAAAATTCTTTTTATGTTTTAATAGGGCTGGGCGATAAAACGATAACGATAATTATCGCGATAGAATTTTTCTCGATAAAACGATATCAAGAGGTTCGATAATGTTTATACGCCAAAATTGGAACGAAACTCATTTGAACAGCGCGCGCCACACGGAGCATTTATCCGCTCGGCTCAAAGTCCAAACGGCAGCGCACTGAGCGCAGCGCAAGCTCACGCAGACTCGCACTCTGATCGTCTCCCTCACGTGATCCAGTGAGAAGCGCTTGAGATCAGTGAAGAACACAAATGTCAAGTTTAAACCAGTTTAAAGGCAGATGAAACACCGCTGACAAAAAGGAGAAACACTGCGTGCAACGATGCAGTCAGAATCTGAATTGATACTGAATCCATTTAGCCTATCATGGATTTACTGTAAGATTAGCCTAGTAATATTAACTGCACCATGAAATGTGGGATATACATATTGAATTGTATAATATTATTAATGTAGACAATGTATTAAATGACTAATGGAATATAAGTACAGTATTTAATAATGTATTTAACTGTTAGGCTACTGTTTTTCATTCAAATACCACAGAAACCATAAAGTTATGCCATAATAGTGAGGTGCTAAGTTATAGGCTATACCTGGTTTTATCTGTGGTTATCATGATCTAAATGCATGATACTGGATGAACAATGGTTTAATTTTAATACAAATCAAACAGTCAGAATATTACTTTTTTACCAAATAAAAATGTGGTTGTTGCATAAAAAAAAAAAACAGATGTTACTGTTTTTGTTAATGAACATAAATTTAAATAGTCGTTTAAAACACAATTAACACTCTGTTTTATACAACTTTCACTTAGGAGCAAAAATCTGCCTTTAAACTTGAAAGAAATAAAGATTTAACATGTATCGTGATAATTATCGATATCGACTGATATAAGAAAAATTATCGTGATATTTTTTTTTTGGCCATATCGCCCAGCCCTATGTTTTAATTATTAAATAATTAATTTATTTGTATAAAATAATATATATAAAATTTCAAATAATTCCAAATTTCCTGGCTGATAAACCAGCATCGGTTAAACCCAAAGTTGACGGGTCTCATTTAAACAAACTGTGACGTTTTCTCTGCACGTTGAACTGGGAAAAGGGAAGTGTTTTAACAATGAAAGAATTACACGCTTCACCTTTTGATTTCCTTTTTTTGATGATAGTAAAATTTACCAGTCCAATAATAGCGCACATAAACATAAGACAGTCATTCAGTAATATCCCTCCCCTTCCCTCCTTTAGCTGTCTTTATTGCAGCCCATCCTAGCCGTAGCCATCGGCCTTGTCCTGGCTTTGCTGTATTGGTGCTTGGGCCCATTGTGGTAGAAAGGTACACAGTGCTCCTGTCCCGTCTCCTTCCTCTGCTTAAGCATCCATCATCCTCAGGGCTATGCATGACCACTAAACAGTTCTCTGCTTAAGCTACAAAATGCTGTCCGGTCGTTTGCAAAATGCTTCCGTTTCCCTACTACAGGTCCGCTTTGTATTATAAGATGCACACTAACAAGTGTTTCTGACGAACTCCATTTTGTAGGGTGTAGTTTTCCAGCGTAGCTCTGAGGCATCCCGGCTCTCTTTGTCCTGCACCGTGTGTATTTTGCTGTCCTTGTCTGTGTGCCGTCCTTGTGGCTTTTGTGTCCCCTTCTCGGCTCATGTGCATCCTTGATTGTAAACATGTTCTGATTGGTGATGAGGTGCTACAGATGATGTCATCTCTTGTCATGTCCGTTTTCGCAGGGAAAATGGATCAGGTGGATGCCTGTTGCCGCTGTAACCATTGCTGTGACGGGGTATTTGCTTTCAAAGACCTCAAAATGAACAACGTGATGAACCAGTAACAAGCGCACACACCGTGACATGCATACCTAGTCAATCTTTCTCAGACGTGTTAACATTTGTGTCCTTTTAGTCTGTGTGTTGTTAGTTGGAGTAAAAAGTGTTTAAATGCAACTTTCTACTCGCATACCGACGGCCTTAGAATAATATCATCACAACATTCACTCAGTTGCACCATACATGTATATTTTAAATTGGGCGTTGTGTATGCATAGCATTTGAAGTATCTGGCTAATAACAGGTATTTTATTGAACACTGTTGCTTTGCCAAACAAACATTTAGAGAATTGCCTTAAATAACATACTGTAGCATCAAATAAACAAACGTTTATACCTTCCATTAAAAGTGATTTGAGAATTTTGCAAATCCCACTGCAATAACACATTCGAGACATGATGCATCCATTTAAGTTTTAATACATTCTGTGGGTTAAAGGCCTAAATCTGCCATGTAATGTGTACGTGTCCTTGCACCTTATACAAAGCCATTAGTAATTAGTCTATGCACTGTACTTTGTGATAAGGATTTGACGTATTCTTATTAATGATGATGATGAAAATAATCACTGTTCACTTAGGACATTAGAGAGCTATTTTGTCCTAAAGAGACTTATAATATAGTGTTTATGATTTATGTTTATTATTACTTGTACAGAGATTTAAGGAAAAGCTACCTGATCTAACAAACATGCAATTCCAATAAATAAGTGTAGTTCAGCCATGTTAAGTCCCTGTTTTTTTTTTTGTTGTTGTTGTAAATCCTTTATGCAAATCGGATGAATTTCATTTTGTTAACACTTTACAATAGGGCCAATTATGTTAATGTGTTAGGTAGTTAATGTATTAGGTGCCTTTAATTAGCAAAAACTGTATTTTCTAGCATATACCGTATTCACCTAGGTTAATGTAATATGTTTGTTCAAAATTCATTTTAATACCTCATATAAAGCTTTATATACTTTTTTATAGCAAAACAATATACAATTTTGACCATTGTGGTCTAATTCACAAGCAAATGTCTCTTATGTGGCAGTTCTTTTTAGTGAATCAAAAACATACACACTGTAAAAAGGAATATGATTTATCTAATCAAAAAAATTGTGGCAACAGATTACAAGCAAAATTATTAATTAAATTTAACAAATTAGACTTGAGTAATAATTAATCAAATTAATTCCTAAAAAGTTAACCATTTAAAATGAGTAAAACTTACAACTAAAAAACCATAAATTTAAGTCGCCATTATGGTGATCGGTGTTTGTTTTAGGTTTGTTTTAAAATGACGGTTTTCTCCTTAAGTGATTCTGTTTTTTAACATCAGGTGTCTTCAATGTTGGCAATATAAAATAAAGAGTTCTTAATTAATCTTTGACACCTGTCTGTTAGTGAGATATTTTTGGTATAAACTTTACTTATTTTAAATGGTTAACTTTTAAGGAATAATTTGATTAATTATTACTCAATTCTAATTTGTTAAATTTAATTAATAATATTGCTTGTAATCTGTTGCCACAATTCTATCTGATTAGATAAAGAATATTCATTTTTACAGTGCAGCATAACCAATTCTAGTCTTATATCACTTTGTGTAAGAGTATATAAACTATGTCATGTGGACATTCATAACTGAAATTAATCAAATTAAAGCTACAATACCTAAGATTGGCATGTCGCTAGAGGGCGCTACATTCAAAACAACAACAACGGCTTTGCTTGATGACGACGTGGAGGAACGCGGAATGATGGGAACTGTTGTTTTCAACTCCACCGTGGATAAATCAGTCAGACGGGAATCGAAAATTAGTTGTCATGGATGAGGTAAAGTTCGATTTCTATAAATGTTGCGTTTAATGAAATGCTTGTTTTTCATTAAACTGAAATAACCGCAAGAAAAGTCAGGTTTAAAAGTAAATTATCACAGATGTTACTGTACGAGTCACTGGACGAAGCTATGGTGGAGAGGGTTTGAAGTCAATCGTTGCTAATGGATCCTGACTTCGCCCTATGCTGCAATATGCATTTAGTTTTGCATTCATTTACAGAAATCAGCTGCTTGAATGACAATTGCTGATGTTATTAGATTTTTCAGGTGATATTCTCAATTCATTCAGTTAACGGATGCTCTGAGGTAAAATTTTCAGACTGCAGACTCAGCAACGATTGTATTTAATTGTACAGTACAATCATAACATAGAACAGACATTATCTTCATTTCATGTCATTAAACATAACAATATTGCTGGCCATATACTGATGAGAAAGTGCGCGTCCGGTGTGCGATACTGGACTTTGTCCTAGACGTGGCGCGGCTCTTCTCCTCGATGTGCGACCCCCTTTACAGCCAACAGTTCACATTCCGAGAATAATTGAAAAGAATAATGCACCAGAATGTGCACCATTCCATTACAAATGCGCGAAACAAGCTGACGTTTGTTGCTTGATAGACGCTAACGCACAACTACAACTTCCGCATTTATCCAGGACTACACGTAGTACGAGCGGAAACCGAGGTAACGCGGATATGACGCGATTGACTGGCGAGCTCACACGCCCCGTTTCACTTGGTTAAAATCTCAATTTTCTCGCGATTTAAACTTTGCTTGAAACATTTGGAATATTGTAAGTTATCATCTTAACTAAATATATAACACTGGCCTTGTGATTTTGGGATATTTTAATGCAAAAATCATTAGGTATTCCACCTTTAAGAGCTTGTGAATCAGAATCGAATCAAATTGTTAAACGGATAACCATACTGTTAAGATTTCGAGCACACGCACACAAAACACCCTGGGCACATAAACGCACCCCCACTAAATGCTGGCCTTAACCAATTTATATCAAAAAACCTGCAGCCAAAGGCACACGCTTCCATGGTGTAATGCAGTCCGCCCCAATGAGTCATCCCTCCTCAATGCCGCATGGGAAATATGAGGACGTGCCCCGATCAAAAGAGCTCTGGCAATAATATGCTCAGTTTATTCTGGAGTAAATGAAGTGTAACGTCACCAGCGATAAGGTTATCAGCAACAGTGATGTCAGACCTTCATCTGGCTGCAGGTGGGAATTAGCTGAATTCCCCAGGCCTGAGGATCCTGTTTCTGACCTCTGTCTTCTGAGTAAATGCATTCTTCAAGCACTGATGTAACTAGAATCTGTTTTTATTATTCCTTTGCACGATGCAGGGCTGCGGCATGATGACACGGTTAATGTCAGAGTAAAAACAGCTCTCAGAGGTGCTGTATGATAATAATTATGGGCCAGAATGAGGGGTTGTGAGGCACTCCCACCACCAGCAAAGCTACATGAAAGCTTCATGCTTCTTAGTGTGGTATAAAAGGTTTCTGGCTCCACACTGATCAGAGGGTGCGATGGGTGACTTTAAAGATAGTGTTACTGCAGCTGCAATCAACCTGGCAGATGATGCCCCGTGGAAAAAGATACAGAAGAACACCTTCACACGCTGGTGCAATGAACACCTGAGGTCTGTGGAGCTGCAGATCAGCGATCTTAAGTGTGATCTGAGCGATGGCCTTGTCCTTATCTCGCTGCTGGAGGTCCTGAGCCATAAGAGGATGTTTAGAAAGTACCACACGCGACCCACCTTCAGACAGCTCAAGCTAGACAACGTTTCAGTGGCTCTGGAGTTTTTGGATCATGAAAAGGTTAAGTTGGTGTCTATAGGTAAGTTACAACCTGCCTGAACTCTTTCGGCATTTGCAAAGAGTCGAACCATTTTAAAGATCTTGTTTCTGAAAGTTGTTTAGATAAAATTTGCAATAAAGAAACCTGCTGTTTTAATGTGAGGTATGTCAAGTAGGAAATATTTTATACACCAATTAAATAAGAATAAAAATGACGAATGTTATGAAAGACTTATGATCAAGTTTGTTTTATTTAAGCAGAAACACTATTGGCACTGTGCCATACTATTTAATTTGGTATACTGTACTGTATATACACAGGTGTGTATATATATATATGTGTGTGTGTGTGTATAAAATAAGTAAAAAATTTAATCGCTTCTAGTGCAGATAAACATGGCTACGGTGAAATTATCGCCTTATAATCCCCTTCAATTAAAATCATGTAGTAATTATAAAGACCAAACCATAATTCATCTCTAATTATACTAATTACTCCAAATATTAAATATAATTGTCTTTCATGCTATTAACAATATTTTTGGCTGACAGAAGCCGAGGCTATTAAACCATATCGGTTAACATCAGGTATTTATTTGGTTACAGTAAAGTATTGCTTAAAATAAAAATTAAAAAAAAGATATTTTTTTTCCTTCATTATTTATGATGTGATTAAGGGTTGTTATGGTTGACTAAAACTGTTTTCGGTAATTGAAATAAATCTGAAATAAAATTGATATTAGATGAAGAACTTGATTTAGCATAACTGAAATAAAGTCTAAGATGGTGTACTAAAATGACTCAAACTATAGCTAAAATTAGAATAAAATGAAAGCATAAAAATGTGAGCTATTTAAAATGATAAACTCAAACTAAACTGTTTATTGAATCTATATAACGGTTTCATTTTTCAAAAAGGTCGCCAGCAAAGTGAAGATTTGTTCGCCTGTTGTCTGAAAAGCATATGCATTTCTTCAGAACAATGTTGTAATGCAACTGAATTGCTGCTCCCACACTGACACTAAAACTTGTTTTTCCTATGAATTCCTGTGGCCCCTTCCCTAATTAGGGAGGGAAGGCCTTGAGTCAAAGAGTTTTAGTCTCATATTGGAGATGGCACTTCAGTCAATTAGCTGTGAGCTGGACCGAAACAATGTTCCCAGTCGAACTCTCTTATTTGAATCTAATGGCTGACTTACAAAAGTTTTTTTTTTTTAATACATCAACTTATGTTACCAAGAGATGGTCTCCATCTTGAAGGAACAAACAGACACACATTCACTGTCTCCATACAGACAGCAAAGCCATAGTGGATGGGAATTTGAAGCTGATCCTGGGTCTAGTTTGGACCTTGATTCAGCATTACTCCATATCCACCCTGGCGTGGGAGGATGAGGCAAACGATTCTGTCTCCAAACTGACTCCAGAGATAAGGCTTCTGGGATGGATCCAAAACAAAGTCCCTGAACTGCCTATTACTAACTTCAGCCTGGACTGGCAGGATGGCAAGGCTCTTGGTGCATTAGTGGATGGACTGGCACCAGGTATAAAAAGTTTCTTAAATAGTCTTCTTTAAACTCCTCATGTGTTGAAAGGGGAAAAGTATGATTGTTTGTGCTTCCACAGGCTTGTGTCCTGACTGGGAGAGCTGGGAGGCAGTGCATCGGATGAGTAACACTAAAGAAGCCATGCAGCAAGCAGATGACTGGCTTGGAGTTCCACAGGTGAGTTCAACCAGAATGGACATACATTTTGATAACCTCCTTAGGGATTCTGTTGTTCTCAATTGACAATTTTTAAAAATTATTATTTTGTTTTAATACATTTATTAAGCTCATAGCCCCAGAGGAGATTCTTGATCCAGCCGTGGATGAGCAGTCAGTGATGACATACCTCTCACTTTTCCCCAAAGCCAGGCTGAAACCTGGAGCCCCACTCAAGCCAAAGAAAGGTTGGGACCTTCATACAACCCCACTGTTTAGTTTTTTTGATGTCCTCAATTATAATGAAGACGAGATAAAAGATGATCATGATGATAATTTGAGAACTTTTTTATTGAAACATTATGTTGACTAGAAGACTTTCTGCAGATATGCCAGTTGGTGACCATTTATTGTCCTTGTGATATTTACATCATTAATTCATTCTATAACGAGCACCACTACTTTAGTTACCAATGTTTAAAGCCCCATTCACAACAATGATGATATAAACTACATTTTGATGATTGTTTTCATTTTTATGACAATTTGGAAGTCCACACCACCACAGCCATAACAATAAGAACACAGGGAAACAATATTGTTGGATGAAATTGTTCATCAGTTGATGAACGGCCAATAATAATCTACCCAACTTCAAAGAGCCCAAACAAGTGCAGTGCAACCGAATGTTATTTTCCATTGTGGATGCTAATATAGTTATTGCTATAGTTGGGCCATTCTACAGAATTGTTTCAAAGTCAGAATTGGAAACGTTTTTGTATAATGTCCAAGGTACAGATTTCTAGTAATTGTGCAGTTAATGGGTCTGCTTTTTAAAATTATTTTTTTGGTCGTCAGACAGCAGTTTGCACCAATTCTGTTGAATGGCCCAGTTATCATTCTAAATTCTGATTTGGCTTTGTTGCGACTGTTTTTTCGTTGGTGTAGCAAAAGAATAATTAAATATTGTGTCTAAAGTGTAAGTTACTCGATATTGACGTTGTTTAACTGTTGTAAAAAAAGCAATGTATTAGTGCTGTTGTTGGTCTCAATGAAAGCAGGACCTGTGTCCTCAAAGTTACAGTCAATACCTTGATTCTGATTTAAAAAAAAAAAAGTCCATTGACATGTTATGCATCTCTTTCTCAAATCCAGTTATTTTCATGAAGTGGACAACCTTTATGGCCTTTAATAGAGCATCACAGTCCCGCCTACAGCCCGAGAGAGCGCTGGTGCCGGAAGTAAATTTCCCATTCATTTTTCCCATTGACATTTTGTAAAATCCATATCTAAAGAGTAACAGAGCATGTCTAAAGATAATCAGCTACGGCTGAACTCATAAGCATACAACATATCATTTCGAGTGAAAAAACGAAGAGAAAATCCCCAAAAAGTCAAAGGTACAAGCCTGTGTACCGAGCAAAGGAACTACTCCTCCCATAAACCACCGCGCCTCACTAAAGTCGACTGAAATCCACCGTGAAAGAGCCTTTTGAGTGACTTCCAAATCTGACGACGGGCACGTGAACTTTTTCGTCCAGTGAATTTTATATAGTGAATGTGCAGGGAAACTCCTTTTCCTCGATTTACTGAAGCTTATGCACATGCTAAAACATTGAACATCTGGCTCGCTCATTGGCTTCTATGAGCAACTGGACATCTAATGGCACGGGGGCGTCTCAGAGGTGCGACCAATGAACTCAGCCCTACGTCATTACGCGATCTTCAGTCTTCACGTACCTTCGCGGGTATGGATGCTATTCCATCTGGCATACTCATGCTTTTCAAAAATAATACTGCCTCTTTGAGTTCATTATCTTTGCCTGAACCTGTCAATACTCCTATTGGTGAGATATGTTTCACTGGAAAAAAAGGAAGAAATTATAAAGTAAGAGTTCTATTCCTTGAGAACATTATTTCTGTCCCTCCAGCAGTGTCATATTGGAATGGTCTTTTTGATCATTTAAATTGGCAAAAAATATGGTCCTTACAACAAAGGTTTCTCCTCACAAACAAAATTAAAGAAATATCCTTTAAATTAACTCATAATATTTACCCAGTTAAAAATTTCCTTAAGAAAAAATTTAGATCTGATTTTGACACTAATTGCTCCTTCTGTCAGAATGACACTGAAACACTTCTTCACTTATTTTGGTCTTGCAATTTTACTCGGCAACTTTGGAAAGATGTTAATGGGTTTATCTCGAGCAATATCTTAAAGAATTTCTCCATGAATCCCAGAACCGTTATTTTTTTTTTTTTAAGCTGATTCAAATGCCTGCTTTGTTATAAATCTACTTATTTTCCTGTGTAGATTTTATATTCACAAATGTAAGTTTTCAAATTGTAAACCAATTTTTCTGGTATTCTTGCATGAGATAAAACATTACTTCACTACAATTTCTTCCTATCTTAACCCAAAAGCACTCAGAACTTGTAAAATTTGTAAGTCCTACAAACAAGCATTAAAAAAAAGTACCTTCGCGGGATTTGAGACACGTGACACGACTTCCACCAATCAGATGCATCACTGTGGGGATTGTTCAGGATTGTGGGTAATGAAGTACTTATCCAATACATCGCGAATAAAAGGCATTTATCTTAAAACAAGGTTTGTGCCCCATGATCTTTTGGCGTTTATATGAGCATATACAATCACTTAGTACAGCCGTAGCTGGTTTTAAGTCTACCATGTATGGTTACGTTTTTATGGCTTATATCCCAAATGTCAATGGAGAAATTGTATTGAATTTTTACTTCAGGCACCGGCTGTGGGCGGGACTGTGATGCTCTGGCTTGGGTCTATTTGTATCACCCTCTCATGTATCACAGTTTTAAAAAATGTATTTCTATTATTGTTATTATTTTTCTTTCTATTGTTTCAGTGCCAAAACCCAAAGCCTGTCGTGCCACAGGACGGGGATTGCAGTCCAAAGGCATGAGAGTAGGTCAGCTGGCCGAATTTAAAGTGGACACCTTCAAAGCTGGGCCTGGTAATCTGGAGGTCCTTATTAAAGACCCCAGTGAGTACATAAACTCAACAATTTATATAAAGATACACAATTATGTAGGCCCTTTGTGGTCTAAATGAAATGTCACCCCTTTCTGTCAGGTGGCAAAGCAGTGTCTGTCAGACAGAAGGATGCACATGAAGGTGTATATACCTTTGAATATACACCCACTGCTAAAGGACATCACACAGTGGACATCACCTGGGTTGGTCAGCACATTGCCAAGAGGTTAGCTCTCATTTACGCGAGTTAAACAAAGAAAAGCATATTATTGAAATAAAATGTTAATGTTTCTCTATTACAGCCCATTTAAAGTCCATGTTGGTTCAGAAGCTGGTCCACAGAAGATTCGAGCATGGGGACCAGGACTAGAGGGAGGGACTGTGGGATTGTCAGCAGATTTCTTGGTGGAATCTGTTGGTGTGGACTCTGGCATGCTGGGTGAGTGGATGTTAATGTAGAAATGTACTGCAATACATTACATTTCTTATATTGTTTTTATTCTTTATTTTTTGTTATAATTATCCCTTTTCACAGATATTGTTTTAACAAAACATGGTATAGCTATTAAGTTTAAGTGTACTATACATATTATCACACTACATGCATATTATATTAATATATTGTATAATTAAATCACTTTTCACAAATTATTTTGCCAAGGTTTTGCCATTGAAGGTCCATCTCAGGCAAAGATCACATGTGATGACCAAAATGACGGCTCCTGCCTCGTGCGGTTCTGGCCGACTGAGGCCGGTGAGTATGCTGTACACGTAATGTGTGATGATGAAGAAATCCAGGACAGTCCCTTCATGGCTTCCATCAGACATAAAAGAAAAGACTTCCACCCTGAAAA
The DNA here is from genome assembly GCA_030378365.1 of Hybognathus amarus. Classification (NCBI taxonomy): domain Eukaryota; kingdom Metazoa; phylum Chordata; class Actinopteri; order Cypriniformes; family Leuciscidae; genus Hybognathus; species Hybognathus amarus. The sequence goes on along the minus strand of JAQIUQ010002366.1, from coordinate 263,443 downwards.
GGTAAATTCTGTCCTATCAATCCATTTATGCTGATGTGTGTTCAGTGTGAGAGCCCTTTCTCTTTCTAAAAAGATCCATTTTATATGAAGGATATATGATGTGATGTGAAATTATTTCATAAGGTATGCATGTTGGGTTTCAGGTGAAAGTAGAAGGACCAGGTGTTTCCCAAATTGGGTGTGTAGTGAACCTCCAAACCCAGTTCACTGTAGATACCAGGCAAGCTGGTGAAGGAGAGCTTAAAGTTTATGCTCAGGTACTAATAATACAATGACATGTTTACGTGTTTTTATTCAATTTAATTTTCAGAGTGGTTTGACTTCTTCACAGAGAGCAGATGGAGAATGTGTAGATGTTAGTGTTGCCTCTGAACAGTCTGGTGTCTTTGTCTGCTCCTACATCCCATCGTCTCTCTCCAAACATACCATTGCTGTGTCTTGGGGTGGAGTCATGGTTCCTGGCAGTCCTTTCATTGTGAGTGCATATTGATCTTAATAGACAGCAGTAAATATGATCTTTAGAATCCAATGTGTTAGGATTATACAATATGTGAACATGCATTAGATGCTGTTGTGCATTTCATTTACATGGTCTGATGAAGGTTGTGAAATCATTTTCCCAATTTTTTTTCCATCATGTTGCATTCATGTTTCAGCATCTATTGCCTTATTGAAATTCTATTTCATCTCACAATGGCTTTAAACCTGTCTGGTGATGATGTACGGCTGCTTGGCGCAGCAGCCAGAGCTCTCAGGAATGTAATGGGATGTTTATTAGTCTATTTGTACTGGCATTCCCTCTGTCAAGAGGGAATGAAACTATGCTTACTGAAATCACATGTGAAAAAACATACAGTACATTAAGAAATGAGCCTATGAGCATTAAAATATAATCTTCAGTGCTTTGGACGCCTATGATTGTGATGCTGGAAGATTTTGTATGAAATGTGACGCTGTGTCATTACTGTTTCAGGTGACACCTCGCAGGATTAAGATTAAACCATGTAGCCCAGCCTGGTTTAAACCAGATGGATCAGAAATGTATTACTCTGGTAAGTTTAAAGGAACAGTTCTTCCAAAAATCATTTACTCATCACTTATTCCAGACTGTATGGTGGTATTTTTTTCAGTGGAATGCAAAAGGAAAATGTTTGAAGAATCTTCACACAGTACTTTTTCATACAGAACAGTGTATGAATGACTAGGTGTGACAGTTAAATTATTATTATATATACTGTATTTTTTTTTAAATGAAGGAATCAATTCATAAATACTGTAAATGAGTTCAAATTGACAGATAAATAGATATTTTTTTAAATTCTTTGTGAATATGTAGTTAAAATAACTATAATTGATATATTTAAAGGGATTGTTCACCCAAAAATGATTCACTCTCATGTCGTTCCAAACCCATAAGACTTTAATTTATCTTCTTTTTAAGATCTTTTTGATGAAATTTTAGCGCTTTCTGTCACTCCATTGACCGCTAGAAGAGATTGTAAAACTAATCCATATGCATTGAGCTGTTTAGTGAGATTTATCAGTTTACTTTACATATTTACCTATATATTTGGGATATAACATGCATTTAAACAATTCACAGTTGGGAGCAACCAAAGACTTTTGTTAGACCTAACTGCATCATATAGTGCCATATTTGATTTAAGAGATTATTTCGATGTACGTGTGAAACACATTGTATGCACATGGGGAAAAATTTGGTTTTGGAACAGTTGCCATGTGAAATCCATGTGATCACATGTGGAAAACATTGAAAATAAATGTGATTTTTCTGTTCGGAATGACATGAGGGTGAGTAAATAATGATATAATTTTTGTTTTGAACTATTCCGGTGAAAATGAATATTTTTAAAGCATTACTTTAATTCTGAAAATAGTGTTATTCATGTCCTACACATTTTTGATTTGATGTTATCTGATTGTGTTAAGATGAAGAGATGGACCTCGATGAAGACTTTCCAGATAATCCATGGCCTGGTAGTCATGGAGAACTTGTTATGAACATAATCAGCCCGTCAAACAACCCAGGCGACGCCACAAAGGTATTGAGTAGGACAATTTCTGTGCATTAAGCTGAAAGAACAGTAGAGTCAGATGTTGTCCGTTTCTTCAGGTAAGGGCTTGTGGTCCTGGCCTAAAAGACGGTGTTCTTGGAGAACAGGCAGAGTTTATCATTTACACAAGCAGCGCAGGCAGTGGACGACTTGCCATAAGAGTGGAAGGACCCTGTGAAGTCACACTAAAATGTCTGGACAATCAAGATGGCACTTGTACAGTGTTTTACCTCCCCACAGAGCATGGATTGTACAAAATAAATGTCCTTTTTGACAACTCTCACATAACCGGCTCTCCATTCCAGGCTGATATACAGAAACCGTTTGACCCATCTAAAGTTTTGGTAACAGGTCCTGGTCTGCTACAGGGGAAAGTCGGAGAACCTTGCATTGTAAATATAGACTGTGCAATGGCAGGATCTGGAGATCTATCTGTGCAGGCTGTCTCTGACTCAGGAGCCATTGCCCAAACTGAAGTGATGGAGAATGAAGATGGCACCTACACGGCTGTTTATGTGCCTCTAACTGGAGGCGTATATACGCTGCTTCTGAGATATGGAGGAAAGGTGGTGCCCAACTTCCCTGCTAAAGTTATTGTGGGTCCAAATGTCTACAAAAGCCATGTAAAAGTGAGCAGGCAAGGTAAAAGAAGAATCCTAATGTTTGTGACATGACGAATAGTTTGCATTCGGATTGTGTTTGTTTGTTATGAGTTTGTCTTCTCATCCATTTTGCCTTTTCAGGAGGCATTGTGGTTGGTGAAAGGAAAACTGACTCATGTCAAGTTGTTGCAAATGGTTTGGGTCTACAAAAGGGCCTCACTGGACGTCCTAATATGTTCAGTGTAAATGCCAGGTATGTAGTTATAGGTACGCATTCAGAGAACCTTTTTGACAAGCACATTTGATCCATAATGTTTCTCTTTCTCTGCAGATCTTCAGTTGATGATCTGGGCATAACAGTGGAGGGTGCATCTGAGTGTCAGGTGACATGCGAAGACAACGGTGAAGGCATGTATGATGTGGAATATACTCCTTCAGTGCCTGGTGAATATAAGATCACCATTACCTCTGGAGAGAAAAGCATTCCAGGTAAGCTTTAAAATATTATTTACTTCAATGATATTAAATAAATCCTAGTATAAGAAGGTTTATTTTTTATTTTTGTATTATTTCAGATATGGGTGTAATCAAGTTTTTTTTTACACATTTACACATGATTATTTATTGAATGGTGAAGAACTACCATCACATCTCCATTGTCAAGCTCCAGTGACTGTTAAACATATTTTACTTTATGAAAATAGATGTTTTTTATTCATTGATACCCGCATCTGATGTTAAACCCGTATTGAATCTGCACATTTACAATAAATGGCGAAAGTAATGAAAGGAATGCATATATAACAAACTAAATGATGTGAATCCAGTACTAAATCAAAGGAGTTAGTTATTGTTATTATTTTGAAAATGGATATGACCAGGTTGTATATGAGATGTCAGATCGGTCACTCACTCTTATAAAAACATATTTTATTCGAATGCCCATTTTAAATGATATTAGACTATTTATTTTATTCAGGATTTTATTCTATTAATGGACATTTTTAAAAAGATTTATCCTGGAATCATTTTAGAATTTTTATTGTACATTAAATTGTACCAGATTCTATATAAATGTTATTATTAGTACTTTTGTTGTTGTTATGTTTTTGTATATTGATTGTTTACAATAATTTAACAATTTTGTCTTAAACAATGTATTGAAATGATATCATATTTTTTATGCATTTTGCTATAAAATGACATTTAATCACAAATAACCCATTTTTATTCATACTGTAGATAGATTTAACTGACACTATTTAAATGTATTTTAGAATGTTTGTATTAATATTAAATGTTTTTAAATAGTTTTTAAATAATTATATGACTTTAGTGATTCACTTTGTCGTCACAATGAAAGTAGCTGTGCTGCTGACATAGCTCTGAAATTTTCTTTGTTTATATAAATAAATAAAATCATAACAAATATGATGTTTTACACAACTGCTGTCTGTATTCAACAGGAAGTCCATTTATTGCATCAGTAGAGGATGTTTCTGCAGATTCTGGAGTCAGTCTGCAGTCAGGGCTTTGTTTATCGAAAAATACTCTTTCTCATGGTAGGTCAATTTCATATTCAGATTTTTATTAATGTCCAAGACATGTCTGCACATTATTTTAATCGGCGTAGGTACTGAAATGACAGGGATTAAATACAATGGAGATGGGATTTACACAATGAGTCCAACTCCATCAATGGAAGACGGAGAGTCTCTCATAGATCCTCAGAGTCCTTATAAAAGCAGCAGGTTAGACAATCTTTTAAAGCAAAGTAAAGCAAATTATCTGGATCCCTTGAGGCAGAGTACCTTAAAGTGGATTGTAACTATTCTTTACTTTTTTCTCTTTTTTATCATAGACCCATCCAATTCCAAGCTCTGCCTAATTGTGACTGCGATGGAGAGCTTCCCTCAGCTTATGCTGTGAATATGGAAGAGATAATTGTTCCAGGTTTTAAAGGTAGAATCTGTAGTAGAACTTCCCAAATGTTTACGATTGGCTGCAATAGCAGTGGAGAAGCACCTGAGACTGTTGCTGTGGTGAGACCTGATGGTGAGCACAAAGTAGAATTAAAAAGCTTGTCTCTGAGATGTCTCTGAGATGTTTGTGAATGTCTGTGAATGTTTGCACTGTAGGGTCCACGGAGCTCCTGCAGCTAAAAAAAACAAGAGATGACACTTATAGCGTGGTCTATTTGCCCACTATGGATGGCTGTCATTTATTAACAGTGAAATTCACTAGTGAGGAGACTTTTAATAGGTGAGAAATAACAAGTTATATTTATTTGCTAATTAATTCCAAGTCAAGTGTCTTTGTTTTGTTTTTTATTTTAAATTAAATAGTTTTTTTTGTTGAAAACATAGCTTATATTATTTTTTAAAGGGATAGTTCACTTTGAAATTAATTTTTGATATATTTTAGCTTACCTCAAGGGCATCCAAGATGTAGTTGTCTTTGTTTCCACAGTATTTTTACATTTTTCAGTCAAACCGTTGTTGTCTATCAGTCATACACTGGAGGCTAAGGGGTCCACCAAAAAGCATGCACAGAGAAGTCATAATTAAACATGATTTAATGATTCGTAAATGTAAGTACACATTGATGGCCTAAGACACGAAACAAACGTTTTTTTTGTGAGAAAACGAACTGTATTTATATCGTTTTTACCTCGTGTAATCACATTGACGTCCTTGTGATCTGAATCAGTTGTGCAGTGTCCAACTAAAACCGAACTGAATCAGTTCAATGTTACGCCGGAAGTGATCGCTTGCGTGTGACGTCACTCAATGTTTACGCGGAGATTTCGGAAGTTTGACCTTTTACTAAACATATTTAGATATACCGAAATCGTCTTCCATTGCGGTTTCCCGTGTATCTAAATATGTTTAGTGAAAGGTAAAACTTCCGAAATCTCTGTATAAACAAAGAGTGACGTATGACGCAGTAGGCCTGCGTAGGCGCGCAAGCGATCACTTCCGGCGCATGCGCAGACCAAAGCGCCCGTGCCGTCAGATCATTTTGTCATGGCTATGATTACAAGAGGTAAAAACGATATAAATGCTGTTCGTTTTCTCACACAAACCGCTCGTTTCGTGTCTTAGGCCATCAATGTGTACTTACATTTACGAGTCATTAAATCATGTTTAATTTGGACTTCTCTGTGCATGCTTTTTGGTGGACCCCCTTAGCTTCCAGTGTATGACAGACAACAACGGTTTGACTGAAAAATGTCAAAATTGAAAATACTTTGGAAACAAAGACACCTACATCTTGGATGCCCTTGAGGTAAGCTAAAACATATCAAAAATTAATTTCAAAGTGAACTATCCCTTTAAATATAGTTTTTTTTTGTTGTTGTTTTTTTACAGACAATTCGATTTCCAAGTGTTGCCAATAGATGATACAGCTCAGGTTAATGTAGCATGTCTAGGTCTGACATCAGGAGTGTGTTCCTGGCATCCTCAAACATTTACAGTCGACTCCACCTCCACAAAGAAAGTTCCACAGTTTGTTGCAATAACGACACCAGATGGTATTACACTAAATATTATATTAGATCACAACTACTGTTATATTTCAGTTGCACATCTTACATTTGCGCATATTATTCATCATTAAATAGGCTTGACTGAGGTATTTGAGGTAAGAGATAATGGCGATTGGACATACACCGTCAACTACACCCCTTCAATGGAAGGACTTCATTCTTTGATGGTCAAATATACTGAAGATGCTTCTTTTAGCAGGTATGAGTATTGCATTTATAGGTATGAATTATTGATTAAATGCATAGGTCATGTCACATAGAGACATGTAAGTTCAACTGACATGTAATTTGATGCATGTCGTTAATTTACAGTCCTTTCGAGTTTCGAGTGCTGCCTATGCCTGATTCTGAATCTAATCATGGAGGCCAAGGCTTGAGGAATGGGACTCTAGTTTTTGGATCGGATTTAGACGCACAAGTGTGTGTAAACACACCTCAGACCTTCACAATTGATGGCCGTAGCACTGGAGAGCCGCCAGAGACTGTAGCTGTTGTTACACCTGATGGTGAGAATATAATTGAGAGGATGTTGTTTGTCATTTTAAACAATTGAATTTGACTGTTTCACTTTTCAGGCAAAATAATGCTATTAAGTCCAAAAGACAATGGAGATGGAACGTACTTAGTGGTGTACTCCCCGTCTGTTGAAGGATCTCACTCAATTATGGTCAAATATACCAATGATGATTCCTTTAGAAGGTATAGCAGCACATAAATTAGATGTTAGTGTGAAGCCACTCAATACATGCATGTCCTCAGGTTCTAATATCGTGCTCTTTCAGGTCTTCACAGGTTTCACTCTGGTAGAAGGGATGAAGATGTCTTAAATGAAGAGGAACCTTTGAGTCAGGAGGGAAGAGTCAATGCTATGGCTCCTCAAACATCCGCCAACTGCTACAGTGTTGCACCAGAGACTGTCACCATGGTGAAAGCTAATGGTCAGAACCATGTTTTTGATGTATTTTGACATTTGCATGACTGTGTTTGTCACATGGGGTTTTTACATGGATGCTCAATCAAACTTTCCACAGATGTGATGGGCAACAGGGACAGAACTTGTAAGATGGCTTGCGCACCAAATGTGAAAAATTCTGTGATGCACAAATACACCCGTGAAGAGACTTTTAGAAGGTATGAAAGTGTATTTGATGAGTCCATTTTAGGCCATACTGTCATATACAATAAATAAATACATTTTATTCTTTCTAGAGAGAAACAGAAACAATTGGTGCTTTATTTGTTTCATAGCCTCTCTGAGTTCCAGACAGACTTGACTGTTGAAAATACAGGACCAAAGATTTGTGCTCAAATTCCTCAGTCATTCAAAATCAACTGTAGTAAATCTGGGAAGCCCCCTGAGTCTGCGCTGATGATCACCCCCACTGGTGAGGACCAGCTTTTTTTGAATGGCGTTTCAGATTTCTATGGCTGTATACTGTGTAACTGACAAAGCTTCATATCTACAGGAAAGACTGAACTGACTGAGGTCACTGAAAACCCAGATGGGACTTACTCTGTGAAATATTCTCCCACCATAGAAGGTCTTCATTCTTTAATGGTCAAATATGCTGATGATGATTCGTATTGCAAGTAAGAATAGTTTTTTTTTCTTCTTTTTTTTTATATTTAAAAAATAAAATAATAGTAGTATTTATTTATAATGTGTGTGTGTATATATATATATATGTAGTGTAGTAAAATTATTAATAATAATAGCTTTTTTTACATATTTGTATTATTAATGAAAATAATATATATTATTATATATTTATGTTTTATATTTTTATATAATAAAAACAAAAAAAAATATTTCTGTTTTTGTATTTCTTGGTGATTTATCACTTTATAACACACATAATTGTCTCAAATAGTGTATTGTCAATGCATCCACATTGTAGCTGAGAATCTATAGAATCCAGAAATGTCTCTCTTTACTCTGCTATGAAAATTGACCATTCCAGAAGCCAAAATATCTACATAGTGCCAGGTGGACTTAAAACCCCTTAGACTTTGAAGGGTTAATGTTCATGATAATAATGCAAAACTCTTATTATTATTATTAATAATGATAATTCCAAAAAAGTAACACTTATGACGACAGTATAAGTCATTCATATAGTCATGATTTCATTCATACTATTTGTTTTTCAGTCCATTGAGGTTTCATGTCCTGCCTCACTCTGCTAGTGATGAAGAGCATGGAATAAATACAACTGAGGTTTGTAGTAGACAATTAAAGGGAGATGTCTGTGCTCAAATCCCTCAAACCTTCACAGCTTGCTGCAACACTGATGAGGCCCAAGAGACTGATATGGTGAAAGCTGATGGTGAGGACCTGATTATAGATCTGTATCTATCTGTTTGAAAGTCATCAAATATTGAGCAGAATTTAAAAGAAATCTTGTTTGTTGTGGTATTGATTCCTTAGGCACTAGGGATCTGGTTGAAGTGTTAAATAATGAGAACAGAGCCTATGCAGCAACACACACACCCTCCACTGAAGACTCTCACTCCTCAGCAGGCAGAAATCCCAGTGAGGAGGATTTTCAAAGGTAAAATAGCAATTACATTCCAGTCTCTATCAAACCATATGCATTAATCAGTCTCTCTCAGTATCCAATTCATTATTCACTAATTTGTGCTCTATTTATCCCTTGATTAATTGTGACAGGAATTATAGTCACCAGTCATCCTCCTTGCACGCTTCAAATGGTCACATAGGCTTTCAAAACCAGGTATGAATGTGTGATGTTTCTTCAAGGTTAATTTCAGGCCATTTAATAATGTCTCGAGTCCTTGAGACATGTCATACCTTGAATCTCTTCAACATCTTCATTATTGCTCATCAGGTTGAGGGCGGAAATGTAATTCCTCTTGGTGCCATTAATCAATCAGGGTTTATATCCTGTGATCTAGTCCTGTCATCAGACATAAGTGAAGGTGAAATTACAGGTGAGCTGTTGCTCTGAATTCACTTGCTCAATTTAATGATTGTATCCTCACATTATTATTTTAATGGCATTCATAGGTGAGGTGATCACACCGTCTAGAAAAACAGCACAGCCTGAAGTGATTGATAACAAAGACGGCACCGTCATTATAAAGTTTGATCCTTCAGAAGAGGGTCTTCACCAGCTACTTATTAAATCGACCAGAAACGATCTACCAGGTTAGACTGCACGCATCCTCTGGGAATGAGAAACTCGTCCCTCTTCTTTTTCATCTTCTACAAACCAAATATAGAAATGTTTTACTGTTGACAATGCAACTCTGTGGATTAAATATGATTCTTTCTCTTTCCTACAGTACTTCCACTGCAGTATTATGCAAATAGTCGTGCTAATCGGAGACACAATGGCCTATGGATGTGGCCTTATGTATGGAATTGCAAATGAGACGGCATCGTTCACCATCTGTCAGGAGGATTCAGCCTCGAGTGAGCATTTGTTTTCTGATTCCATAATAACAGACTCTGCACATTTTTGACATATAACATGATCGCGATTTCTAGTTTCAATGTTGTTGATTATATGTATAGAAACCAGAGATGTATAGTAACAAAGTAGAACTACTTAAGTACTGTACTTAAGTACTAAAATGCTGTATCTGCACTCTACTAGAGTATTATTTTTTACTCGTACTTCTACTTTTACTTCAGTAGGTATTTTCAATGAATTTTAATATTTTTACCTCGATATTTTTTTTAATGTTCTGCTAGTTACTTGTTACAATTCTAAAAATTTTACGGATCATTCGTTGCAAGTTGGCTTTCATGCTGCCTAAATCACACGCCAGTTTTATAGGGTAATGGTATTGATTGACACAAACATTGACAACTAATGCAGGGGTTGTCCTGCAATGAAATTTTTTGGCGGCCGCCAAAGCAAATTTGTATCCCGCCAAAGCGCCTGATTTGAATGATAGTTCACATTTTTGACTGCTTTCTTTAATAATTACATGACACAATACTTGTAATTTTACTTTTAGTACTTAAGTAGTGAATTTTAAATAAGCTACATACTTAAGTACAAAAAATGTTGAATACTTTAGTACTTCTACTTAAGTGTGGTGCTTAAAGAGCACTTCAACTTCTACTCAAGTCACTTTTTTGATAGAGCACTTGTACTTTTACTCAAGTCATGGTTTCTAGTTCTTTATACATCTCTGATAGAAACATACATTTATATATATGCATACTTTGCAAAAAGCTTAATGTGCTAAGTAATTTGACAGCATAGCGAGACCGACTCTACACCAATTACGGTGTTTCATGGGACATGCCACTTTCTGCAGAGCTCTTTTGGCACGATTTGCTCGTCATGACTCTGAATTTTTATTTTATTTATAGCATCGTGGGTAATATATTTTTTCACCACAAATTCAGCTGTTAAACAGGATTATTTTAAAATCAAGTTCAAATAATGCAGACTGACTGCTTCAGCCTCATAGCTTTTCTTTAAAGATTTAAAAGTTGAAAATCAATATCCTTATTGTGAAAATGAATTGAGTTTTTACTTAGGAACCCAACTGTTACACTCTATAGACCCTACAGTAATTTTTTATTTGTTCAGGTGAACTGGACATCACAATTCATGGTCCATCTGAGACGGATGTGCACTGCTTGGACAATGCAGATGGCACTTGTACTGTGAGCTACATCCCAACTGAGCCTGGAGATTATGAGATCCATGTTCAACATAATGAAATGCCTATCCG
>JAQIUQ010002366.1:170000-247500 GCA_030378365.1 Hybognathus amarus | reverse complement strand
CGTCCATGAGTGTTAACTCAAACGTAAACGCGAAAGGTGAAGCTTGAATTAACGGGTATGTCCCTCTTTGGCTAATGTACTTTCAAGATGGAGGGGCAACATGGCGACCAACATTAGAACCCCTTACCCCGTATGTATTTTCAATGGGCATATTATACACTCACGAGAATACTTTATTACTTGAACAAAGTAAATATACATTAATGAACACATATATTTTTGAAAGAACTTAAGTGTTTTTAGCTAAGAATTAACTAAAAGAGTTACACAGTGTAGCTTTAGACTTAAGACCTGTTAAAACCAATGACGATAATGATCACCCAAAAAAGAAAATGGTCATAATTTACTCACCATCAAGTTGTTCCAAACCTGTATGAATTTATCGCTTCTGTTGAACATAAGAAGATATTTTGAACAATGTTGAAAATCAGACAGTTGACAGTAGCCAACTGTTAACTTTCCTACTGTAAATATCAATGGCTACCATCAACTGTTTCATTACCAACATTAGGAACAATAGAAACGTCCACTCCACAACTATAACAACAAGTCACAGTGGAATGATATAATTGGAATCATATTCCACTCCCTTTTTTTCCAATGGCAGTTGTGTGTTTGTATGGACAGCTGCTAATATAGTTATAGTTATCGTTCTTGGTGTGAATGGGCCTTTAGGTATGTAAACATTTACAGCAAAGTCATAATGACAGCAGAAAAACTAATCCACATTGGTTAATTGGATTATACAGCACATTGGTTAATGAATTTCTGAGGAAGAGAAGGGCCTATTTATAGACCCATTTACAGAATTTGTTCTCCTTCAGGTGACTATGAGGTTTCAGTTATGTTTAATGAAGAGCATATTTCCGAAAGCCCCTTCCTTGTGTCTGTCAGTGCCGCCACAGATAAGAGTCTCGCACAAGGACAAAGAGCCGATGGTATGAATGAACAATTTTTGAAGACGATTTCCATTTTGCATGGGAGATATTTGTGTGTTTAGGGTCTGACGGTTCTCTCTATTCTGCCTGTAGATCATAATCAGATGTGTAACAGTTACGAGGAACCCTCTCTGTCAGAGATGGAGATAAACATATCATCTGACAGCAGTGCTGAGCCAGTTTTCCTGTCTAATGCTAGTAAAGTCATCAGCCATGGTCCAGGCCTGAGTAAGGGCATTCTAGGACGCAAAAACACTTTTTATGTGGACTGCAGTAAAGCTGGTGAGTGCAGCTTGACATTAGCTAGAATATTAAGTAACTCGTTTCACTTAAGTAATAAAAAAGAAATGTCTCTCTCAGAACTGAGTGTAATTGCATTTGTGTTGTAGGACGAAACCTTCTCTTTGTCGGTATGCACGGCCCCACTGTCCCCTGCGAGCGGGTGTCGATCATTCACATGGGCGGACATCAGTATGGGATCAACTATGCCGTAAAGGAAAGGGGAAATACGTGTTAGCAGTGAAATGGGGAGATGAGCATATTCCAGGATCTCCGTTTCATATTAGTGTTCTATGAAATCCATTCATCTGTGTATGTGTGTACATAGACTACCATTCAAGTTTTGGGTTTTATCAGGATTCTCTGGTAAATAGAAAGTCCTATAGAACAGCATTTATTTGAAATACATTTTTTTTTGTGACAATGTAAAAGTCAAATTGATGACATTTCTCAATAAAAGTATTAATTCCCAGTGTTGGGGAAGCTACTCTGAAACTGTAGTTTGACAAGCTACTCGTAAGTTAAAGTAGTTAAACTACAGTCAAGCTAACCGTTTAGAAAAGTAGTTAGCTACACTACAAGTTACAATCAAAAAGTAGCTAGCTACATCAAAACTACTTTTGCTTTTTGAACAACGTATATTATACCTTACCATATACCCATTACCCTTTATCACCTCCCATATATTACTTTAGAGATTTTTAATAATTAATTTTATATTTAGTATGCATGTGCTTTCAGCGTGTTATATAAATATATATATATATATATATATATATATATATATATATATATATATATATATATATATATATATATACCACGCTGAAAGCACATGCATCAGTATTTGCGTTAAGTGGTACAGTAATGATGTCGATGCTTCAAAACGCATGTTTAAAACGCAAATTTTAAATAATACTTTTAATAAAATTATTAAGTATTAAAAATCTCTAAAGTAATAATAAAAGCAGCAAAAAGATAGAGCACATATCCATAGTTTTAACTATGCCTGATCCAAGTTCAGCGTATAAGGAATTACAGAGTATTGTGTAATATCTTTTGTCACATCCATCCATCCATCCATCCAGTTTAAGGACCATGGCGCCCGCCCGAGGATCCCCTTGCGTGTGGCCTGAGAGCGGGCGCCATGATCCCCAAATGGAAATCGGAGATATACATCTTGTTCGGCTTGAGCCAGGGATCACATTAATGCAAAAATCATGATTCTAGCTCAAACGGTCTAGGAGTTATGTGCAAATTAGTACTTTTAGATTTTTTTTTTCTTTCTAGCAACTTCGTGCTTGAAAACCTAATAATGAGATACCTTTTTGATGATTATAGATTTTTGTGAAGTTGTGACTTTTTTTGGGGGGGGGGGGGGATTTATTGACTTTTGGCTGTATTTTTGCCAGTGACCACATTCTCCACAGTGACCACAGTGACCCTGTTGTAGCCAACCAAATGCAAAATTTCAACTTTTTTCCGATAATTATTTTTCTAGAGAGTCCAGAGAATAGGCCTAGACTGGTTTGGTCCCGATTGGGCAAAAAAACAGGGACTAGTTCGCAAAAGTAGGTTTTAGACAAAAAACGACATAGCAGTTTTTGGACGAAAAAACAAGACGGAAATAAAAAAATGCCTTTCTCACAGCCTGCTCTACCTCTTTCCACACATATAAATATATATATATATATATTTTTTATGTTTTCATTAATTATATAATTAGAATAACTATTATAAAAATAAAAAATATTTATAAATGCCTGAAATATATAATAAATATATGCAAATATTATTTTTATAATATATTATCATTCTCTTCAGATTCCTTTAATTTTTTTTTCACTACTGTTTTTGATATAAAACTAAATTGAATGCTTGGTTAAAATCACACATTTGAACCAAGGTGAAATGGTTTCCATAACTTTGCTTGCATGCAGTGATGCCTTTAGACATATGGAGGATTTCATCTTGTGAAATCTTTTAGAAATTTGTAAGCAGTCTATAAATGTGATATGAGCATAAATGCAACTAAATAGCTTTAAATGTTAAATGGAATTTAAATGAAAAAAAAAATGACTTGAAATGACTCCATTATTAAACTTGTCCCTTTATTTATTTTGAGGAAGAGAAACATTGCATTTTCCATGTGACCTCATTGATTTCTTGAGATCATGGGATCACCACAGACAGTTTGCTCTCTGTGTTTATTGAGGTTAGCAGACGGCTCACTTTTATTATTATATTGGAAGCGCAGGCAGCACACTGACCAGCTACAGTATGACCTTTTAGGATCTGTCATTTGAAACGGCTTGATTATGACTGACTTCACTGAATGACATCAGTGTAGGATTAAGCTTATGAAGTAAGTTCATTGCTCTCGTTGTTCCAGATCTATTTGTTGAGTCATATGGCAATTGTTGTTATTTTAACGATTTATACTTTTTAACCTCAATTCAAAGGTTTAGTTGTATTAATAATGGCAAGATCATAGTAAAATATGTCTGTGTGAATTTTATAAAAACATTAAGGAAAAAAAGTAATGTATTGTAGGCAGTGTTACTAAAATGAAGGGATAAAATGATGGTCACGTAAATATTTGAAGCGCATTGTGAGATATCTAGGTTACATGTATTGATCAGATACGAACAGATGCTGCCAGACCCTCCCCTATCCCTCATCCTCTTTGAATCTGACCTGTACATAGGCTGCCTTATAGCAGAGCAACAAAGGTATTTTGAAGTTTTTCATCATTCCCTGACATTTTTAATGTTTGGTAGGCTTTCTGCTTGTAATTGTGTGCTGTATTTCTCTGCAGGGGGTTGGAGATAAAACCAGAGTTGCCATGGATCAGGATATGATGAATATGTTTGCCATTGCTGCAGGGACTCTTGCTATCCCTCTCCTACTTTTCATGGCCTCCTTTATGCTGTGGCCATCATCGCTCATCAAAGTCTATTACTGGTAAATGCCACTTATAAATAATAGATACATGCATTTACCTTCATTATAATATGTCAATATTAAAGCCCACACTCAAAAATGTAAATGAAAATAAAGGTGAGAATTTTCAGATTTTTATGTCCCTAATCAAATATTTTTGTTAACCAAATTTGTGATTGACATTTTACTCAATGTATAACAAAAGCTTTATATTAATAACATAATTTTTCATTAAATTAGAAAATAATGTAAAAATAAGCATTTAGACTGTTATATCAGTCTTTTGGACACTGTACTGTATATATAAATGGGTGAGCATATTTTAAAACTACCTTTTTTATAGCTATACATTTATTTTTTCTATATGCATTTTTTTATATTTCATTTTCATATATATATATATATATATATATATATATATATATATATATATATATATATATATATATATATATATATATATATATATATATATATATATATATATATATATATACGGCAACACTACAAACATTTTTTTATTTGTTAACATTCAGGTAGCCGTCAATCGGGTCATGGGGTCCATACGGACCCCAATCAACTTTTACTTAATAAAAAAAAGGTTCCCTTCATCTCAGTGGAATAAGATTTTGTGACTTTTCATGCATTATCTATTTATACACACACAAAAACTGGGCTTGATTCGGTTGTTCTGAAGGTATGTAAAAAAAATGTTTACACTTCTGGTCTTTGGGGTCAAAATGACCCCACATTGAAATGAATGGGAAATGTGAAAAAAACCCTAAATATATTTTCTTCATGTGTCAAAAAAATAAAAAATCCGGCTTAAATCTGAAAATTTTTACACAGAAATGAAAGTCTAGTACTAGAGCATAAATGCAATATAAAAAAAATAATATTTCATATGCAAGCTAATGGTGTAGTTGAGGAATTGTGTGGTATATGGATACAAAAGTACTTTATATCTCCAAAAACACAGCATTAATGAATAAATAGAGAAGTAAACAAATATATATATATATATATATATATATATATATATATATATATATATATTTGTATGATTAAAAATGTATATTTTTGTACAATTACTCAGTCAATTGTTGGGGTCATATACACTGTAAAAATTATATATATATATATATATATATATATATATATATATATATATATATATATATATGTATCATGATTTGAAATCACAACATTTTTTCTTTTGTCAAATCAACTTAAATAATTTATGTAGTTCAGATAACAATATTTTGAGTTGCTGAATCTTATATCAAAACTCAATTTTTCCAGTTCAATGAACTTAAAATTTGAAGGCAACCAGGTTGCTTAATTTTTTTAAAGTTAAACCAACAATATTTTTTACAGTGTAGACCCCGAAGCCCAGAAGTGTAAACAGGAAACGAAGACCATTTATTATGTTGCTTCAGCTAATATTGAACAGTAGTTTATTACAGCATTTATTCATCTTAATTATTGCTTTTGCTTTTATGTTGTACATTTTTGGCAGATGTTATTTACCAACAGGATTGCAGTGGTGCATATTAAACGTGAATACACATGTTTTGTTCTTATATTCCGACCCATAAACGCTTTGTGTTTGTGGAGGTACTGGAGGAGAACTCTGGGTCTGCAGGTACGTTATGCAGACTGTGGAGGTTATCGCTTCTGTTATTCGCACAGGGGGAAACCAGGCCTCAGGCCCTCTATACTCATGCTGCACGACTTCTCTGCTCATAAGGACACATGGCTCCCCATGGTCAAGGTATGGTATATTTACATGGCTGCGGTGTGAGGTAGAAAATGAGAATGCTATGTACAGTATATTCTTCATTATACCCGTGATAAGCAGTTTGTGTTTTCATCCTGAACAGTACCTTCCCAAACATCTGCACCTGCTGTGTGTCGACATGCCAGGGCATGAGGGTACAACACGTACTAGCACGGATGACTATTCAGTCCAGGGCCAGGTCAAGAGAATACGGCAGGTAATAATGACCGGATGGGTACCTTATTCTATAAATAGGTGTACATATTACATGTTTGTGTTGGCAGCATTTATTATTATTTCTGTCTTTTACTCCACTCAGTTTGTAGAGGCCATTCGACTAAACAGAAAGCCGTTCCACATGGTGGGGACTTCAATGGGTGGCACTGTGGCAGGAGTGTATGCAGCCTGCCATCCCTCAGATCTCTACAGTTTGACCCTCATCTGCCCAGTCGGTTGGTCAATATATTTGGTATACATGGATAAGTTCATACAGACATAACATAAAAATAAACAAAAATGACTCACTCCTACATGCTCACATTTTTCTCTGAAGGTCTGAAGAACCAAAGCGAGAGCAAGTTTGACAGTCAGATGCATGATGTGGAGCACAGCCAGTACACACTGAATATTCCTCTTATCCCATCCACCCCGGAGGAGATGGAGGAGATGCTGAAGCTCTGTTCTCACGTGCGCTTCAGAGTGCCTCAACAGGTTGGTCACACACACACACACGCACGTCATGTAGAGTTACTCTAGATTCAGAACACACTTTCACACACACCATGTGTGGCGTTTCCCTTTGTTTATAGATTCTTCAAGGCCTGGTGGATGTACGGATCCCACACAATGACTTTTATCACGAGGGTAAGTATGAACATAGGCCAACTAAATGTATTTAAATATGCAACATACTAGAAAGTCTTGTTTTGCCTAAAGTATCTTTTTTATAAACTACCACAGTTTTCATGGAAATTATGAGTGAGAATTCAAAATATGCTTTGCATGAGCATATGCAGCAAATAACTACCCCTTTACAAGTCATCTGGGGCAAACAGGACCAGGTATATACAGGAGCTATATACACACCTTCACATTGTAGTTTTTCAGTACATACTCAGTGTTATTTTAGTATCATTGAGATACTGATGTAGTTTTAATAATATTCTATATTCAGGTAGTGGATGTGTCTGGCGCAGCGGTGTTTGCCGAGGCTCTTCCACACTGCCGTGTTGATGTGCTGGAGAACTGCGGTCATTCTGTGGCCATGGAGCGACCGCGACAAACAGCCAAACTCATTTTAGATTTCATCATCTCTCAGCAGAGCAAAGAGAGCGCCAGCACGAAGAAGAAATCCTGAGACTGATCTGCTCTCAGTTGTTTTGATTAATACTTAAAGGGTTAGTTCACCCAAAAATGAAAATTCTGTCAGTATTTACTCACCCTCATGTTGTTCCAAACCTCTATGTGTTTATTTGTTCTGCTGAACACAAAGGAAGATATTTGGAAGAATGTTTTAATCAAACAGATCTCATTCCCCATTGACTGTAGGAAAAAATACATACTATGGTAGTCAATGGGGATTGAAATCTGTTTTGATTAAAACATTCTTTCAAATATCTTCCTTTGTGTTCAGCAGAACAATAAACACATAAAGGTTTGAACAACATGAGGTGAGTGATACTGACAGAATTTTGGGTGAATTAACCCTTTAAATGCAGCACTGTAGTAGGCCTATATAACAAACTTAAGGAGAAATAATATTAATAGTAATAATTTTTCAGTGTTTTTCAGTTTGAGTGATTTAAGAAAGAGATCACGCCTCTAAAAAGTATTTGGTAACACTTTACAATAAGATTTTATTTGCTAATATTAGTTAATACTATGAGTCATTTATTGGTCTTAATGTCAATTGCAGCATTATATACATATATATATATATATATATATATATATATATATATATATATATATATACATATATATATATATCATTTTTTTTATTTGTTGGCATTAGTTAATGTGCTATGAGAACCTAACATGAACAACTGTTTTTGTATTAACTAACATTAAGGTTAATTTTACAAAGATTTACAAATTATGTAAAAACTATTGCACATTGTTCATGTTAATGCATTAACTAACATTAAAGTCAGCATTAAATGGAAGTTGCCATTTCTTCCCTGTTTTTGATGTAGGCTTTGTCCCGGTGAAACGACTTCTAGAACAAGAAAAAATGTAGGGAGGGACTTGATTTTGCACTGCAACAGGGTGCACCAAAAAAATGCGCCATAATTCTGAAATCTTTGTAAGATATTACTGAACATTTTATTTAACCATAAGTACATTTCTTACTTAAGTTAATTTTTCATCTCTACTTTTTTTTTATTTAAAATGAGACAAATCTGATATTATTTTAATCTCCAATCTGTTGTTTAACAGTTGATATAGTTATTTAATGCTTCTCTAACTAGCAGAAGACACTAGCAGGGTTTAAACCCCGTTGTGCAGTTGGGGCATGTTGTAACACTGCGTTACAATGTGCCCCTATTTAGAAATATGCTATTATATTTTATACTTTTATGGATTCTATTGAGAAAACATGAGAAACATGTAGATAAAGACTGAGAATCAATGTTCAGATATTATTAACTATCATTTTGTTTTGAACTATGCTGTAGCCTATAGCTGTGTTTTCGGGTGTGTTTGTCGTCAAACTCAAAAATTAGTTTATTTTTAATTATTAAAAATGCCATTATTGTATATTAAAAAAAGTTAATAATTGTATTTTATTTTTTTGGTTTGACTTGTATATTTTTTTATTAGATCAGATAGCATTTTAAGCTGTTATATGATGATGTTACAATGTGCCCCTCACATGTTACAATGTACCCCACCTATGGGGCATGTTGTCACATTTCACTTCCATTCTTTCAGGGTAAATCAGGAAAAAAAATATACACTGTATTAATAAAACAAAACCACATAATTGTACTAGACAATAATGTGGGAAAAAATTATGCTCTAAACCCTAAGTAGATTTACACAAACTCAAAAAGCGTTAGGTTGTGCCCCGCTCTCCCCTACTTTAAGATGGCTTGAGAAAGCCAGACCAGATATAGATAGATGAATAGATGGCTCAATTTGAACATTCCGTAATAAAAGTCTATGGGATTTTTCAAGCCAATTTAATGATAAGAGAAAATTTGCATGAGCTCAGATTCAGAATTTAGTCAGTGATTATGTGCAGTTCCTAAAGTCAACAGAAACGTGTGTGATTGGCTATAATGCTCAACACTGCAAACTATGCGTAAAAAGAAAATAAATGGCATTGTGGCATTAAATGTTACTTTTTTCAGGTGTTGATGGATTTAAATATATGGATTAAAACATTATATTAGTTGCACTACAATCTGGATTAAGGAGAAACACATTGGAGTAATCATTTCAATTTAATATAATTCATATTTATTAAAATACATTGTAATTGTATTTAACTTACATGTAATAATATAGGGCTGGCTATGTATGTGTGTGTGTGTGCTGTGTATGTGTGTGTGCCACCATTGCAGTATTTAATCAGTAGCTCTGCTATGGCACTGGCACATGTCCAATCAAATCGAATTTGCCATATCCATAAGTTCTTGTTGGTGAGATTTTGTAGTTATGTGATATTTGTGCAAAGCAAAATTTTATCCCCAGCCTTAAAAGGCAATCTAGAATGTCATTAAATCTGCCGTAATGTACGCTGGTGCAGGTCACGTGGCAGTGCGGAATACTGCTGTATTCTCGTCTTTGAGCAGCTAACTCACAGTGTCCTGTTCATCCGCGACCAAAAACGACCATTAAACCCCTCAGCTCTGGAGACGGGTAAGGATGGGGGGTCATCCCACACATTATCACTGCCAGGAAAAAACATTTATTTTATTAATTTATGTCATCGTTAAATTAAGTTTGTAGTTCGCAGGTAGCTAGCTGTATATTAGCTGGCTAGCAAAAGTTCCTTGTAAAAACGTTTAATTTTATTAAAACATGTTCATTTTTGTTTTTTTTTATGTTAGGTACAATCGCTGGACATTCCTAACTCTTCTAAACGGTAAGTAATTTCGTTGCAGAACACCTGTTTAGCTGTCTTACCAAAACAGCAACGTTAGCATGCTATTGAGCATCTAATTCACTGAGCTTCACACAGGGATGCATGTTGTGTTGTGTTTATGTGCGCGTCATTACCGTCTCAGAAAATATTCAAAGACCCTTAATTGGAGGGGTCTATACATTTATTTGGCTAAATGTATGACTAATGCGTTTCTTATTTGCAGGTAATCATAATATCCGAACTACTTCTGTGGGTCAGAGCGGTTTACCTATCTTTAACAAATGGATAATGGGGACTGGGGGCATAGGGTAAGTATGTGAATAAATATTTTAACTTAAGTTATTGTTATTATAGTTTTACGGATTGGTTAATAGCCAGAGTTGGGTTTTCATTTGAATTTGAAGTAGAACTGAAATTTAGTGTATGAAAAAAAGTGTATTTTTATCTAAGTAGAATATAGAATTCATTATAAGAATCTTTTCATGTTAAATGCTCAAGCTCTTAGTCTGGTGCATTCTGATTGGCTGTCAGTGTTTTTATCATTCATCAGCTGGAAAGAAATTATGAAAGTGATCCCAATGGTATGGTTCCTGCATAATGTGGACTTCGCCATTCTCATAGAATTAGAGCGATTATTCAAAATGTATAGTTATGATAAATATTTATCCTTGGTGTGAACAAGCCTTTACAGTTTTCTTACAGTACTAGATGATGGAAAAATCCCAAAAGTCACAGATTGCCATTGAAAATGATCAATAATAATTAGACATGTAGTCTACTTTGAATCTACATCCACAAACTTGGTTCAGACCTGCAGCCTGTTCTAAATGGACTTTTTCTAAGTAATCAGATCATAGGTTTTTACATAACTGGCATTCAAATATGTCAAAGTTTCCATAGATAGATGAGCTATCTGTCTTTCTGACTGCAAGGTCTAGCCTATGTAGCCTTCGAATTATGAGTGACCTTTAAGCTTTTACCAGTATTTGTCAGGCTGACACGCTCTTCTCCGTGGCCAAAAGTGGCGTTAGAGTATAATTTATTTGGCTGAAAAATAGAGCGTCCATCATTGCCAAAGAACTTTGACTGATTTAATAAATCAAACTGAAAATACAACACCTGAAGCATACCGGTTTCAATTACCAAACTTTTTAATTTTGGTTTTGGTAAAACTACCTGTTATTAGCATCTTTAAGCAACTTCTTTTTTTACATTTGCTATTAACAGATTAGTCACATTAAAGTCCTTAATGAAACAACTTTCTGATTGTGTGACGTGTTGCATTAAAGATTTCTCACCATTGTCCCTCTCTTTTAGTTGACTCACCCAGTCACCTTAAATGTCGAAGGTCAACTCTACACGACTTCTATCTCCACTCTTCAGCGTTACCCCGATTCCATGCTGGGCGCCATGTTCCGCGCGACTTCCCCACCACGCGGACGCTCAAGGAAACTACTTCATCGATCGGGATGGGACGCCTTTCCGCTACATATTAAACTTCCTGCGCACATCCGAGCTCACTCTTCCCGTTGACTTCATGGAGACGGACCTTCTGCGTAAAGAAGCTGACTTTTATCAGATTGAACCTTTAATCCAATGCCTCAGTGACCCAAAACCTCTGTACCCACTGGACACTTTTGAGCAGGTGGTGGAGTTGTCCAGCACCCGCAAGCTGTCTAAGTACTCAAACCCAGTAGCGGTTATTATCACGCAACTAACCATAACCACGAAGGTCCACTCGCTGCTTGAGGGAATATCCAACAGCTTTACCAAGTGGAACAAACACATGATGGACACCAGAGACTGTCAGGTGTCTTTCACCTTTGGACCTTGTGACCACCATCAAGAGGTGTCTCTAAGGGTCCACCTCATGGACTACATCACCAAACAGGGATTCACGATTCGGAACACACGGGTGCACCACATGAGTGAGCGTGCCAATGAGAACACAGTGGAGCATCACTGGACTTTCTGCCGGCCTGCATATAAAGTAGAAGACTGACCCTTATGAACGTGGTGCCATTTCAAATGTGGTTGCTGCTGTTTCCAATGTGATGTTTAAATGTGTAGGTATTTCATTGTCTGTTGAAATTGTGGCCAAGCAAAAAAAAAAAAAAGGAAAGGAATGAAAGCATCAAAACGATATATGATATAATATAAATACATATTCAGATGGCACTCAAGCAATATTCAATAATATATGAACACCTTGACCATGTAAAAAAAATCACTCACCAGAAAATGTTTCAGGTATTTATTCATTCATTCCATCAGATGAGAAATCTGTCAAACATTGTGCACTATGTGCAACATCGACATTATAGTGTGCATGTATTTCTAACACATTCAATGTATTAAATGTCCACATGCTGTACTGATTTGTTCCATCAGTTTCATTTAAGAAGGGGAAAAACTTGAGCAACAACATGAACATGAGCTAATTATCTCATGTTATTCTCCTACTGAGAGTGTTTGATAATATAAATCATGGAGAGGCTCTTGTCAAAGTTAAATTGTTATAATATAGGTAAATATTTATATACATAATTTTTTTAACCTTATGCCAGTGAGTGAGAAAACCCAATTCAAAAGACCGTATGAAAGGAAGACGGTCCCCTCTCTTATATCACATTTGGTATAGTCCTGCCAGCGGACCTATTAGAACACACTATTAACCATGACGTTTACGCCGCCATGTTTTGCGAGGCTGTTACGTGCGCGAGGAACAAGATCAGTGTTAAAGGGCACAACTGTTCAGATGTTGTATTCTAGTGTCTAAATCCTAATTTTATTAGTCTAATTATTACGCCGTGCTTTAGAAGTACCTAGCTGGTAATTGTGTTTTGAAAGAAAAGGATGTTTAAAAAAGTCGGAACCTAAAATATATTTTAAGTCTTGTTCCCGGAAAAAGACGACTTGGAACGTACAGATTTTTGCCCTTGTTCTTCTGTATCGGGGGTGTCATGGAGTGGATCATGATTAACGTGAGAATAGGACGAGAAACATTTTGTAAGTATGTTAAGTCAAATCTAATGTATATATACACGCCCCTTTCTTTGAAGCGTCACTCTGCGTCCACATTGCTTGTGCTGAGAAAACGTGAATGATGATTTACTCATTTTACTGAAATCTTTCAAACAGTGACAAGACTAAAAGTCACTATTGGGCTGTTTTAACTGAAAGCGACTTGCACATTGTGTCATTGTTTTGTCTAGATTCACCAGTAATGTTTCACCAAGGCATGTTAATAAAAGCTACTTAATTAAACCAAAACCTAATCCTGACTTAATCTAAGACCAGTTTAATCTAAGATCTGTTTTCTAAAACAAGCCTCAATGTCTACCATTGATCTTAATTATGAAGTGTGTTAAAGGCTCACAGTTGACTAATAATAAATACCCAATATTTATGTAGACCCATATGAATTACTATTTATTCTTTATATTATTGGTTATTATTATATATTAGTTAACATTATTTTCTGCCTCCACAGATGATGTCTACAGAAGAAAACAATTGGAGAGGGAATACCAAAACAAGATTGATGAGGGCTTGATTGTGGTCACAGAGTCTGAAGCCAAATGAGATCATCACAACACACTGGAAATACATGATGGTGAAATTTGACACTTTTGCACTTACACACTTGATATCAATCAAAAATGGGGATACTATAATATATATCAACTATAAAGCAGCTGTGACAGGGACTGCATAATTGTGGACAGATGTGGTGCTGTGCAAAAGAATGTGTTTCTGTACAGAAGATTGCAATTTTTGTATTGAGTAAGATAAATATGGTTATTTATGCAATACAAGTTATCTGTCCCTTGATTCTAACCAATACACTTTGGAAGCCTGTTTCAACTACAAATGAGTAAAACTATGATTTTGTAAATCATAATAAAGAGAAATGAATCTCATAACTATGAGTAAGTGGTTCAGTTTCACAGATAGGGCTTGAAAGGATTAGGCCTTAGTTGAATTGGGATATTTTGTGTGCGACCTTAGACAAAACAATGACACTGTCATATTTTAAGATCGCTTTCAGTTAAAACAGCTCAAACATGTATTTTTTACGAGATTTTTCTGTGAAACTGTGGGAGAATCTTGTTGTATTGAGAAAAGCTCTCATATTAATGACTAGGTATAAAATAATGATCTCAAATCATGTATCTCAAAATATTAAAAAATACCTAATTATGAGTAAATATGTCATAAATACAGGAAAAAAACGAATAATTTAGTGTATTGTAATTAAAATTCTTCTGTAGCCTATAATAAAAATGAATAATTATGACTGTTTATCGTAATAATGAGAAACTTTCTTGTATATATTAAAAAAATTATGACGTCTCATAATGAAGAGAATTACTCCTAAATAATGACTTGCTGACAAACTTTCTTGTAATGACTTTCTCATTATTATATGATGTTAAGAAAATTATTATAATATAATTAGTCATGAAAAATGTCAGTATAATGAGAAGCTAAGCCATAATTATCAAAGTTCTCATTGTTGCTTACAGATTTATTTTTATTTTTTTTATTTTTTACTTTTAAAAGTGTGATCAGTTGTAGTAGCCTATAAGTGCCATTTGTAAGTAAGTTTATGAAGATAAAGTTCATAAAAGTCTGGTGGTCCAAAATTAATGTATTTACCAATGAGTCTGAACATCGTTTTCCCAGACATATTCTTTGCCTTACGTTTTACCTCAATCTTATTTTCCAACATTTATTTGAAAAAAAAAAAAAAAAAAAACGATTGCAAATATAACAAAATGATTACACTGAATAAAAGTCAAGAAAATAGTTGTACATGCGCCTTAAAAATGAACCAAAAACGCAGTCTAAATGCATGAGTGCACTTACAAGTCAATATTTTTTATTCTATTAAAGGACAAGTTCGATATAAAGCCCTGTTTTAAGATCGTTTCTGATTAAATAGAAACAGTTAAGAATAAGATTGAAATTTGTAAACATGCTGTTGGCCTGAGAATTTTCGGTTTCTGTGGTTTTATCTGTAGTTTTTATCATAATAAGTGTAAGATTATGGTGACCAACAGTCCTTTTTTCCCGGGACATGTCCTGTTTTCACGTCCTGTCCTGGCTGTTTTTTATAAAGTGATGAAAATGTCCTGGTTTCAAAAAACTGCTGGGATAGAGCAGCTCTAAAGTAAAATATGGGCAAACAAGGAGGGTGAGGAAAAAAAACAGGATAAAGAGGAAGAAAACCAAAAATATAAATATATTTTCTTAGTTTGTTTTTGTAAGTTGGTGAGGGCTATTTTTGATCAATTTGGAGGTGTTTCTTTTAGTTATTTATTATTTATATATTTATTGTTCTAATACAGAAGTGACATTATTTCTATCATTATTTCATTAATTATTTTTGAAACCTGTCATAATAAAACATGTTGAGTAACCTCTGAGAAGCCCATCTGAATTTGTGCTTTACATGTAATATAACGATTGTAAATGTATTGAAAATAATAAGACATCTTTAAGGAAATTTTGAGTATCAATTGATTATCTGTTTGCTGGGCCGAGTGTCCTGGTTTTTGGTAATCAAAATATCATCACCCTAGTAAAATACCGAACTTGTCCTTTAAATCTTTGTGAATGTGCTGTCTCATAACATTTGGACGATAGCAAAAGGAACATTTTCTTTTCTTCCTCTAATCTAAGAGCATTACTTATAGTGTCCAATCGGCAGAGATCTCAGACAGATGAAGCTGTTGGGATGTTGGGCCAGAGTTATCGGGTTTCCATCGAGGCGAACCTCCTGCATGTTGTACCTGATGTAGTGCGTGTTGTTTCCTTTGCAGAACGCGTCATCCGTCAGCGACGTTATGTTGTTGTTCTGAAAACGATAAACGATTTTAAAAGTATCCGTACTTTTAGGGATACACTTAAATAGTACAGTAAATATATTAGACTATAAATAACCGTACATGTAGATGAACAACACGCAGACTTTCCGGCAGCGGTGGGACGGCCTCCAGCCCGTTGTCCCCAAGGTACAGGTAAGCCAGCTTGCTGAGTTTCTAATGCAAAAGATGGACCCCAGACATGATGAATAAGACAAACAATGTATTGATAACATTTCAGAATCTTTATTTATAATTTTTTTTACCTTGAAAATGTTTGCTTTCACTCCCTTTGTTTTAAGTAGATTGTGATTGACATTGAGATACAAAAGTTTAGCTGGCAGCATTGGGAGTTTGACCAGCTTGTTCTCAGCTAGCGTTAGTTCCTCGAGCTGATCAGAGTTTAGAAAAGGCGCCATCTTCTATCTCAGAGATGAGGTTGCCAGACAGGTCAATTCTTCTCAGGGTGGCTATGAAAACAACACAAATGGAGGAATCATCACAGCTATCTGGGAACGTTCTCTGAACTAAAAGTTCGTTCAAAGTTCTGGTTAATGTTCTCAAAACAGCTCAAGCGTTATATAGTCCATGGAATGTTTTTTTTTATCCTGAAACGTGTAGTAAGATTTTTAAAATGTTACTCACTAGTTTTTGTTTCAAAAAATGTAGCAAGCATTCAGAGGTGACGTTTCCATAATGTTTGAAGAAAGATAAAATGAAATGTTCCCTGAACAGTCGCATGACCAAGAATTTTTTTTTAAAACATTTACGTTGAAAACATTCAGGGAATCTTGGTTTAATGTAGCCTAGAAATCTCAGACGCACCCTAGCGGCAGCAAAAATTATTTTGCCGCAAAGTGTGGTCTAGCAACTCTCCATAGACGGTTTAGCTGGAAAGGCCCAACTCTGGCCGGGCCAATCACATCGTGTATAGAGTTGGCGGGCGGGCTTAACATAATGACGACAGAGTTGAGACGGTAAGAGCAAGCTCGGACATACTCGGTTTTAGTCGTTCATCCTCGCGCTGTTACAAAAAAGCTGTGGCAAAACGATACGCAAGTCGTGCTGTGGCGTCGAGGATAAAGGCTTTACTCCGTGTCAGCGCGTGCTCTGATCGGTATAGGTGCACGGACCTCTCCCGAATCATCTCAAGCAAGCACTACTCCGCCTCCGTTTCCCTCGTAAGCTGATATTATAGTATTTAAACATTCTCTATGATCTTATTTTTTTAATGACGCACTGTCTCTTGCTCTCTCATACACACACACGCACACATATATACTGTCTTTCTCTCTCACACATATGTAGCTAGTTATAAACTCTTTAGACTTTTAATGATTAGTGTTTTATTCTTAAAGTTTGTGGGTCGTGTAAAAAATCCCTTATTTTGGGGATGGATTCCGGGAAATCTCCCTTATTTTCAATGTTCAATGTTAACAGCTGGACTAGATACGGTAAAAGTTTAATAATATATCAACTTGCTCCGCTGAGTACGTCACCTTCTTCGTTGCTCTGATTGGCTTTAGCGCTATCCAATTGCGTGCAGAGAGAATTTGAAAGACAACCGTTTATCCCGCCCTCGGATTGAGCCCTGTCAATGAAGAGTTTCCAGACCTAACATCTTGATGTAGGTCTGGCATGCCAGGCTAGGTTTAATGGGGATTTTTGGAAAATGTTCTTATCATTTTGACGATAAGAACATCATTTTGTTAGCTGGGATATACACAATTGGACATTACAATGGGGGTGCAACTGAACATGGATATCTTTATTATTTACTCACCCTCATGCTGTTCCAAACCTGTTTGACTTCTGTGGAACATAAAAGAATAGTGTTTTTTCCATAGACTTTTAAAAATAAAGGTTCCAAAGAGGGCTTTTTGGAGCAATGCCATTTTTGGTTTCCCAAAGACCCTTTTACAGTTTTTTTCACAATCACTTTGTTACTATTTTCAGAGCCATGATGTAATTTTTCACAACTCTAGACACAAAACTCACAACCAATGATCAAAATGCACATTTTTCTAAACTTTAACCCATTTCTCAATTGCTTGGATACAATACACACACAACTTAGATCATTTGTTCATTCAACATAAATCACCTGTTCAATATGACACAACTTAACATCAAAGTACGACTATTTCAAAAGGCAATTCACACATTACATTTCAAATGAGTGTCTATTCATTTCCTTACAATGATCTGACTATCTATTGATTCAACTGCTCAAAATGATAAGTAACTGTTGCAGTACTCTTAATGCATAGTTGTATGGAAACAGACACACAATCTTCCATGTTTACAGTAAATCATGAAAGTTTCAAGATAAGAGATTCATTGTCACCAATTAGCATGGAGCATGAACCAATTCGACTACAATATCCATGGATGTATCACAATATTATATATTTTTTCTTTGATTCCAATAAACCTCTGTTGTGATTGTACTGTAGTGTTTTGCTTCCATATATCACACACTTTGTTCAATGATTCCACTATGTGTGTATTCTCTCTATTACTGCAGAACTTTTACAGAGATGTATATTTACTGTACATGTAATACCATAATGAAACTTGTATTACCTATTTTGTTCTACAATATTTAATGATTGTACGAACAATGACAGTGAAACTATCGGTTGCTTGTGTGTGAGTGATCTATAGTTATGTTTTAATGGAATTTCACAGTAAATTTGTTTTTTGAACCAATGATTGTGCAAGTGCAAGATTTATTTAAAGATGTGAATGTGTTACAAGTGATAACCGTTTTGAGTTTTGTGTCTAGAGTTTTGAAAAATGAAGTCAAGGTTCTGAAAAAAGTAGCAAAGTGATTGTAAAAAACTAACGAACAGTTCTACAAATATTTTTCTTCGTCTGAAGAACATTTTATCTGGAGAACTATTTTCCACTAAAATAACCTTTTATGCATGACAAGGTTCCATGGATTTTAAAAGTTCTTAATGGAAAATAGTTGCTTATAAAGAAATTATGTTTTATTAACAAAGTTCAGGAGGAGCATGTTCAGATAATCTAACCAATCAGCATGAGAGGAGGCTTATAGAGCCTTCTTACTTCTGTCCCATGACAGTTTTCCAGGATCCATCTACCACCCCAACTCCTCCTTCTCGATTATTCCTATCCCAGCTAGGGATAGAGGGGAGTACTCTGGGTTCAGGCCAAATTTCGAGCTCAGAGCCCTCTCCTCGGCTCGGACAGCACTCCAGATACGCATATTCTGATTATGTAAGTGTGAACTTCAAGTTTAAAGTCAACAAGGTCCAAATTTCCAATAAAAGAAAGTCACAGGAGTTTTTAGATTGACATGAGGGTGGGTAAATCATGACAGGATTTTCATTTTATGGGTGAACTATGCCTTTAAATTCACAAAACCTTCTAGATCTCTCCCTTTCTATACCAGTGACTTCGAAGGGACCTTTCTCAGGTCTGTGTCTTAGCCTTCTAAAATAGTCTTAAGGAAAATTTCACTCAGTTGCTCTGATTACATTTATCCGGTTCCAATCATTACACAGTGTGTTTTTGGTGGAAACACCCAAAAGCTTTTCTAGCATCCCTTCTTACCAATATCAGCAAAGTCTTTGTTGGTAATTTTAGTGATTTTGTTGAAGCGCGCATAGAAGTAAGCCGTTTCCTTTGGCAGTGGTGGGAACTGTTGTCATGTCAGGAGAAACCTCCTCACAATACACTGATCCAATTAGACACACACACTGCAGGCAAGTGGGAAGTTCTGAAAAATAAAATGAAAATAGAAATAAATTGGCTAAAATATTATTTTTGATCATATGAGTGCAAAATAAAATTAAAGAATAAATACCCATGTCATCTTTATCATCTGCTCCCGGACTTTCGTCATCTTTATCAGCTGGACTATCATAGTCTGGGCTAAGAATGACCTTTTTCTAGATTAAAGCAGATTACAAGAAAATGGCATTTTTTTGTTTCTTCTCATCAACACGTTCTAACCAGTTCGTACGCTATTTTGCCTTTCCCTGTTCCCATAACTTGCCAATTGTGCTGCTTTCCATTGGACATAATCCCATTATGGATTTAACAGGTTTTCCATTGCATACCTTTCTTAGAACAGATTTACCATAATCTGGCATTCTGATTAAATATATATATATTATTCATTTTAGCCAACAAAAACATGTATGTTAAGCAAAATTCAATATTTTAAGAGGACAATGTTAACATATTTCTTTGTGCATTATAAGCATTAAATTGTCATACCTTTGGTTTCTTGACTTCCATGACAACTCTACTCTCTGAGATCGATTCTTCATCTACTGTTTTCAATATCCCTTTGTGTTTAGGTACCATTTTATTGGTTCTAGCCATATCACAAAATATCCATGGCACGGTCACAGAAAAGAGTAAAATCCTCAAATCCATCATCTTGTGAGGAGAAACAGTTCTTGTCCTGTGTGAAGAGCAGCGCAGTGTGTCACAGCCTCTGAGTAAAATGAGACCTTTTAAAGAGTTCCTCTGCAGTGACTGCATGTGAACCATTAAAAAACAATTCATGAAACTGGACTTAACCCACTCTGTGCTGTCCTAAGGTTATTTAATGGATCACTCGCCCCCATTTCTGTCAAAATTGACTGTAGTGAAGATGTTTTGTTGATTGCTATAATCCATTTCATGGCCATATGCATGTGTTTTGAAATATTGCTTAAAGGGAGGAAAGTAGATAAAACACTGAAATTGATATATTTTTGCTGTCTTCTTGTAAATGTGCATGATCTTACAATAACATTTGAGACCTGCATGTTCCTCCCTTTAGTGATCTAATAAGACATTTTCAGGCACACTGGGATCCTGAAAATAACGGGAAATATAGGGGAAAGAACAGTCTGGCTATGGAAATAAAGGATGGACTTCAACAGGATATTACTATTAGTTCTGGAATCTTGGACAGCATGTTTGAATAAGGTGAACTTTTAAAACTCGTCATGTGAGTTAAGATTATGAAACGACGAGTGTTGTCCATCTCTATGTGACATTCAAAAGCTTTATTGTTAGAAATGACATGGTAGGTATCGGGATGGATTGACAGAAGACGAGAACCTTTTGTTCCCTTGTTCTTGATTAAGCCAAAAGATTTCCTGATTTGGGCAAGAGAAATTACATCATCTTTATGCTGGAAGTGCATGACAAAGTGCTGTGAAATAGATTTCAGACAGCATTCAGTTGATATGCTGAATGATACATAACTTCACCTTTATCTCGATGAAGTGAGAAAGATCTGATGGCTTTACCAGTGATCCTCTGGATTTTTAGCACTTATGGAGGACTGCCTGTTTTCATCAGAGTGATAACCTGGGAGAAGAATTAACCAGGTGTTCAGACAAATGCATTCCAAGACTTTAAAAACGTACTTCCTCGAGCTCCCTCTGGGTGCCGTTACTTAACCTGATGGGACGTAGGATGAAACCTAGACATCAGGCAAAATATATTAGTTAGGTAAAAATTGCACAGGGCCTAACAGTGAAGATACCTGGAAAATCCTTTTTGATGGAGCTTATGATCCTTCGGATGAGACTTTAAATCGAGGTCCTGACATGTGGTCACAAAAAAATCCCAGGATGTCTTTCGAAAGAGTAGGGTTGTAACCTGGCTAAAATTTGCCCCTTGGCTTCTGTCCATCATGGCCTACTAATCATCCCCATGTACTGAGTGTCTCGATCACTCTGTCTCTCTCCACCAATAAGCTGGTGCGTGGCCTTAAAGGAACACTCCGACTTTTTGGGACTTTAGCCTTTTCACCTTATCCCCCCCCTCTTTGGAGTTAGATAAGTCCATACACACCTTTTTCATCTCCGTGCGTGCTATAAGTCTGTTTGACGCACCCACCGCTAGCCTAGCTTAGCACAAAGACTGGATGTAATTGGTTGCAGCTAGCATACTAATCCAAATGAGTGTCAAAATAACGCAAACGTTTTTCTATTTATATGTTGTGATTTGTATGGTCACAGAATGTACAAAAAACAAAGTCAAATGAGACACAGACATCTTTTAACCGTATAAATACTGGGAACTATATTCTCTGAAGGCGAAGCACTGCTTCTTGGGCGGAGTGATAACCGCATCACCTGAGAAGCGCCGTGACGAGGAGCAGAGAGTTTGGATAACAGAGTCAGCAATTTATAAATAGTAAAAGCGTAGTTTACAGTCATGGGGTTTCGCTGTATTGTTAATAGCTGCGACAATAAACAGGGGGTAATACCATGATGTTTCACATAATTCCAACTAAAAACGCTGATCTGATGAAGAAATGGCTAACTTACTTGCTCTGGATATTGATCCAAACACACCAAGAGATTATCAAGGGACATTTTGCTCGGTATATTTCACTGATGACGACTATTTTGAAAAATGGAATTTGCCACACGGAAAATAAACGTGTGCTGAAGGATATCCCATCGATAGCACAGACAGGTCAAAGTGGATCACCTGGCTGCGGTAACGTAAGTGTTCCGTTATGTTTTTAGATGACCTACTGTAACAGTGCCATTAACCAGATCTAATGTAACGTTAGTGACACTATTATATGATTAGGGTATGAATATGTTTTTATCTTGATGCGGCGCGGCCGCGCTTGGAAAAAACGCGCCCTGCACCCTGCGCGCATACATTTGAAGTAATGAACTTGAGCGCGCAAAAGACACGATATGTGAGCAGGCCCTAATAATGTTTGTATTGTTTTGTCATGAATGCGCTCTATCGCCTTAGTAACAAATGAGCGGGGCTGTAAACTCAGGAGGACTGTAGCCTTCACCTTGATAATGAATCAGAATTTTTTTTTTTTTTGGAGAAACCGCGTGACCTTGTCCAGTATGGGTGTTAGGCTTTGGGTTCATTGTGCAAAAACAATTTGCCTTGTGCTATTACTTCCCCTTATTCTAGCCTGTAATGCAATTATAGCCTACTGTATTATATGCTGTTGAATACATTTGGTTCAGCTAATAAATTGCATTTGAAATATATCGATTCCTGTAATAATAATTCTTTATTTATGTTCTGTGATACCGGTATTTATAAATCAGGATGCGTTTTTGGTTGGAATTCAATGAAACATCATGGTATTACCTGGTCTCCCCTGTTTGTCACAGCTCATACAATAAAGCGAACACCCATGATAAACTATGCTTTTCTATCTAGTAATTGCTGACTCTATAACTCCAACTCTGAACGAACTCTCTGCTCCTCGTCACGGTGCGTCTCGGTGCTGCAGTTATCACTTCGCCCAAGTAGCAGTATTTATACGGTTAAATGTCTGTGTCTCATTAGGGCCCAAGCCCTGAAAGGGCGCAGAGCCCTATTGTTTTCCTTCCGATTATTATTATTTTTTTTTTTTTTTTTTTTTTTTTCTCAGCGACTATTCGGGCACTTTTGGGGCCCTTAACATGCTCGAAAACTCTTGAAACTTTGCACACGGGTCAGAACCCGCGGCCATCAAGCCGGGCTGAAGCTGGTACCCGGGCGTGGCAGGGCGGCTCGTCAGCGCCCCCTGGAATGGGGTCCGAACACCTGGTCCATAACTCAAACACACTTGCATGTAATAATATGAAACTCGGTACACATGTCGATAGCAGAATTTCATCTATACCTCGCGTTCTTGCTTTTTACCCCAGCCCAACAGGAAGTCGGCTATTGAGGTTTTTTTGTAAAACACACGCAATGAACTTTTAAATACTCCTCCTAGAGCTCTGATCCAAATTCGACGAAACTCGGTCAGCTAGAAGTCAAGACATTGAGGATGAAAGTTTGTGTGGGGATTTTTGATATCTCGAACGGTTTGGCCGTGGCGAGAGAAACGAAACTATGGCGAGAAACGTGAAACAGGAAGTGTGTCATAACTTCAGCATACATTAACTGATCTGGATGAAACTTCAGCAGTGCGTTCGCTGTAAGAGGACGATCACATGGATGTGACTATTGTGAGTCAAAGTTATAGCGCCACCAACTGGCAGCAGGAAGTGTGTCACTTTCAAAATGCTTTGAAATCACCCTCTTATTTTTACCCGATTTGCTTCAAACTTCATCTGTATAATGTACATACACGGCAGATGAAGACCTATGAATGGATTCTTGATATCTTTGAAACTGTTGCCGTGGCGACGCATCAAACTTTACCATTCTTTTAGGATGCATTCTTTTAGGGATTCGAACATTTGTCCATAAATCAAACACACGTGCATGGATTAATATGAAACTCGGTACACTCATAGATCACATCAGGCCAAACAACTTTCGTGCTCTAAGTTTTACGACAGTTCAAACGGAAGTCGGGAATTATGTTTTTTTTTTTAAATAATTGTCCTAGAAAAACATCAAATTACAACCCATGCTGTTACCAATCACCACCAAACTTGGATATGCAGTGAAGTCAAGACATTGAGGATGCTATATTCCGGACGGATTTTTGATATCTCTGAACGGTTTGGCCGTGGCGGATTTTTTTGACTAAAAAAGGACACATAAAGTGTGTTATAACTTGGTTAGTTTTACTGACAGTTACAAAACTTGCCGTGTATATTGTTCTATTCAAGCCAAACAACTTTCTAATTAACAATAATAAGCTCAAACCCACAGAAAGTCAGATATTGTAGTTTGAATATGATCATGCTCTTTCTGAGCCTAGGCCTGTCACACAGTCTGTGTGTGTGTGTGATTCGAGTCTTTTGACACACAGTCTCTGTGTGTGTGTGTAGGGGGAGGGGGCTTAATAATTTCACTGTGTGTCTGGCCTGCTAAAGTAAATACATTTCTTAAGCCTGGTATTTTTTAAATAAGTTTTTGTTTTTATTTTTTTATAAGTAAAGACATATAACCTGTTTAATTGTAGTGCATTGACAATAGTTTTATATAATTAGTGTATTAATTAAATTAACTTGGTCCATAAATCAAAAAGGAAGTGTGTTAAAACTTCTGCATACATTAACTGATCTTGATGAAACTTCAGCAGTGTGTTCGTTGTAAGAGGCCGATCACATGGATGTGACTATTGTGAGTCAAATATATAGCGCCACCAACTGGCAGCAGAAAGTGTTTCACTTGCAAAATGCTTTGAAATCACACTCTTACTTTTACCCGATTTGCTTCAAACTTCATCTGTATAATGTAAACACACGCCAGATGAAGAGCTGTGAAAGCATTATTCAATATCTAAGATAATGTTGCCATAGCAACGCATCAAACTTTAACATTCCTTTTTTTGATGATTTTGAGTCTCTTAGCGGCTTTTGGGGCCCTTAATGGGTTTGAAAACTCTTGAAACTTTGCACACAGGTCAGATCCCACAGCCATCAGAGCCGGGAAGATGGTACCCGGGTGTGGCAAGGGGGCTGAGACAGCGCCCCCTGGAACGGGGTCCAAAAACTTGGTCCATAAATCAAACACGCTTGCATGTAATAATATGAAACTCAGTACACATGTTGATCTCATCGTTTCATATATTCATATATTCTCCTCAAGCCGGACAACTTTCTAATTTACACTCATGAGCTAGGACCCACAGAAAGTCAGATATTTTGGTTTGAAAATGTTGAGTGTCTCTCTGAGCCTACACTTCTGTATGGCAAGCCCTTTAACATTTAAAAGCTAAGTTTGACTATTCGTAATTAACATTGTAGATATCAACAACGTCTTTCTAGTCGTAATTACATTTTGGATAGTTTGTATTATCATTTAAGATATCTGTAACGTAATTGTGACTAGTCGAAACGACAGATAGAGTATGGCAAGCCGTTTTAACATTTAATCATTTTAACCTACTAGTCTCTATTTTCATGCTACTAGTACTTATTTTTTAGATACTAGTATCTATTCCATTAAGTACTAGTACTTATTCATTAGCTACTAGTGCTTATTCTTTAGATACTAGTGCCTTTTCTTTAGATACTAGTGTTTATTCTTTAGGTACTAGTACCTTTTTAAAGATACTAGTACTTATTCATTAGACACTAGTCCTTATTTATTAGATACTAGTACTTATTCATTAGATGCTAGTCCTTATTCATTACATACCAATGCTTATTAATTAGTTACTAGTACTTATTCATTAGATGCTAGTACCTATTAAATAGATACTAGTACTTATTCATTAGACACTAGTACTTATTTCAATGGTGACTAGTAACTATTCTTTTGTTACTAGTCACATTTTTTCCAGTGACTTCTATGGTGATCTGTCATTCAGATATCAACTATTCAGTTCTGACTAGTATGTTAGTATGTATTCCGATTGTGGAATACATACTAGTATGTATTCCAAAGCAGGGGTTACGTTTTTGCACGTCGTGCAGAATAACCCTAAAGGCACCAAGGTGGCGGTGCCACCGGCTTTTATGTGTATATATATATATATGTGTATATATATATATATATATATATATATATATATAAATATAGCTGCGAGCAGCGATGGAGGGCCAAAGCCGGCGGTACCGCCATCCCGGTGCCTTTAGGCACCGGGGTGAGGTGCCACCGGCTTGGGCCCGCGATTCGCTACTCGCAGCTATATTTGACTTTGTTTTTTGTACACTCTGTGACTATACAAATCACAACATATAAATAGAAAAACGTTTGCGTTATTTTGTCACTCATTTGGATTAGTATGCCAGCTGCAACCAATTACATCCAGTCTTTGTGCTAAGCTAGGCTAGCGGTGGGTGTGTCAAACAGACTTAGCATGCACGGAGATGAAAAAGGTATGTATGGACTTATCTAACTCTGGGGATAAGGTGAATAGGCTAAAGTCCCAAAAAGTCGGAGTGTTCCTTTAAAGGGGACATATCATGCTAAATCTACCTTTTTAGCCCTTAAATGCATGTTGTTGTATATTTGGAGTGTTTATAAGTACAGAAAAGTTGAAATTATTCTCTTCAGGTGCTTCGTTTATATCTTTATATTCTGTTTAGGTTATATTATAGCCTGGCTGCGCCCTCCTATGCACTTCCGCTCAATTTATAATGTCATATGAATTTGCCATGTGTCACAATTGCGCCGCACGGGCCCTTTGTCTTCATTTATCTTCTCCATTTATTTTTACACAATGCTTTTGCATTAATTTTACACTGCCCATAATCCAAAATTGTGCTTGTGGACATATGGATTCAGCATTTATGCTCCACATTCAGTTACTCTTTTAATGTTTTAAACAAGTGCAGAATTAACATAAAGGGTTTCATAATCTCTCAAAACAGACCCTTCCATTATGTTCAACTCTTTTAATCAATTCGATTGTCTGGTTTTCAGTTTACTTCCTGTGGGCTGATGATTCTGTGGAGGAGGCACTTTTAGGCCATGACGGTGAGGACTTGTAGAGAACACAAGTGGATCCATCCTCACCAATCCGATAGGACACCTCTGAAGGGTCCACCCACAGGGTCAGCTCTATTGGAAGTGATGAGAAAAGCTGCTCTTGTGCAAGTCCAACAGCAAAGGCTGCTTTTCCTATGAGAGGGTCCATTTTACGGTTGATCTGTGAACATCTGTAGCCAGAGCCTCTGCAGGGAGCATGAGGAAACCAATGCTGCTGATGGTGCTCTAAAAGAGAGACATGATATCAGGTGAAACTGCATACAATAGCTTGCATACTGAAACTTTAAAATACATTTAAAGCATTTTTTTATTATTTGTCATAAAAATTACACTAGGTTATTCAAAAGAACATTCCTGATGCCATCTGTTTACAATTAATTATAAAAATACTCGGAGGCGTGTGAGAAAAGCAGGTCAGTTGTCTCACCTATCAGCGCATCAGTGAGTGTGTGAGTGAAGAGCTGCAGCTGATCTCCAGTGAGAGAAACACTGCTGCTGCTTCTGCTCAGTAAACCACTGATGTAAGTAGCAGCGACTGACACCTCTGTTTTCATTTTTATTTTCAGTGAGCATATGTTCCTCGCGGAAACCAAAAAGTGGCTGTGGAAACAAATAAAGGTCAATTACGTGGAACTCTACAAATGCAAATGATATTTATCTTAACAAAATTGCAAACAACTCACCTGTAAGTTTTCAACAACACAAAACATTAACTGATTTATTTGTACAGACTGACTAAAACATAGAACATTAGCTACATGAATTGTTTTGAGGACAGACAAATATATTTCTGAGAGTAAAATTACAACAGAACTATCGAGACAGTTACGTCATAGGGCAAAATTAGCAAGCTTCTCTAGCGCCATCGCTTGACAGATCGGCAGTCACGTGTGACTTCAGCAGTCAGAGATTTCACAACCAGTTTTCTTGTGGTTTTAAACCAGTTAGTTCCCCCCAAAATGAACATTTTGTCATTATTTACTCACCACACTCATGTTGTTCCAAACCTGTATGAGTTTCTTTCTTTTGCTGAACACAAAATTAGATATTTTGAAGAATGTACGTATACAATATATATATATATATATATATATATATATATATATATATATATATATATATATATATATACATACACACACTCACTGGCCACTTTATTAGGTACACCTGTCCAACTGCTCGTTAACACTTAATTTCTAAGCAGCCAATCACATGGCGGCAACTCAGTGCATTTAGGCATGTAGACATGGTCAAGACAATCTCCTGCAGTTCAAACCGAGCATCAGTATGGGGAAGAAAGGTGATTTGAGTGACTTTGAACGTGGCATGATTGTTGGTGCCAGAAGGGCTGGTCTGAGTATTTCAGAAACTGCTAATCTACTGGGATTTTCACGCACAACCATCTCTAGGGTTTACAGAGAATGGTCCGAAAAAGAAAAAACATCCAGTGAGCGGCAGTTCTGTGGGCGGAAATGCCTTGTTGATGCCAGAGGTCAGAGGAGAATGGCCAGACTGGTTCGAGCTGATAGAAGGGCAACAGTGACTCAAATAACCACCCGTTACAACCAAGGTGGGCAGAAGAGCATCTCTGAACGCACAGTACGTCGAACTTTGAGGCAGATGGGCTACAGCAGCAGAAGACCACACCGGGTGCCACTCCTTTCAGCTAAGAACAGGAAACTGAGGCTACAATTTGCACAAGCTCATCGAAATTGGACAATAGAAGATTGGAAAAACGTTGCCTGGTCTGATGAGTCTCGATTTCTGCTGCGACATTCGGATGGTAGGGTCAGAATTTGGC
This sequence comes from Hybognathus amarus, assembly GCA_030378365.1. Taxonomy (NCBI): domain Eukaryota; kingdom Metazoa; phylum Chordata; class Actinopteri; order Cypriniformes; family Leuciscidae; genus Hybognathus; species Hybognathus amarus. The sequence continues at coordinate 218,450 of JAQIUQ010002366.1, read as the reverse complement.
GTCTACAACATGAAAGCATGGATCCATCCTGCCTTGTATCAACGGTTCAGGCTGGTGGTGGTGGTGTCATGGTGTGGGGAATATTTTCTTGGCACTCTTTGGGCCCCTTGGTACCAATTGAGCATCATTGCAACGCCACAGCCTACCTGAGTATTGTTGCTGACCATGTCCATCCCTTTATGACCACAATGTACCCAACTTCTGATGGCTACTTTCAGCAGGATAATGCGCCATGTCATAAAGCTGGAATCATCTCAGACTGGTTTCTTGAACATGACAATGAGTTCGTTGTACTCAAATGGCCTCCACAGTCACCAGATCTCAATCCAATAGAGCATCTTTGGGATGTGGTGGAACGGGAGATTCGCATCATGGATGTGCAGCCGACAAATCTGCGGCAACTGTGTGATGCCATCATGTCAATATGGACCAAACTCCCTGAGGAATGCTTCCAGCACCTTGTTGAATCTATGCCACGAAGAATTGAGGCAGTTCTGAAGGCAAAAGGGGTCCAACCCATTACTAGCATCGGGTACCTAATAAAGTGGCCGGTGAGTGTATATGTATGTGTATATATATGTGTATATATATGTATATATGTGTGTTATATATATAATGTATTGAAATGTGCGCTAAATGGAGCTGGTGGCACATTTATATGCTCACTGAAAGCATACTCAAATTATCCAAAATACTTATAAACAAACATGTGTGGGGTGGGTATGTGTGGAACTGTATGATTACATGCATCACAGTTTTCTGAGGAATTCTGGGTGGTAGATTATGTGTGGGCCACCGCTTTATTTCTTTTTGTGAAGCAAGAGTTCGCTGAATACTGTGCAATATTGAATATTGTGCATGCATATTTATCTTACACAATAGGTAACTGCACAAGTAACTACCTATTTCACAAGGAATATTTATTTTATTTATTTATTTTCAATCAGTATTGATAACTTTTTAATCAATCAGTAACTTTGCTGGAATTTAACACACCTTTACACTCATTGATTTAAAACCGTTATGTTTGCTGGGTAGCCGCAGACACTCATGCAACTTTACTTAGGCAACTATGATGTTTTCATGTTGGACTGTTAAGCAAAACCAGTACTCTAAACTCGAAAGACCTGAAAGACTAGAAGAGAGTAAAACATTATACACCACATAATTCTGTTTTGCACGCATATGTGTTGTATTTATCTCTATTGCTGGGTGTGTAAAGCCCCACACTCCTCATACATTAGCAAGAGCTCCTCCCTTTGTCCACAAATAGCAGAGCAGAGGGTGTGTCCTCAGACTTCCTGAGTATAATTACACCAGTGGAAAAGTCTTCAGTTGTGAAAGGGAAAGAAAAGAGAGACCTGCATTGTTGAAGCGAAACCCAGGACATTTCAAATGAGGTAAGGAAGTCTGCTTTTGAGTATATTAATATGCAGCTCTACCACAATTTGTGAGCATGTGGTTGTTACAAACATGTAGCTGCTAGGCAAATATAGGAAAGTTCTTTGTTGTAAGCTGTTAAAAAAACTCTAGACCTCACAGATCATGTTTCAACCTGTTATCTGCACTCTGGATTACTTCTAACAACATCATAGGCTATTTACTTCAGAAAAGATTGTTAACCTTAACGCAGACACATCCTGATCAATGACACAGTCTATCATTAGGAGTTAACTGTTGCAGGTCTCATCCTGATGAGACCTGCAACATGATTAGGTTTGCTTATCGGTCTTTCAATGGAAAATCTAAGTGATTTTGGGTCTTCCAAATTCATCAAACCTGATGAATTGTTATTGTCTTTGTATGTTTTTTTTACTTGTTCTAGTTAGATCAGTGACCTTTTGGGGATAGGAATGGGGAAGTTAGTTAATATTTGACCAACAAAAATATCCTCAATACATCTAAAAAGTTAGAAAAATGAGAACTTTCTATACCACAATCATATGATGAAGTATTACTCATCAGTTCCAGGATCACTTTTTTCAATAACTGTAAGTCTGTAACAGAACATTCAAATGAGTTTTTTTTTGCTATATTATATGATAATAAAAATATTATTAAGGTCTTTTATTCTCCATTGTCTTGCTTCTACATTATTTTTATTTGTTTCTACACTTCTGCAGTGTCTATTCCTGTTAATATAACATTTGAAGGCTGTTCTTCTTTCCCATTGCATTGTGAAGCAATCTACAAAGGTCTTTCTCTCACTCTTTACCTGCAGGATGACCGGCAGACTGCTCCTCTTCATCTTCTTCATCCTCTTCGGCTCACTGACATGCTATGGCTTCAGAATTTGTGCCTTTAATGTTCAGAGTTTTGGTGATTCAAAATCAGCCAATCCCACAATCATGAATTCTATATCACGGGTAAGAGGACAAATACTACAATGCTATTTACTTTTTTTTAAATGTATAATACATGTCTAAATGTGTACTGTTTTATTCTTTCTTGCAGATTGTATCTCGTTGTGACATATGTTTACTCCAGGAGGTCAGAGATCAGAAAAATAAAGCCATCCCACGCCTGCTTGATGCAGTCAATAGGTAAACAATATGCAATATGAACTCAAAGTGTAACAAATCAGATTTAAGAAATAAACAAATAATGCATAAATGCTGTTGCATTATATTTTGTTTCCAGGCTTAATAGTAATGATTATAGCTATGTGGCAAGTGGACGTCTTGGAGAACACAAACGTATCAGGAGCAATACGTTTTTTTTTACAGGTATGTGTTCAGCACTTCTGTACATTAGGACAATATGTAAAGGCTAAGGATGCACACAATATTGGGAAAATGTTTATTATCAGTGGATATTAGAGATGTGTGATTTATCAGCAGTGTTGGGAAAGTAATGCATTACAATATTGCGTTACTCCCAGAAAAAAATAATTAACTGCGTTACTTTTTATGGAATTAATGTTACCTTGCATTACTTTTTCTTATCTGGTCTGGGCTTGCTTGTTTCTTTTTTTAACCCTAACCCAAATTCATGCCTGTACAGTAGAGGCAAACAAACCTTTCAGATGTGCTGCCATTTTGGTTTGCAGAAGAATAAAACCCTGGGGAAAAAGTTTGACACTCTTACTTCAGCAATAAAAAATAAATACATAAAAAAATTATTCAAAGTAATTTTTGCTTATTAGTATGGTTGAATTGGGTCCCAGAAGTTCAGCAGCAAAGACATGGGGAAATAAAGTCAGATTAAATACATAAAATATATTTGTGTAATTTAACATTTAATTGTTGCAGGTTTGCATTTCACTGTTTTTATTTATGTTGTGGAATAATTAATCTGTTTTTGTAAAAGTGAGCTGAGTTTCATCACAGTCTGCTCACATTTAGCCTAAAACTACAATATACATTATGATTACACAGCGCCTCTGCACTTACTCCATGTTTCTTTCGACATGGGACAGGAGAGGTGTCAGTCAATACATGGGAAACGTTTTTTGTTGTAAATTTAAAAGTAATGCGTCATTTTTTTAGTTACTTGAAAATCTGATTCTATTTGCATTAGATTTGCTGTCATTTAACACTCACTTAAAGTTATTTAAAACAATCATAATTTAATCATACCGTCTTTAGCAAATCACAAACACTTATTTTCATTTTCATTTTAAAATCACTTTTAGCAGTTAAAATGATTGATTTTAGCGCTTGGTGTTTTATTTTCAAGTTAATTAGTCAAAATAGCTTAGAATTTGAATATGTTTAGCAGTTATCAAGCATAAAACGAAAACAATTATTGGCTTATGATTATTGGTGCATCCCTAGATAGAGTGTTGTTAATATTAGATATTTCTTTATGAGAGGTAAGGTACAGTATGTCTTGCTGCATTACTTTCATTAATAAAATATATTTTTGATCACCACAAATATTTTTCCCCAGGCCTTATAACATAGACATATACACTATAGTGTATATACATATACACTATAGTCTATAGCACGTCACCTTGGGGTTCTAGGCATGCGTCAAAACCGCCGCCATCTTGGAACAGGGGTCTTGTCATAGGAAGTAGCTAGGTAACGCTGCTATCTTTGCCTTTACTTTAAATGAATTGACGGTGGCGGACTTTTGGGCTGTGTATGATGTTCACACGAATGAAATCTGAACTAGGAAGAATGTTTAAAAAAAGTTATTTTTTCGGAATCAATGATAATGATGTCTGACTGTGGGAACGAACCAAAAAAATTGCAGAAAATCGCATTCATGTTGATTTTATTTACGTTAGACTTTTATCTACATTGAAGCTGATGCATTAAAGTGGAGGGGCTCCCCTGTTCCAAGATGGCGGCTCTATTGACGCATTCGTTCTAAAGAACTGCCGTAGCCAAGGCGACATCTAGTGTATATATCTATGGCCTTACAAGATGAGCTTCCTGATTTCTTTTTCCCCCTCATACAGGAAAAGCACAGCGAAGCTGATAAAGCAGTATCAGTATCCAGATACGCAGATAGGGGATGTTGATGCTTTCTCCAGAGAACCCTTTGTGGTACATTTTCAAGCCCCTAAAACAGGTCAAATTAAAAAAAGGACAACTTGCTCACTGAATTTATTCAAAGACACCATTGTAAGCTGAAATTTGATGATTTTGATCATGATCTGATGTCTCTATTAACAGTGGCGAAGGAGTTTGTCTCTGATTCCGCAGCACACTACTCCTTCAAATGCCACCAAAGAGATTGATGAACTATTTGATGTCTTTGTGGATGTCAGAGAGCTTTGGAAAATTGAGGTGTGGTGATGTATTTTTCAATATTACATAGAGCATCATTTCTTGAGATTAAGTCTTAAACCTTGCTTTTTTTGTCATCTTGCCAGAATGTGATGTTCCTTGGGGACTTCAATGCAGCTTGTGGTTACGTGGCTAAAAAGAACCGGAAGAACATCAGGCTCTTATCTGACCCGTCTTTCATCTGGCTGATTCAGGACAACGTGGACACTACGGTGAAACAGTCGACTGACTGTGCGTACGACAGGTATGTTTGCAAAATGTTCTTATTAGCATAATTTTCGGTAACACTTTATTTTACGACCCGCAAACAACTGTGTAAGTACAATGAAATTATGGTGTACGTTTCTGTAATTATAGTGTACTTCCGTGTAGGTATAAGGGAACAATATGTTAAGTTTGGGGTAATAAAGGGGTAACAAGCACCACTTTAATTTACAGCCCGCAGGAGTTACACTTACCCAGTAACTACACAGAACAAGGGTGTATCAAGCACCACTTTAATTTACAGCCCGCAGGAGTTACACTTACCCTGTAACTACACAGAACAAGGGGGTAACAAACGTTACTTACTATGTAGCAATACGAAACAACACTATTTGCACTGTAATAATTAAAGAGAAAGGTACTATTTTCAAAAAACAAACAAAAAAAAACTTTTAATTACACAGTATATTTGCCCTGACATTTAAGTGTCATTGCAATTCAATGGGATAAGGCAAGTACTAATTACCACATGGTAAGGTCTAAATTAAAATCATAGTAAAAACAAATTATTTTGACTTAACATTAAGTAATCTAGTAAGAAAAGCCAATACATTTAATTGTTATCATTGTGTATATATATATATATATATATACACTCACCGGCCACTTTATTAGGTACCCCATGCTAGTAACGGGTTGGACCCCATTTTGACTTCAGAACTGCCTCAATTCTTTGTGGCATAGATTCAACAAGGTGCTGGAAGCATTCCTCAGGGAGTTTGGTCCATATTGACATGATGGCATCACACAGTTGCCGCAGGTTTGTCGGCTGCACATCCATGATGCGAATCTCCCGTTCCACCACATCCCAAAGATGCTCTATTGGATTGAGATCTGGTGACTGTGGAGGCCATTTGAGTACAGCGAACTCATTGTCATGTTCAAGAAACCAGTCTGAGATGATTCCAGCTTTATGACATGGCGCATTATCCTGCTGAAAGTAGCCATCAGAAGTTGGGTACATTGTGGTCATAAAGGGATGGACATGGTCAGCAACAATACTCAGGTAGGCTGTGGCGTTGCAACGATGCTCAATTGGTACCAAGGGGCCCAAAGAGTGCCAAGAAAATATTCCCCACACCATGACACCACCACCACCTGCCTGAACCGTTGATACAAGGCAGGATGGATCCATGCTTTCATGTTGTAGACGCCAAATTCTGACCCTACCATCCGAATGTCGCAGCAGAAATCGAGACTCATCAGACCAGGCAACGTTTTCCAATCTTCTATTGTCCAATTTCGATGAGCTTGTGCAAATTGTAGCCTCAGTTTCCTGTTCTTAGCTGAAGGGAGTGGCACCCGGTGTGGTCTTCTGCTGCTGTAGCCCATCTGCCTCAAAGTTCGACGTATTGTGCGTTCAGAGATGCTCTTCTGCCCACCTTGGTTGTAACGGGTGGTTATTTTAGTCACTGTTGCCCTTCTATCAGCTCGAACCAGTCTGGCCATTCTCCTCTGACCTCTGGCATCAACAAGGCATTTCCGCCCACAGAACTAGCCGCTCACTGGATGTTTTTTCAGTGTACTTACAGTTGTTTGTGGATCGTAAAATAAAGTGTTACCTAATTTTCTTATGATTTACATTTAGACATGGCATGATGATTCATATTTATGGCTACAATCCACAGAATTGTTGTGCACGGAGAGGCATTTCTCAGAACAATTGAACCGTTTTCAGCAAAGCCGTTCAATTTCCCTAAGGAATTACATCTTTCAGAGGCTCAGGTAAGCCAAATTCAGCATTTACTGTTATTTTGTGCATTTTCATGTCACTGAACTTCGGATTCTGTTATAGGCTTTAGAAGTAAGTGATCACTACCCCATCGAGGTGGTCCTCAAGACTCAGAAATCAGGGGTTTTCCCAAGAAGCAACAGAGAATCACATCTTCTACCTACAGCGTTTGTGCTGAATGTCTTACTGATGCTGCTGATGATCATATGAACACAAATCAACCATGAGTGGATTCTTCATCTCACCTAGAGAAAGTGAAGACTTTACTTTGCTGTTACACAGTTGCTATGTACTTGAGCTCACACTGAGCCAACAACTGCATCTACAAAATGTGTTGCTGATTAGTGGACGTGACTAAATATTTTTTTACAGCTTCTAGAAATTGATGATCATGGATTTGCTGGCTCAGGTTGTATATTCCAGTTGCCTTTTGATAGTATTAAATTTCTCATTTATTTATGCAAGTTAAATAATTTTTGGAGAGAAGTTTATTTTTAGTAATAAATTAACAAACATGAATGAGTTTTCCATTCACTTGTTTCACAAGGTTACACAATTTTAAGGTGATCGTAATATTAACTACATGTACTTATTTTGTAACATTTGTCAAAACCTCCCCTGTATATAGTTCCACACATTTACACTAAATGTACTTAACTACTAACATGTTCAAATGCAAGCCAGAAAAGAAAGATCCAACAAAAGAACTTTGTAAATCAAAGAATGGACTTTATTTGTGGTCAATAGAGCCTTGGTTCACACAGATGCAATGAAGTGTGGTGCTTAGTTGGCGTGCAGGGCCTTCCAGCGGCTCAGGGGTCCATGGCTGGGGATGTATTTCACCCCACAACCGTCGGGGATCAGACGCTTCTCTGCCAGCATGTCATCAAAGTCGACGGCATTGAACTTTGTGAAGCCATACTTCTTGGAGATGTGGATCTAAAAGGGTGGAAAATACGGTCAGGCCACTTTCACACAATTTACACCTAGACCAGTAATTCTCAAAATCAGTGGTCTATTCTCAAAATTATTATGTCTCTGTGGTCCCTTAAAAGGGCCCAGCACTGCACAGCTAGGCACATACACATCCACAGAATTACTGTCTGCAGCCTTTGCACACCACACAAGTACGGACAACCTGTCTAGTCGGCTTAATAAGCTGCAGGTAAGAGTCAGTCCAGACATTCAAGTGCGTAAACAGTTGTTAGCCTTTATAAAGCAGCACCAAATGCCAATTCCACTGACCAACACATTTTTCAGCTTCATTTTACGTACCTTCTGACGGCCAGGGAACTTGAACTTGGCTCTCCTCAGAGCCTCGATCACATGTTCCTTGTTTGAGGCCTTCGTGCGCACAGACATGATCACCTGGCCAATGCACACACGGGCCACTGTGCCCTGGGGCTTACCGAAAGCACCACGCATACCAGTCTGGAGCCTGAAGAGAAGACAAACATTAAATTTATACACAAATGGCCAAAAAGCAATAAAATGTCTCTGTGGTCCCTTAAAAGGGCCCAGCACTGCACAGCTAGGCTCATACACATCCACAGAATTACTGTCTGCAGCCTTTGCACACCACACAAGTACAAACAACCTGTCTAGTCGGCTTAATAAGCTGCAGGTAAGAGTCACACACGCTCACCTATCAGCTCCGGCACAGGACAACATTTTGTTGATGCGGATGACATGGAAAGGGTGCAGGCGCACACGGATGTGGAAACCATCTTTACCGCAGGTCTTCACCATGTACTTGTTGGCACAGATACGGGCAGCCTCAAGAGCTAAACAACAAAATGAAAATTAAGACCATCAAAAAGCACTCTAATGTGCAAATATTATAAGATATGAAACAGTATCATAGAAGACTCACCTTCACTGGACAGCTGTTCATACTCATCAGATACCATGTGACCACACATGGGGAACTCATCCACCTTGGCCTTTTTCCTGCCCAAGTCGAAGATCCTGATCTTAGGATCTGAGTTTGAGAAGAACATGGTAAGTCAGAACAAATCTCAAACCATGATTGTTTATTTGATGACATCAAATTGATTTATAGTTAGTTAAATTCAAGGTTCCACATTTTCTAAATGCTTTATCTAACGTTACAAATAAGGGTTTTTTCAAAAGCAGATTAATTTGCTTCAAATTAAGGTTTGAATTATTCAAGACTGTCATTATGTGTTGGGAGTTAGTTTAATCATACACAAAAAGCAATTATTAGCAGATGAATTATGAGCTAAAATTACCAGCTAGACAAAGTATATTCATTACAGAAACGTCTACGACTTCAGGACCAGAAAATGGCATTGAAATTCTTCAGATATTGTCTTCCATAACTTACCAGGAACACCTCGACAGAAGCGGGACTTGGGGTAAGGCTTGTTCTTACAGTATCTGTAGCTGCAACAGACAATTAGCAACTCAAAACCAATGTCTCAATCAGCTTAAAGAGGTCTGCTTAATCACCATAGCATCTAGTTATTAGAAGTACACACCCATAATATATATACATATAAAGTAAATTATACAAATGCAGCACAAAGCTAAACGTCAACAGACATCAAGTGTTAAACGCTTATTTGTAGGCTTCACTTTTAAAGATGATGGCTTTCAAATAAAAATGTATATCAAGCATTTTAATAGAAGACAAACTTGTTTTAAGAGCACATTAGTGTTAACAGCAGAAAGTAGCCCGTGTCAGTGTACGGTCACTGCTGAAAGAGACCGGTGTGCTGCACATGGTTAGCGGGCCCTGCCATTTTTAGTAATTACGGCCCATTCTTAAATCACTAAATTCACAACTTACCAACGGGCTGGACGGCGGCCCATGGTTGCGATCTGTAATATACACAATAACAAAAGTTTTAAAGATAAATTGTTTTATTTATAAATGAGTAAACAATGTGTTTTTTCATAAATCTACAGAGAGCGACGGAGCGCGCTCTCACCACGCACTCACCTAATGGTGGAAAGGAAGATTACTGATCTTCCGCTGCGTCATAATTCACCGCCAGAAACTACTTCCGGTTACACATTAGTGAGACATTTATATTGTCTATACTTTAACCATAGATTATATTGTAGGTTTTTTTTAATCAACCGAGTAATATATATTAAATATAAGCGTATAGAAGACAACTTAGTTAGTCCCTGTTTGTACCGTACACCAACTGGGAAGTAGTTCTGCGCTCCCTCATGTAGCTGGTATTTGTAGTCCATGAGGTTGTACCAGGAGCGTCGCTTTACTGGTTACATTACTAGAACAAACTTAACAAAAATAGAGCTACATAAAGGTGGATATTTACCCACCCGCAACTAAAATACAAATCAAATGCACTCCTATCATCATTCAGTCCTGTGTGTGAAGCTTGTGAATGCCTCTACTCTACATGACAGGTAAGCATTTTCCTAACCAAAGAGTATAAAAAACATACAGCACACGAAATCAATTAAAGAACTAAAAATGCAATGACATAAACACGTTTCCCCGATGTTTTCCTTGTAAATACTGCAATAGGCCTAAGTTACGCAAATAGCCATAATCTTTAAAAAGCCACCTGAAAGTACTTAGCCTAGTTAACTTACTAGCAAACAAACACATTATGCTAATAATAATTAAAAAAAGTAAGTTTGGGAAACTCATTTTAAAAAGCATGTTTGGGAAACAACACAACTAGTGATGTGCTGTATCGTGTAGAAACTAAATTGTTGCTAAATTCCGTTCATTTCCTTGGTAACGTTAATATGAAACACGCGTTAGCTTGTAAGATATGTTTACGTTATAGAATTAAAAATAATAACTAGTGTAACTGTTTTAGTGAAATTAATATGCATGTTGATGTCGATCATAGACTAAAAAATGTCGACGCATTTCACTTCACAACAATTATGGAATCTATCACGGCAAAGCATTTCTAAAACACAAGAGGGCGACAAACACTTTCAAATGGATCAACTGCACGGTTGCTCGCTCCACATTGTCTCAAGGGAGCGCTGTTGTTTTGTGCTTCTCCAGTTCGGATGTGGTAATGATAAAATCCCTCCTGCACACTCCTAATTTTTTTTTTAGAGAGGAATGACCTCACATCTCTGAACTGTGGATAACAAGGACCAAATGCTCGGGTGGTCATTGGATCCCATGAAATCACAAATGTTTGTTCATTTTCAGTGTAAAAAAATGCGTGACACTACAAAAATCCTCCTTCTGCTTTAACATGTGATGAAAATGTAGAACATCAGGTCAGATGTAGATCACAAAAGCATCCATCATGTATGCACGACCAGGGGAGAGATTTTGTTCAGGCTTCAACAACGATCATTTATAAAGGAAACATCCACTTTATCTGAAGCTGAGGCCAAAGCTCTGTGAACAATCTGAAATATTCCTCTTGTCTCGCTCTGTGTTCTTCAGCTAACTGGGGCAAGCACGCATTCTTACCTTAGATGGGGCTGTGCACAGGTCAGGCCAAGGCAAATCTGCCTCCTCATTTATTTGATCTCATAACTCTGTTCCAGAGTCAGTCTAGACTGGCCTACTCCCACAGCAGCATCGAGATATGAAAAGAATTTAGGAACGTACAAACAGATAGCTTTAGCTAAATAAATACAATTTTAAGAAAAAAATTGGGATAATTATTCATTTATGTTCTCTTAACAAATTGACATACAGAGTATAGTGTCATTATTATGATTATATTAAAATTAATTACATTAAATACCTTTTGCATTGATTTCCTCTTGTAAGCTACATGCTAAATTTGTGTTACATATAGCATGAAAAAAACGTAATGTTTTTGTTACTCATTGGTGTATATTCAATGCAATGTTTTTTTCTTCTAGTTGTGCTTTATTTGCCCTTGTGGTTCTCTTAATTTGCATACATATAGGCCTATATGAGACTTAAGTGATGGTAAACTCACTCTTCATGAGGGGTCTTTCCTCTCAGTGAACCACAAACTAGGTGTGGGTCTTCAGATACCACACCCAAAGCCTTCACACATCAGTGTAGAAGAGTTGCATGGGCTCATGTGATGCACAGCATCAACTTTTGCTTACAAGAATGAGTTTTCACATGCCATTGTGTCTTGGCCTTGCACAGGTCTTGCGCAGTCTGCATGTGCAGGTTCTTATGCAACCTTGCTTGTGTACATGTGCATGTATGTGCATGGTTGAATCTGTGTGTGCTGTCAGGTGGGGTACATGGGGTAATTTTAAGGCATCAAAATGTGAGAAGTAGAAGAAGAAGAAAAGGAAGAAGAGCGAGTGGATGATGGAGTTAAAGAGGAATTAAAAACTATTTGAAGAAAGAGAGAACTATATAAGGGCTGGGTCAGGCATTACTCATTACCTCTGTGTAAAACTAAATCAATGTGGTTTACTGCTCTTAGATGGTTTAAACTGCTCTGGTCCCTCAAACTGACCATGCTGGTGTTTAGCTGATTGAACAGCTGTTTTCCAAGCCTGGCCAGCAGATCTTTTCCCCCATGCAGCAGGATTCTTAAAATATCATTGTTGTTGTCCATTTGAAGACATGATTAATCATTTGATGATCTATTGTGGAAAAGCCGTAATTCCTGCCGGGACTGAATGGCTACTGTGATGATCTCCCCAGTGACTGATTCAGGAGAGTGGCTTGTTTTTTTTATCTCAATCCAAAGAAATGAAGTGTAGCCCTGAAGTGTATCAGGTCATGGGGTCTATACGACCCCAATCGACTTTTACTTAATAAAAAAAAAGGGTTCCCTTGAAAAAAAAATGTTTACACTTCTGGTCTTCGGGGTCAATATGACCCCACATTGAAATGAATGGGAAATGTGTATATATATATATATATATATATATATATATATATATATATATATATATATATATATATATATATATATATGTGTGTGTGTGTAAATATATATATATTCATTCTTCATGTGTCCAAAAAAAAAAAAAATCCGGCATAAATCTGAAAATTTTTACACAGAAATGAAAGCCTAGTACTAGAGCATAAATGCAATGTATCAAAAAATATATGAAGAGTTCAGATGCAAAAGCCTCTAAGTGCCATTTAATATTTTCTTCTAAAATGACCATTTTTATCAAGCTTGTATATTTAAGTTCAGTACTTTCACTTAAATTACAATTAATAGGTAATCTTCATTGCCATTTAAGTGAAATTACTGAACTTTAATATACAAGCTTGATAAAAATGATCATTTTAGAAGAAAATTTCAAATGGCACTTAGAGGCTTTTGCATCTGAACTCTTCATATATATATATATTTCATATGCAAGCTAATGGTGTAGTCGAGGAATTGTGTGGTATATGGATACAAAAGTACTTTATATCTAAAAAAAACACAGCATTAATGAATAGATGAGAAGTAAAAAAAATATATATATATATTATTTGTATGATTAAAAATGTATATTTTTTGTACAATTACTCAATCAATTGTTGGGGTCATATAGACCCCGAAGCCCAGAAGTGTAAACAGGAAATGAAGACCATTTGAAGGTTAAAGTTCTGTCATTTTGCTGATATCATACAGGTCGATGTTTGGAACATGGTATGAATAGCGTCGCAAAAAAGAGTGTTTATTTACCGATCCTATTCACTGACAGCCATAATGGCTTTATTTAGTCTGATAAGTGGGTTGTTGAGATAAAATATGAAATTTTAATGTCTTGAAAACAGAAAAAAGGTAGAATCCTTAAGTTTTAACATTTAACTATTTGTCAACTTTGTTTTTTAAATCTCAACATGCCCCCCCCCCAATGCGATGATCCACTTAATTTAAAATTAAACAACTTTTTATTAGTATAATTATAATAAATTTGTATATATATTTATTTATATATTATATATATATATATATATATATATATATATATATATATATATATATATATATATATATATATATATACAAACTTTAATGTAAGATGTTATTTATCGTGATTAATTGATTTGAAGGCACTAGTTAAAACTCAAGCAACATTTTTTTCTTCAAAACTTATTTAAAACTTTTCCATTTCCTTAGAAAGACAATATAGGATTTAAGAAAGCACTGATAAATTTGATGAGCTGGCATACACACCAAAGCATCACCTTAAACAGGAAGTGAAAATATATCCGTTACTAGGGTGATGACCACAAGTGTCTAAATAACAAAAGTGAGAAAAGCCCGCAGCTATGGTATGACACATTTCCGTCTGCCATTCTGTAGAAATCAGCAAAAACAAAAGAATTCCCTGCATTCCCGTCTCCAGCCTACTAATGTGGAGCGAGGGCTGATCGGAGTAAACCTGTGCTGACATGTCGACTACCATAGTCATGAGATCATGTGATGTCATCCTGGGTCAGTTAAACGCACATGTCATAACGGGGTATGAAGAGGCCCTGTCTTCAAGTTTCATGTTTTTATTATTTTTTTTTGTTCAACTGGGATGGCGAAAAAACTTCTATAATTCACCATGCTGTGCATCAAAAAACAACAACACAAAAGACAGTGAATGGTAAAAAATTGAATAAAAAACACAATCAATTTTGGGGAATCCTTGTAGTGTTGTGACGCTTCTAACAGCTAACAAATAGTTTAAAATAGTTGTGTTTTAAAGTTTTCTGTCGAGAATATACTTGTTCAAAGCTCAAATCTTTATTTATAAAGATTGCGTCTATTTAAAATTTGATCTGACATTTTCGGAGTTCCAGGTGATCACTGGGCGCTCAGCGCCTCATACCCCACCTGGAACAGCCCAACCCGATCTCACGACCAAGTCGTACGAATTTGACGAATGATTAAAAAAAGTGGCTAATTCGTAACAATTCATACGACCTCACTCGTACGAATTAGTACGATTTTGCTAAATCGTACATATTTTACGAATTGGCCAATTCGTATGAATTCGTACGAATGACCTACCCCTTACCCCGCCCCTAAACCTAACCATCACGTGGGTTTAGACAAATCGTACAAATTCGTACGAGTGAGGTCCGTAAGAATTAGTACGAATTAGACACTTTTTAATCATTCGTCGAATTCGGACGAATTGGGCGTGATATAGTGTTGCACAGCCGTACCTCGGCTAGTCATTCTCACGTTCTCGGGCTCTGTGTCTAGTGGTTAAACATGAGCTATAAATCAGCTTGTGTATATCTTACGAGCAATCTTTGGTCTTATTAATCTATTATTTGTTTCATGGCAAATTGTTTTTGCCTGAGGGCAAAGTCAAGTTTCATTACTTTATATATTGAGGCTATTTAACTATAATGTTGTAACGTTAGCCTGTTGACTTATGTTTGACTGAATCTTTTAACTTTATTTCTTGACTTATAGCTTCTTATACTTCTTAGGCTACTTATACTTTAATAATGGCTATTGTTGATCAATAAAACTGAAATTTAACAAAAAGAGACAGAGTTGTGTAATTTTATTTCATATAGTAAGACTATTTTAACTATATAGCTATATATCACCAACACGTCATGTATTTTTTCATGTATGGGATGGGAAGTATAATATATCAATTTTCATAATAACATAATTAAAATTGCATTTCGAATCGCTGTGAATACGGTAAGGAATAAGCTCAAGTAAACCTCAATCACAATTTATCTTATAGCTTATATATCTTATTTTAATATTAATAACATTAACAGAAAGGTTGGTTGCTAAGAGTAAAAAAAGACAGACTATTTTTTTTTCATTCAAAGGATTGTGTCATGTTACAGCTATTATATGAAGCACACACACACATAAAACATTCCTCTAGGTGCTATTTTATTTTGTATTTGAAATATTGTACAAATATGTTTATTTTTGCATTTTTTCATCAATCAATTCAATGCCATTTAAAATTAATTTTGGATTGATCATTAATGTGGAGTTGAATATGCCTTGATAAGATGAATCAGAGTTGGGGAAATAGCTTTAATGACAGAATTAAATTCTTTAAACTGCACTGGAAATTATAATGCTTAAGCATGTAACCTCTCCACCTGGGTCCTCACTCGACCCCGCTCAGAGCGGGCCTTGAACCCAGGTCTCCGGGATCTAACAAGGAGCTCTAACAAGGAGGCTAAAGACTGCCTCTAGTGTCAGTCGCTAGAGCGCCTATTGAGATCAGAGGAGTGAGGTTTACTTGCACAGCAACTACTAACTGGCCTCCATTACACTCACAAGGAACATATTGTGTGCACGGGCGATAGTCTTATTTTAAATTTTGCTAAAGTCCCTTTAGGGGCCCTGACTCCATACAGAATAGACAGATAACTGATTGATCTAGATTAAAACTAAAAGTCTGGGGACAAGGTTAAAGCGCATAAAAAATGTTAAAGTCGGCATGAAATCAAATTTGACAAATCTTCTTTTTATATGTAATATTGTAGTGTTTATTATAAATAATTTATTTAGTCATTATTTTTTAAAATTTATGTGCCCTTATTATCTTTAATCAAATACATTACCCTGCCCTCCCCCACATCAAACGACCTCTCTTCTATTTCCGGTCATGTACAATGGCAAAAGGGTGTGGCCAGATCCGATGAGGGTGCGGCTATCAGTGCACCGCCTATCAGAGAATCGCATTGCAAATCGCATTTTGTTTGCAATGCCCAACCTCCAACGATCCAATCAGTTACCGAAGGATGAAATCAATCAATCTCAACTTCCGCTTTACGTCGACTTTAAGTTAAATATTGGGACGTAAAAGTGCACAGCAGTAGAAACATCCTTTACAGAGGGAAAATTTACAAACAATATGGAAAGTATTCATTTTTAAAAAGTGTACACTACCGGTCAAAAGTTTAAGATCGGTAAGATTTTTTATGTTTTTAAAAAGAAGTTCTTCTGTCACCAAGTGCAATTTTTTGATAAAAAATACACAACACAGTAATATTGTGAAATATTATGACAATTTAAATGACTTTTTTATGTTAATATATATTAAAATGTAATTTATTCCTCTGAAAAAGCTGAATTTTCAGCATCATTACTCCAGTCTTCAGTGTCACATGATCCTTCACAAATCACTCTAATATGATGATTTTTATGCTCCAAAAACATGTATGATTATTATCCATGTTTTTTACATTTTTTATTTTCAGGATTCTTTGATGAATAGAAAGTTCTAAAAGAACAGCTTTTACCTGAAATGGAAAGCTTTTGTTACATTAAACACTACCCTTTAAAAAGTTTGGGGTCAGTAAGAATTTGTATTTTATTTTGGGGGAAATAAATAAGAAATCAATACTTCTATTCATCAAGAATGAGTTACATTGATCAAAAGTTACAGTAAAGACATTTATAATGTTAGAAAAGATTCTAATTAAATAAATGCTGTTCTTTGAACTTT
The DNA here is from genome assembly GCA_030378365.1 of Hybognathus amarus. Taxonomy (NCBI): domain Eukaryota; kingdom Metazoa; phylum Chordata; class Actinopteri; order Cypriniformes; family Leuciscidae; genus Hybognathus; species Hybognathus amarus. The sequence goes on along the minus strand of JAQIUQ010002366.1, from coordinate 201,359 downwards.
CTATTCATCAAAGAATCCTGAAATAAAAATGTAAAAAACTGTTTTCAACATGGATAATAATCATCATATAAGAGTGATTTGTGAAGGATCATGTGACACTGAAGACTGGAGTAATGATGCTGAAAATTCAGCTTTTTTTCAGAGGAATAAATTACATTTTAATATATATTAACATAAAAAAAGTCATTTTAAATTGTCAAAATATTTCACAATATTACAGTGTTTTTTGTGTATTTCTTATCAAAAAATTGCAGCCTTGGTGAGCAGAAGAGACTTCTTTTAAAAACATAAAAAATCTTTGACCGATAGTGTATACAAATGTAAACAGTGATTTGCAGATGTGTAAATTTGTGTGTAAAGAGGTGAGTGATTGTGTCATGGGTGGTGATTAAAACAAGATAAGAACAAACATTGCTCTCCATTGTAACCTGGTTCTTGGTGTTTGGAATTGAAATTGTGAAATTTAGACAGCCGAGCCAAGTGTTACTGCTCATTGCACAATGATTTGACACGCAACAGGCATGTCTATTCTGCTCTGTCTTGTAGTCAATATTCCCTTTATGAAGCAGCTTTATTGTTTAGTGAAGACACAGTGTATAATCCTCCATGAGCACGGATAGATTGATATCTGTCAATTGTTTAACACTTTATCCCCCTGCTTTGGAATCCAGAATGAGTTACAATCCTGGAGGACAAACTGTTGAAGTTCTTGTTCGGACAGTTTCATTTGCAGTCTAATTTCTAAATCGCAGTTTCTCACTCTCATAGGCTCTCAAACACACATGAGCGGAGTCTGTTGAGGGGGGCAGACAGTCTGAGGTCCACATGTGGTGAACCAGATAAACAAACACTGCCAGCACTGCCATCTTCCACTCAAAGGTGACATCATTATTCATCTGCCTCAAACATCTGCTTTGGTTATTCAGGTATAAAAAGGGTGTCACTGATTCATGCAGCTTCACTGCAGTGTGATGTAATGAGTGTGCACATGTGTGTGTTATAAGAGGTTAGGTTATTAGATGAGATTATGTGAATTGTGTCATAATAATGATATGCAGCCTATATACTAATTCAGTCTTGTGCACAATAAAATATGCAACTATAATTTGAAATATATTTTTCAACTTATTTTTTTTATTTACTTATTTTGCATTTTAATTGTTATTTTTATATATATATATTAGGGCTGTCAAAAGATTAATTGTATTAAATTCGCATTCCAAAATCAAAGTTTGTGTTTACATAATATATGTGGGTGCACTGTATAATTATTTTGTATATATATAATATACACACACATGCATGTATATTTAAGAAAAAAAATATTATTTATATATAATATATATATATATATAATATAAATTACATATAAATCTATAAACAGTATATACATGAAAATATGTCTTAAATATATACAAGCATGTGTGTGTATTAATATATATAAAATAATTATACACAGTGCACCCACATGTATTATGTAAATACAAACTTTTATTTTGGATGCGATTAATCGCTGATTAATCTTTTGAAAGCTCCAATATATATATATATTTCAATAATATTTTTAATTAAGAAGTTGCTCATATAGCATATACAAAAAAAGTAGACAGCGAGAGAATGAGAGATCTGTCATTGATAGCCGTTACGTTCTCAACCTCCTCCACATTCCTCCTCCCAAATAAGGATAAGGTTGCCGAAACACACTCTCCTCTAACCTCTCTAAACAACCCTCTCTTTTTTTCTCTCCCTTTCTCTCTTTTGAGGACATGACATTCTCAAAATAATAGCTGGTGCAAATCCGCAAGCATTAAAGTTTGTGGCATTTATTTTGGTCCATTTATGCAGTTGATGTTGTGTTGATGCTGTTTCTGATTAGGGAAGCGTGTGTACAAGTGAAGCAGCTGCAGGAAGGATATTTTTGTTATTCCTCTGAGGTTTGGATGTGTAGTTAGGCATGATGATAAGAAGAAGGATATGGATATGGGGTCTTGAGGCTCTAACATTAGCTTATCTGCAATGAAGTGAATTATCTTGGTCATCACTTGGTCAAGTATCTTGGTTGACTCCAAAGCATACTGTTCGCCATTGTACACTCCACATCTGTGGTTGAACTATAAAAAAGCTAGCCTTCAGAAATTGATAGTAGCATTCAATGATGCTTTGAGGATGTTACTAAAAAACCCCAGATCTACTTGTGTGAGTGAGTTGTTTGTGAGTACCAGAGTGGATACACTCCAGTCTGTCCTGCGAAAAGCGATGTTCAGATTAATTTGTTGACTGAATGATTCTGTAAATCAAGTTGTTGTGGTACTGGTGAATGTTAGGTACAGTGCCACACACTACATGTCTCAGTTTTGGCAACACTGGTATACGTGTCCTTTAAAAACGAGTCATTTGTAACGTTGTGTTGTGTATTTGTATTATTCTATATTTCTTTGTTTTTGTTTATATGGATGGCCCATGAGTCTGAATAAAAGGATACTACTACTAAAACAATCCCAGGGCACTTGGGCCCTAATTGTTAGTCAGACTTGTTACCTGAAGGTCGTGGGTTCAAATCTCAATAGTGGCAAGAGAAAGTGGGGAAGGAATTAAAGAGCCCCTATCATGGATTTTTGAAAAATGACTGTTCATGTGGTGTGGAATATAGCTCTAAGGGAATAAAAACATCCTGCAAATATTTATATCTGAAAGTGTACTGTATATAGAGTTACTGTCTTTCAACAGTGAGAGTTGACTCTGAGTCTATGAAATGAATTGTTTTTGAAAGAGTCTTTGGCAGTTTTGTAGTTTTGTATTGACGTAGTTATGAAACGGCCACGCCCAGTTACTGCGCACACAGACGGAAGTGTAAACTTGGTCTAGAACACATTCAAATACTTCAGCTGAATAGCATTATGTCGAGAAGACGCTGTGTTCTACAATGCAAAGATAGTTCAGCCATTTGAGCATGTGAAGAATCGGTGGTTAGAGTTCATATTTGCGAACATGATACATTGTGTTCTCATCATTTTAATGACGAATCATTCAAAAACAAATGAATTCAAATGTGGATTCGCAAGCCGGTTGTTCCTGAAGGAGGGCTCAGTACCCCCACAGTGTATATGGATCAGCTTCCTCCTCTGAATCACAACCTGTAAGTATTATTAATAATTGTTGCTTTTATGGGTTTTGTAGCGTCGGGGCGCGAGGAGGGAAGGCGCAATAAGTATGTGTGTGTGTGTGTGTAAGTTACGCTCAGCGCAGCTTCTAGGTCTCCAATGTAATTTTTTTTAAATATGTGAAATGTTTGTCGCTGTTATTGGAGTTGTCATAAAGAATAGAGCGTCTTGTAGTACTGCAGTGCTTTATCAATATGTTTATGCATTATGCTAACAAACAATAACTGACTGGGTCATCTGACCAATCACCGCCGATTAGCGTCACGCAAAGGAGTGGTTTGGAAAAATTAGTCGTTGTATCGAATCATTTGGGAGTCGGTGAACAAATCAGGTAAAAATAAATGCATATTATAAGACAACAAAAGTGTTTTTTGTCATTGCATTCATGTAAAACTGTTGTTGGGGACTCCCAGAACAATATTAGGAACATTTTAAATGCCATAATAGGTGCCCTTTAACTCTTCCACGCTTAATACCTATGACTGAGGTGCCCTTGAGCAAGACACCTAAAGCCCAATCGTCCACACTTTCTGCACCTTTCAACCTTACATAAGTAGGCGACAAGTGAGTTTATGAGTGATTCATTGAATCATTAATTCAATCAACTTGTTCAAATACACTTGGAGGAACAAAACAAATGTCTTGTCTTTTGAGTGAATCACTGAATAATTCACTCAACTGATTTGTTCAAACAAACTGATTCATTAGGTAATGGCAAAATGTCTGTCTGCTTTCAAAAGCTTAAAAATGCTGCTTTCAAAGGTAGGAAGGCATCAAGGCACATCTGAAACCAATGTTAGCTTCACTTCCTGTCTCCTGAGATACCTTCACCTGGTCGATTTTGAAGACAGCCTAGATGTATCCTTCACTGCCTTTCAAATCCCACAATTGTCTTCACGGTTAGGTCCAAATGGTGATTTTTTTTCAACAATCCTGTTTCCATTCTGTGACAGTTGAGCTAACTGATGTCTGAAAGTTGTATTTAGATAGAACAAAATGTTTTGAGCATAAAAGTATAATTTGAAGTAAACTTGAAGTGTCACAGGAGAGTACAGAAATAGTTTACAACTACTTTTTTAATTTGTACTACACCTATACTACAAGTGAACGGTATACCAATAGTCTACTAAATATTTGTAGCACAATTTTCAGTTTACGAAAGTACGCTTTGAAGTATACTCTCAGTGTACTCTTCAAAGCTCTCAGTTCTCACGTAAATGCGTCTCTATAACATGCATGTGTATTGTCGTGTAATATATATGCGAAAATGAGTTTTTACGTGCATATGAGACGCAGTTTTTCGCCTGCAATTGATACGCAGTTCATTTGCGTATAATACACAAACCACTAATTCTAGCCAAACGTATAATACACACGCACCCACCCCACACCTAAACTTAACCTAACCAACCAATGTGTATCATATGCACGTAAAAACTCACTTTAGCGTATATATGACACGACAATACACATGCGTGCTATAAAGACGCATTTAGTGTGATCGGGTTGGTATACTTGTTTAGTGGATTTATTCTGAAAGTGTACTTCTACGTTTTCTTTAAAGCTGCAGTCTGGCTTTTTTCCTCTTTGTCACGGCATCTCTGTTCGAAATCTGCAATTGCAGTCATTCGCGAGATTATCAACTTTACGTGAATTGTAGTTCAACACTCTCGACACGGCACAGCGACAGATAATCACAATGTTTGAGGAGAGTGTGAGGCTATCAGTCACCGCGCCGGTGTTGATACTCGCATTCAGAATCACAGATTATTCTTTTTGGAAAGTATGACTGACCATCATATTAATTTTCTAGTATTTAAACTGGTAAGAAACAACTATTTTTGTTCTGGTTCAGACATTACTGTAAACCTTCCGCTGATTGGTCAAATAGAATCTGAGCATGTGACATCAGTCGTCCCTCTGGTCTGTTCAATAAAATAATAGTTCTCAACGGTAATCTGCCCAAGTGTCCATTAAGGATGTAATTTGTCCTTTTAAAAACCCAAACAAATCTTAAGCACTGGTAACTTCCTTGTCCTTGTGGCAAACTTTTACTTTCACAAACAAAGGTTTCTTAATCAAATTCCTATCAAAAGGATTTCAAAGATGTGATTAGTTTAATCAAATCACTAAGAATAATTGATAATAGAAAATGTACTACTTCTTGAAGAAATATAGAGATAATTTATGTACCATGATTAATATCTGTTTGCTGTTTCTTCCCCCTCCCCCTTTTTTCTTCTTTGTTCTTTCCTTTTTGTGTGCTATGATTGTGCATGAATGAGTTTACTTGTTTAATATATACAGTTGCTTGGAAATGTTTTAGATCTCTAAAAGATGTGTGTTTGCACTATCGTATTTTTTTAATAAAAATAAAATAGAATAAAATAATCAGTCCTTCTACTACTGCTTCTTAAACTGTACAGGGCAGGTCCTAGATTTGGGCTTTCTTCTCTGCAACTTAACGTGTTTCACAGAAATAATTACATCAGAAATATGAAATATTTTCCTGGCACCATGCCTGTTTTATTTGAGCTGTGCAGTCACAACTTTTCTTTTAGATAGTATAAGCTCCATTTTGGACACATGATGGTCAATGCAAATACTGTAATTATGCCAATCGGCTGAGGGTGGAGGACCATTGATGGTGAATAAAATTTTACTGAAACTGTAATTACAGCTGCAACCCACAAGAATCAACAGATGATTGATATCAGGATGATAGCAGAGGCAATTAAAGGGCAAGATAACTTCTGTTAACAACAAAAAATGTATTTAATACCAAGTGACTTTGTCTTTGTTTTATAGTTATCAATAAAATAATAGTGACGGTCGACTACAAATTAAGCCTTCATTTTAAAGGGCAATTTCCAAAAACTTTTAAATATTTGTTATAATATGGGTACTTTGGGTCACCCGTCTTATTAATAGTATATTTGTTAATAAAAAGTTGTATGTTTTTTAATTGTGTTTTCATAAAAAATATAGGCCTATCATAACAACTTATAAAGATAAAGACATATAACACTAGTGTTGTCATAAGTTAATCAGTGGGAAATTTCCTCACGGCATAACCGGTAGGCCCTACTTAATGTTGGCTACATGTGCTCAGGATTCCACCTGCTTCACTCACTCCTCCCACTCGTTCAAAGTCCCTTGAGTTTAAATCACCATCCCCTGCACCTCATCAGTTCACCTGCCTATACACTTCAACTCCTCTTCACACACTCACTGTCTGGCTCTCGTCTCTACGTGACACTGACAGACTGTTACGCTATTACCCCGCTGACCTTACCCGCTACCCGAGTTCCATCCATCGATCACCTGCTAACCTTCACACGGAAGTTCAGTCTCAAAGTCCTCCGGTCATCAGCCTTTTCCCAGTGACTCTCTAACCACATCTGTAAACAAAGACAAGGTTATCCTTCAGCTGTCAAGTTCCATCCTGAACTTTGTCTGCTTGCCATACTCACCATCTCTCTGTCTGGATCCTTGCAACCTATACAAATAAACACGATATCACTTTACCACCTGTCTGACTCCTGTTCCATCCATGGCAATACAGTAAATACTCAGTAATTAATATTTAGAATTAAAGATGACCAAAATTGAGTTATCCCAACTCAATTTAAATTGTTCAAAATGAAGTTGATCCAACTCAATAATTAATATTTCGAATTAAAATGTTCCAAATTGAGTTGGTCCAACTCAATTAAACTTCAAAAATTAAGTTGGCCATACTCAATAATTAATATTTAGAATAAAATCTTTCAAAATTGAGTTGGTCCAACTCAATTAAACTTTTCCAAAATTAAGTTGGCCATACTCCATAATTAATATTTAGAATAAAAATTTTCAAAATTGAGTCTGGGCCAACTCAATTAAAAATTTTCCAAAATTAAGTTGATCCAACTAAATCATTAATATTTAGAATTAAAATTTTTCCAAAATTGAGATGGTAGTTGGCCCAACTTAATTAAAATTTTCCAAAATTAAGTTGGCCAAACTTAATGATTAATATTTAGAATTAAATTTTTCCAAAATTGAGATGGCCCGCAGCACCACAGATATAATCTGCACAGCTATATAAAACAGGCTGGTGGCTTGGCTATTTCCTGATTTAAATATTTCTGTGGAACACGTTAAGTTGCACAGAAGAAAGCCCAATCTAGGACCTGCCCTGTACAGTTTAATTACTCACAAACCACATTCTAGATAATGAGATTAAATGTGTATTTAAAGCCTGTCATACTTAAAGTAGAACTTCGGCGAACAATGAGCCTTTGGTCTAATAAACATTGGTACCTAGTCAATCGTCTCTGAGATTTGTTTACATAATAATCGAATGTAAAGAGTTTTATCTCAAAAACTGTTTAGCGTATAATGCTAGCACTGGGGGCATTGACTAAGTAAAAAGAAATTGCTAGTTTATACCACTAACAAGGCTCTAAATAGCCCCACACTAACACCGTAACATAATGAGTGTCCATACATGCAAAAGTCGAACATTGAGAACTTTGTAAGTGTACAGACCGTTTAATAAGAAGATACGTTATAAAGACAGTTCACTTCGTGTATACAGACAGGAGCCATCTTAGAATATAGTTCTCGATAAGTCGATCCCGAACGCCGTTCATACATTTCAGAAGTTCGCTGAACTTCATACGGTTCAGATCACTCAGCACGACGTTCGTTGTTTGACTTATTGAGACTATATTCTAAGATGGCTCCTGTCTGTATACAAGAAGTGAACTGTCTTTATAACTTATCTTCTTATTAAACGGTCTGTACACTTACAAAGTTCTCAATGCTTCGTTTTGCATGTATGGACACTCATTATGTTGGGGCTATTTTGAGCCTTGTTAGTGGTATAAACTAGCAATTTATTTTTACTTAGTCAATGCCCCCAGTGCTAGCATTATACACTAAACAGTTTTTAGAGATAAAACTCTTTAAATTCGAATTGTCATGAAAACAAATCTCAGAGAGAACGATTGACTAGGTACCAGTGTTTTATTAGACCAAAGGCTCATTGTTTGCCAGAGTTCTCCTTTAATAATGTATTGACTGATTAGAAAAGCACAATGCATTTTCCGACTCCCAGGTTCCTTTTTATAGGCTTGCTGATGTCATGATTTAACATCAATCCTTTACAAGCCATTTTCAAGAATACCAGCGCTTACTGTAAGCATGCATCCGCAGTATGTCCAGATGAGGTAAGTTTACTTGATTCTGCCATTGAGTAAGTGAATGTGCAAATCCACACACTCCTTGTCTGTTCAACAAACATCAGACCTGTTTCCTTACTGCAGCTCTGAAGGCCCACCAATCCTCACTCTGCAGGGGATCATCATCCTTTATTTCAGTGAAAACAAGTGATGTAACGTGTAGTCGGCCAGTCCACCAAAAGGGAAAAATTACAGCTACCGGTCATAATGTTTATACAGTCTTTACACAGCATCATGATTTTAGGGTTGTTCAAGGCGTGGCTGAAATAATCTATGCGCAGAGATTTTCATGATGGAGGGTTGTTTAGTTTTCTGTGAGAGCAGATCTCTCTTTCTCTCTCGCCTCGGCTTGTCTCTCTTACCTCCACAAATGCAGCTTACCATATATGGCTGTGTTTGTGGAGACTAAAAGGGTAAGTGTTCAATTGTGCGACTTTGCACTGTCATGTGCCTCAGTGGGTTTGTGGGTATAAGTCTTCATTCAAACACAACTTTTGAGTAAGAAAGAAAGAAAGTGAGAACGATTTGGCAGGGAAGTACTGAGTGATAATTGATGAGGGATTCTTTGGATTTTCATTCAGAGTTTACTTAGTAGGTTTACCTTTTAAAGACATCATGAATCAAGTAAGCCAGTGATGAAGACAATGTAACGCACTCACAAAGACTCACACTATATCTCAACATAAGTAGAAAAATGTTAACACTTTAATGTATTAACAAATTAATACATTTGCTATTAATAATCTTTAATTTAATCTGGTCATTGTTGTTCATAAAAATTCAACTTTTCATCATGTTTACTCAGATCCATTAAATAATATTAAAAGATACAACTTTTGATTATAATTACATGTAAAAAAAATTAAATAACATTAACTAAGATTTATAACCTATATGCTTTTCAAGTATTTTCTATTATTAGTTCATACTAACTAATATACTTAACTGAAGATAACTAATGGAACCTTAATTCCTTACTTTCCCCTTTCAATGACTCAATAAAACACTTTGTAGTTCAATGAAAATGAGCTAAAGTTTACAAACTACTGCCAGCACATTGTTTTATACGCACACATTTGCGCTGGAAGGCAGGGTGTGATGTAATGTGTGATTTGTCAAGCTTGCTTGCCTATGCATGTGTCTGACTACATTCTTAATATGGTCAGACTTCCCAGTTGGAACAAATTAGAGAGAGAGTAAGAGATAGAGAGAGAGAAAACAAGGAAGAAAAGTGAGATCCTCAGACATCATGACCGCTCTCGCTGTAGGTCATTGTGTCACACTGACCCTTCTGCAGTCAAACCCTCTAAACATGTCTCGGCATCTCCCTTGAAAAAGACGCGAAAAGCGCCTTTAAGCTAGGAATAAAATGATCAACTGCGCAGATGATGTTCAATGACTATCATTATCTAAATCCCTTCAGACATTAATGTCTGTTTTTCCTTTATTGTAGAGAGAGAATAAACCTGGCCGCATTTTTCACACTACACAGTGTTCACTGACAAAATGTCACATTTCCGTGCCTCAGGGGAATCATTCACTGTGTGCTTTGTTTACATTTCCTTCTTCCCACAAAACTTTCGAATGAATGTAAGCAAACCAAATTAGTGATCGCATCAGATAAGAAAATACTTGGCTGAAACTCAAAACCCTTTAACTTTGAATTGTATTAAGTTATGCTATCAAGTAATTACACTTAAAAGCATACTCCACTTTTTTGGAAATAGGCTCATTTTACAACTCCGAGTTAAACAGAGTCAGAGTTAACTTTCCAGAGTTCAAAACAGTTGAGTTTAACCGTTTTCGAATCCACTTCAGCCAATTTTCTTATATTTAGAAGAATATCAGTAACCAGACAGTTTATGGTCTCATTGACTTCCATAGTATTAAAAAAAATATACTATGGAAGTCAATGAGAACAGAAACTGTCTGGTTACTGATATTCTTCTAAATATCAGAAAATCGGTTGAATTGATTTGAAAATGGTAAAACTCAACTGTTCAACTCTGGGGGAGTGGTAAAATGAGCCTATTTCCAAAAAAAGTGGAGTATCCCTTTAAACTTCGTTCATTTGGTGTAACTTTACAATAACATGTAGGCTTCCCAAAAAATGTACAATACAGTTTCAATAAATAAAAGGCAGATTTCTGACTATGCCCTTCGTTGTTTTATTGTTTTATTGCCCTAATATTTTTGCACTTGCGGTAAACAATATGCTATTTATGTGAGGCAAACACTGTCTACCACTATTTACAGTTAGTGTAAATAATATCTAACATTTTATACATTTTGTGCAAATAGAAGCTGCCTTAAATAAATTGACAACCGTGTTGTAAAAAGTGTAGTTGTAACAGACTGCATTTCCCATCATCCTCCCTGGCACCTAACTACACACCTAACTCATCTACCCCTCAACACTATCAATACTATCTGGAGCACAAACACTCCCTCAGTCATGGTCTGACCTTGCCTGATGCATCAGAAGTACAGGTAGTAACCTGCTTGATGTTCCTGACTACCTTGCTAGCTGCTGCGATCTCCAGTCATCTGAAGGGATGCGGGAAGTAGGGGTGCTGCAGCAGGGGTGATTGTTTTTTGTTAATATATGTTCATTCAGTTTTAACATTTAGTAATTTATTTGTAATAAACACTTTAAATGTACATTGTAAGTAGGATTAATTTTGCATGTGATGTTTTCTTTCTCGTAATTGAGTCATATTTCTTGAATCTGGCGTTTAAAATACTTAAACTTAACAATATAAGTCTCATCTGCTAAAGATCTCAAGTATCATCACTTACCTGTTTATACACTGTGTTCCTGCCATATTAGGAAATTTTACCTCAACCTTGAGTTTTACCTCAATTCTGGTCATTGTTCAAAGCCTGGGCATGACAAAAGATTAGACCAAACAAGATAAGCAGCAGAATTTTCCAATCACTCACCTGAAGATCTTCTCCTCTCCCTTTTACAAGATGGCCATCACCTTGAAGACTATGTGGAGGAGTTCCTTGAGCTCTACCACCTGGTGTCCTAAAGCAACGACACCCTGAAGACCTGTTTTTGGAGTAAGCTGGATGACCACGTGTTTCGATGACTGAAGCAGGAGCAACCCCCTGCACACACAGTACATGGATTATGTGCTGTGGCTGATTGGCTTGCCATTCACAGTTGGAGACATAGAAGATGAGGACCTCACCACTCATCCACACCCTCCCACTCCCACCACCCTATCATCAGTTAGGCTGTGTGTCCACCAAAGCGTTTTTAGCCAGTTGAAAACGCTCAGACGCTCTGCTGAAGATGCCGTGCTTTGGGCGCTTGAGAGCGTTTTGGCAGCACAGCGTTTTTTCCGTTGAGACGTTTCGTTGCTATGGTACAGAATATCTGCAGAGAATGTCTAATTGAAGAGAATTGGCACTGGCTGGTTACTTCCGGGTTCTGGACTGGCTGCAGAAACACGTCTCTGTCCATGCGGGGGCGCTAAGGGTCGAGTGCATAATGAATGGGAGTCAATGGGGTTTCACCCCCAGAAATCCACCTTTCTCAGGATGTAATTTTTTGTCAAGTAATTTGAAAGTTCCATTCAAAAGGGAGAGCTAAGATAATACACTCAGCTGAAAAATGCATTTTTAAGTTCACCTATCTGTTCTAAAAATCCGTTCGAAAATGTGATGACGTCACACAATAGCAGAATGCTAGCGTGTTCCGGCCAACAACGGCCTAACCTGTAAGAAATCAAAAGGACATAAGTACTCGTTCATTCGACTTTTGGCCTATAATCTATATTGAACTTGCGGAATCAACAATAAAATCTATGTTAATTTAACGACAAGCAAGTGAAAGAGACACATTTAGCCGTTTAGCCCCATAGACTCCCATTCATTCTGCTCTCGCCCGCGATCACCTCCAGTGGAATTCTAACGGAACTGCAACCAAGATGATACACAATGGGGCTAATAGGAAGTGCCAAGGCTCTCCGTTAGACGGGCTCTGATATCTGCAGCACAGTTTGAATATTGTGACAGGTGGTCGGTGTGGTTTAGTCCCGCCCCTCCTCCACTGTGATTGGACGGCAGGGTAAAAAGTGACAGTGATAAGCGCTGCGTTTTATCCAAAGTTGAACATTTTTCAACTCTCGGCGACCAGTAAAAAACGCAGGGCGCTCGGCGCTTCAGCGTGAAAAAAAACGCTCAGCGCCTCGTTACACTCATGCCGTTTAAAAAACGTGCCCATTGAAAACGCTTTGAAAACATTGCGGCGTGCCCATTGAAAATAATTGAAAACATACACCAGGCGCGTGGAAAAACGATTTGGTGGACGCACGGCCTTTATCCACGTTCCAGCGACCCCACCTGTCTCAGAGCTCCTCCCTAGTTTGTGGTCCTCCCTAGGTCCTCACTTCCGACACAAACCCAAAGCCAATACCAAACCCCACCAAGAGTTGGGGTTCACCTCTGACCCAGAGCCTTCCGAGTCTGTCCAGGTGTGAGCAGGCCCCATGTCTGTTCTGGAGCTCAAACCTGAACTAGTGTTCACCTGCACACACTATGAGCATCAACCACAAATGGCACAAGCTTTGGTTCAAGCCCACAGCAGAATCAAAGCCTGCCAAGTCTAACCAGGTGTATGAGGGAGTGCTGGTGGAGTTTAACATCATGGAGTTTAGTTCCACTATTCCTCATACCCCTGAAGTTTGTACCTCATGTGAACTCCTTGATTCCCTCCAACATTTAAGCCTTGTTGCCACCGTTGGTCATGTCCAGTCTTTGTTGCCATTGGCTTTGCCCAGCTCCAAGCCGTCGCTGGTCAAGCCCAGCTTCAAGCCATAGACCTCCAGACTTCTGGGTACACTGCATTTCTCTTCTCCACCCATATGGCTCCACCGGGCTCTTCCTGTCCTCACTCCCACTATCTCGTCCCCTGCGGTTACACCTTGGCCCTCTAGTCCAACAGTGTCCCCCTGGATCTTTGGGTTTTTTTTTTTTGGGGGGGGGGGGGTTGGTTTGTTGTTTGCTCTCAACTTAGGCCCTGTTTACATGAGAACGCTCGGGTGAAAATGTAAAAATATTTTATTGGATGTGCCTTTCGTTTACACTGCGACAGCGTTTTGGGGCTTAAAAATGCAAAAAAGTGAAACCACCCTCCAGATTAGAAATCTTAAAAACGCTCCACCACCGCGTTCCCTTGTAAACGGTAAAAACACAAAAGTCTGCTTGACAATGAAGGTTGTACACAGGCACATGGACTTGGTGTTGTTGTGTGGCAGTGCTTCAGCGTTGCCACGTAGCCGCCTGGAGTGCATACTACATTGAATTTCACACTCTTTTGCGCCACCATTTGAAAGCAGATTTCCCACCCAAAACGCTTGTCTAAATGCAGAAAAAAAAGTGATAACGTAACACCACTTTTCCATTTTCTCTTCAGAATGTTTTCTGTGTAAACATAGCCTTAACCTCCTAAGACCTGAGTTTTGGTTTGGCGTGTATTTTTGATTTCTTTTAGCTTTTTGGGGTTAGGAGGAGGGACCAATAGATATAATAACCAGATATTATTTTTGAACATGAAGCACTTTAAAAAAATAAAATAAAAATAGGTCCACATATATGGACACTGGGTCTGTATTCACAGAAAAAAACTTTTTTATTCTTGCATCTTCTTGCATGTATAACTTCTGAACATTGATATGGAAAAACAAAATAAATATAATAATATGATATCCATAATAATATATAATATCCCAATAAAAAAACTTATCTAAAAAACATATTCTTTTTTGTAACAATCCAAAAATTCTGCTTCTCCAAACTACAAATGTTCTTTTTATATGTGGGAACAGTGGTTTACACTTAACCGGTGTGAAAGACTGTGTAACTGTTGCCCCTAAACCCACCATGGGCTTTATTCGTGCCCAGGAGAGGTGTGCCATTGAGTTAATTGACCAATCCTGTGATTCTCTCCCCAGAAAGCCCAGGGAAGGACAATGTGCTCCAATCACCACATCTCCTCTCCTCCCCAGAGTCACATTAAGAAAAAAATATTCATGAAAATGCAAGAAGATACAAGGCATGTCATTAATGTTATCATGCTACCAAAACCTATGACACCTGTTTTTAATGAGGTGTGGAGGAATGAGACAGACACGACGGGTGTGGCATCAGTGATTAAGTCTTATTTACTGGGTCACCTGTATCACAGTGCTGGTCACACTTCTTCCCAGTGAATGGCGAAGGTCAGGCATATTAACACTCTTTATGTTTTCTTGCTCTTGCAGTATCATTTCTCTGTGAGTGTACTTGAAACGCCTGTGGGATCTGCTCAGTACAGTCAGTCAACCAAAAGCTGTTTTCTGTGAAGTGCAATGGGAAGAATAAATATGCAGTACAAAGCACTAAAGCTCATGACACCATTACACACTTCTAGGGCTTTTGACTCTGACTCATTCTGCTGTAATATCCTCTCAAACAGTAACAGATGCTACCAACTCTTTCATTGCCTTCAGACATGTTTAGGTGGGTGCTCTCTCCTTCTCTCTCTCTCTCTCTCTGTGTATGTGAGTGTGTCTTTTTTGTTTACATGCAGCAGAAAGCCTCCTTCTTCCAATCCACATAGACGCAAGTGTCGTTAACTCTGCTGCGTAATAACACCAAATTTATAATATATATATATATATATATATATATATATATATATATATATATATGTATGTATGTATGTATATATGTATATATATATATATATATATATATATATATATATATATATATATATATATATATATATATATATATATATATATATATATATGTATATATATATATAGTATGTATGTATGTATATGTTGACCTGCATCATGTTTATATCATGTTTGTGATGACGTAAGACAAATGCAAATTACCTGGGGTTCAATAGAATTGAATGAGTGTGAAACCAGACCAGTGAGTGTGTGAAACCAGGGGGGCACCTGGAAAAATGCACTTAAATTTGGACAGTGGCAAATGTGCAAAATGTGTAAAAGCCCCCTTCTGACCTGTGTTACTCAGAAAGTCTTGATATTTTTTCTTTAGTTATTTTGTCTGGCTGAGGAAACAGAGTGTCCTCTGTATGATACGGCTTAAACCTCTCACCTCATTCCATGAAGGCCATCATAATAAATATGAAAACACAAAGACAAAGATAGTCTATTTGAAAGAACACATTTGTTTTCGCCTGGACGTCTGGCTTTATGTACTGATTTGGATAGATCTCTGTAGCTTTTACTGGATTTGCAGAATGTATGAGATGTAATTCTAACATTATGATTTTTTTTTGTTAATATGACAGGATTACAGTCACAAAGCAAGTTTGTGAAACACAAATTGACTTGACCTCCTCAGAGTAAACATGTCTCATTCTAAAAGGATTATTGGCTCATGTTTGTTTTTGGTCTTTATTTTGCTTCTGCCTGTGTCAGAATGGTTGTGAATCACAAATTTTTCAGCTAATACGATTCACAACAGGACTGTCTTTCCTACACAGATTGTATCCATCTTTCCAGAGCCACACGTTCCTGTGGAAAACATGCCCTATCTGTCACTACAGCTTCCTGTGTTAACAAATTACACCCATAAACGGATGGGTCACAACAGGCCCATCTTCTCAATCTTTCTGCCTCTATTTTTCTCTCTCAGGAGTGTTTGATACATTTGATCAAAGAACAAATAATTGCTTTTTTAGCTTGGCCCATTCTTGATAAACATTATTGCCTTGTTAAACCCACTGCTATTATATTGCTGTACTTCGTAAAATAGTTAAACTGTTAAAATGTTTCTCTACTTCTATCTAACAAGCTAAAGTGATGTCTTAGGGATTTAGGATCGAATAAAAAAAGCTGATTGCAAAGTTTTTTTCATGTCTTGTACTCTTTTTCTAAACAAAAAGGAATGTAGACAGAATTCTTGGGAAAATGTAAGCGCTTCATATAATTGTCTCTCCATATGTCATTTCTCTTTTATTCCTTTTTCTTTGCGCCTCCTTTTCCTATTACTGTACTAATTTTGTATTTGCTGTCCATAAAACTGAGCATAATATTTTATTAGCCCATATTTAGACATTTATAGCAATGACAGCATTTTTCCTTGTCTTCACAGTCTGTCAAACAACATCACTATACCGCCTCGTGTGCATTGTGAACATGTTTTGTAGTGCATTTGTGATACTTATATAGCCTGTTTGTGTGATTTGTTATATTTGAATACATATTTAGGTGACAAACTTACAGAATAATATCTTCAAACTTTACAATGATATCCTGCACAGTTCCTCCATTTCTCTGTCCATGTCCTCTCTAAGAAAGCACCAACATTGTGTGTACATTAGTAAATGAAACATACAGAAACAGGTCTTCACGCATATCTTGGTTATGCCAGTTTTATCTGGGACGTTTTGTTAGGCTTAAGCACATAAATGCAAAATTTAGATTCCTGGCCTTGTTGACACCTTGTCTTTTGTAGTTGACACTGATTTTTTCTTTCAAGAGCCAGAAGGTCTTTATCTTTATTAAGTCTTTATTGACTTGATCAGACTTTAGGGAATGTGGGCAAGAAAAAAACAGACAAAAGAGACCCAGCACTAATAAGTAATGCCATTATCCCATATGGCGCAAATGATACCTGGTTTCAGACTGCTGGATATAGTTAAAGTTGTATTGGGGCAATATGATGTCATCCCGCCCCAAGCTTCACTGATAAATTGGGCGGTTACAGCTGGTCCCCTCTCTTTCCCTCTAAGGAATGAAGTACTGGGAATGTTTGCAGTCAAAGACAGTTACCCAAGGGAGCCAAGCTGCCTACACCAGGTTTTATTGGTACCAAGAGGGTTATAGAGTCTCATAGACATGCCCATACTGGGCCATTATAAGATCCAGCTGAAATAAATGCAATGTATTAAACAGCAAACTCTGTCTATTTAATTATTACAAAGTGAAACACTTATAGTCTCTGACCCATTGTATAAAATGAGCAATTGGTCCCAAAAGTATGTGAAATAATATGAATATATTTTGAAATTAATCTTCTAGTCTCCGTTGGTTTCACTACAGTGAGCAAATCTCATAGTGGTGATGACCCTAACCTGACTGCCAAACCTAAAATTACTATTTAAAAGAAAATAGGCTGATTTATAAGTCTCAAATAATGAGGACAACTTCAAATGTCCCCACAATTGTGAGGGCATTTTTTTCAAAGTTTGGCTCTCCAAAGTGCGCACACACACACCGGAGGAGGATGAATGATCTCACCAGGAAACAGAACCTCATGACACATTAATGCTGTGCAGTATACAGGTTGGATGTAATCCAGTTCGACTTGAGAAGGAAAATGTTTTGTCTTTATGTCAGAGAGTGTTTTAGTCAGTAAGATCTTTTTGTTCACTTAGACAATGAATGATATTATTACCACTGGACTTGCAACAACTGTTGGTGTTAAACAGCCAGCCGAAGCTCTTTGTCAAGCAACAGCTACAGTGTTCAGGCAGATGGAGCAGATACAGGCGCTCTGAGTCTGAACAGGGTGACATCATACCTTTACAATCTGAAGGCGCGGCCGCCGGTATCACGTCAGCTCGAGACGCGCTCGCGCGAACACAAGAGAAACCCCCCTCTTTGATACTTTACCAATTAAGGTTCTCGCATTAACAGCAGAGAGGACAGAAGGAGGCAGAAAAGACTAAAGGGTGTCACTAGTGTTTTTTCTCGAGTTCAGCGAACAAGCTTTTCCTCCAGGGACACTCGTGGGTCCGGGAAGGGTCGTACAGTGAGTTTTCTGCACTGTGCTAGAGTGAAGTTCACCCTCTGCTTCCTGTGCCACACGCAAAATCTGAGGGGATAGCCGACAGCAACAAGAATTACTGCAAGACAAGCAGCAAAACGTAAGTTTTAAAACCTCTATTATTCAGGGTTGCGAGGCATGTTTTGTGATGTTCAACCTAATCTTGTGGGAAGCTTACTTTTATTCTAGTTTTGCGTCAAAACGAAATTCGTAAACTCGTTCAGGGTTAAATTCGTAGAAAGACAATGACGCAAACTTTTTACCACAAAGAAGTCTTGTGTTTGCATACATGTTTCGTGTAGCGGGATGGGTGCGTGCAAGCCTGTAGCCTAGTGTCCGTAACGGTTCTGAATGACTGAATATCATATTGCCTACTTATTAGTGCTCTGCATGTTTAACGAGGTGTGAGGGCTTATCTATATTATATTGCGAAGAAGGAGACCGAATAAAAACGTAAAAAAGTAAAACGAATATTAAATAAATCATTTAACCTACGTTAAAAGCTTTGTCTGTAGGCTACATGCAAATCCAAACATTAATATTGAATTTATATTAATAGGCCTACTTCTTATTATGTCTTCATTTATGAAAAGTGTATGCTCTACAGAGGTTTTGGCTCATCACTCGTAATCTAATTAAGGCCTCCTCACCAAATAAGGGAAAATATGGAAAGATCCGCGCGCCCTTCATCCTTTGATGTGAGTTGCGCGCGCCCCCCCATGCCCAAGGAGAATCTTGCACGAAACATCCCGACCTCACCTGGATGACAATAGTAAAACAGTAAGATTCAATATTATATTTGTCAGAAAAAACATTTTTTTTTGAAAAAACAAAAAACAAAAACAAAAACACGCATATTTCTTCATATAGAGAAGAACGGGGCTAGTTGTCAGGGAAGCTGTCACAATCAGTAACTATAATGTTTTGAGTCAAAAGTCCAGTTACACAAATGTGTGTATTCTCTAGTCTAGTTGTTTTATATTGGTTTCACACACGTTTCAAGAGTCATTCTTTGACAGAATTTTAGTGAATTCTGTCCTTCCACCTAAAACTACAGTATTACTGGTATACAAGTGACCACACTGCATACACCCAGACAATAATGAAAGTAGATTTTAATTAAAAAGTCATTTGGTGGTTTTTTTTTTGGACAATGTATATATACATACATATATTATGTAGGCTATTATTGTGACAGCTTGCCTAGTCTGACAACATGCCATGTCATTGGTCAACCTGTGTTTAAAAGTTTAAAAGTTATTCTTTAAAGTGATATTATTTCTTCCCTATTCAACACCCTTCTTGAATGTTGATTTTGTCTATCGGCAATTGATTGGATGGTTGTGGTTTGCTATTGCTGATATCATGTGAGTGACATGTGGTCCCGCCTTCATGCCGTCATCAGAGAAGAGTAGAGATATCACTGCAAGAGTGAAATAATAATAATAGTGCACACAAAATAATTGTGTGCATGGATAAATCATTTATAATAAACTGCTAGATTCCATGAAAAAATATTTCTAATGAAAAGTCACCATGAATCTGAATCTCTCTTTTTTTGCCCCAGTCTCTTGCAATGTTATAATTATTTGGATTTAAGAATTATATAAAACACAGCTTAGCTGCTCATGTTTTCTATTTGGTTTGTATGTGCACAATGGCAATGGCAAAGCCACATCCTGTTGACACAAGAATTAAACACCTTAACAAAAAAAAAAAAAAAACGTAATGCCATCCTTTCCCTCGATGTGCAATCTGTGTTTTTCACTCATGCATATGTAGATGCACATCAGCCTTTGCGGTTGACAGCAGCACATGGGTTAACCACACTTTTCAGCATGGCTGTTTTAACTCGCTACGTTGAGATCATGTTTTGATGATATGAATGTTGAAATGTGAAATTACTCAACAATGATTATCATTTTTTTAAGTTGACTTAAAATGATAAAGGCATAGTTCATACAAAAATGAAAATTCTGTCATAATTTATTCACCCTTAAGTTATTCCTAATCTGTATTTATTTCTTCTGTTGAATTCAAAAGAAGATATTTTGAAGAATGTCAGAAGCCAAACGGTTGATAGGAACCATTTACTTCCATAGATTTTGTTCCCTACTTGTGCACATGCAACTGTTTGGTTTCCATATTATTCCAAATATCTTCTTTTGTGTTTAGCAGAAGAAGAAATTCATAGGTTTGGAACCATTTGAGGGGAAGTAAATGATGACAGAATTTGTATTTTTGGGTGAATATTTAATATTTAATATTTAATATTTAATATTTAATGTTTAATATTTAATATTTAATATTTAATATTTAATATTTTAATATTTAATATTTAATATTTAATATTTAATATTTAATATTTAATATTTAATATTTAATATTTAATATTTATAATGAGTGAAAGAAACATTTATAATATTTATTCAAAAAAAATGTTGAAGCTTTTGAAAGTTTATGATTCCAGTTCTGTAATTTAACATGCATTTTTTAAAATCTAATTATTGGATAAACAAATGTTTTTTTTGTTATTTTGTTTATTTTTTACCATAAAAATGCTGTGTGGAAAATCATAAAATCAGCCTGTCATACTTCATATATCCTGCAAGTGGCGCCAAACCACCAGGCTCAGCAGTACTGGTGTGTTCTGAATGCCTGACTTGTTTGTTCTTCTTTTGTTTCTGAGCAACTGGCCTATTTACAGTTTGACTGTATTGTGAACATTCTAATATCACATGGTATTTGTGAATAATACAAAACATTGGTGATTTTGTTGACTTATATAAAATTAGATACTTGGCTATACTACATTACAAGGAGTATACATTAATAAATAGTTATGAACGCAGTTTATGATCTTGAGTCTGACACAATGTAACCTTATTGTTTTTAGGTTATGTTGTGAGACTGTAATGAAAAACCTGAAGGCTAGCCTTCTCCTTATGTTCTGTTAACGATATCAGGCTTTCACTGAGCATAAATCTGAAGGAGACAGAGAACAAGAGTATAACATATTGTGAACAAGAGTAGGCTATAATATATGTGTGGTTATGTAGATGTTTTATGATGGGGGTGGGGAATCGGAAAAGGGGTCAGGGGGGCATCGGTGGCTCATTACATGAAGGGCATTCCACAGATTCTCCTGGAGAGACAAATGCTGAAAAAAAGCTCTAAGGGAAAACATTCTTTTTGGACTGCGTCCTCACACACTGTTTTGGCCCATTTGCCTTATTTTAGTCAAATGCTGGATTAATGCAGCTCTAAATTGTTCTATTTTGTGACTTTCCCCCACAAAACGGGTACAAGGAGGTTGAAAATCCTGCCAAGATTTTTATATGCACACCTTGGTATTCAAACACCTCTTTAGACATATTTTCAGCTTTCTTACTCATCTGTTGTGAATTTTCACCTACAGTAAGTTACTCGAGACACCTTGTCCAACAGCAGTTCATAATTTGATAATTAGTGGTAGCCATACGTCAAGACATGGCATAGTTTGCTTAGTTTTAATCTCTAGCCTATACATATTTGTTGATAAATGCTTGCATAAAGTGAAACCTTTAGTGAACCTAAAGTGAAATGATTGTCCATATTAAGGTTAACATAAACATGCTATAGAATATCATTGGCTTTTATTGAAATTGCTTTCACATGTCTGAGGACTGGAGGTAACCAGAAAATGTATGTTGCTTTTCTTTGCCGATTTGATTTAAAAAATATATATTTCCAAGACTGATTTTGACTAATTCTGTTCTATTTGGTTTTCAGTTTGTTAAGAGCAACCACAACATTAGGGTGGTGCTCAATCACATTCTAGAGATAGGCTATACACTTATTGCGTAATATCCTGTGAATGCATAACAAAGTGTGCTGTTTTCACACCAGTTTCCTTATACACTTATACATATAGACTAAATGCATGACAAATATTCATTCAGCAACTTCTTAAAAACAGATGTTTTATAGAAAGAATCCACGTACTTAAAAGCCATAATGTATTGATGAGAATGACAATGCCATTAAATGCCCACATCACATGTGGAGGCAATTAGCCTGATGATTGTATACAAATATTTTGTTTTTCTTATAGTCACATAACTTTGGAAAGAAGAGCATACAAATTGTACAATTCCTCAAGACTCCACCCAAAAAGCGAGACAGCGAATTAGTGCAGGAGACCCGAGTCGATAAAAATGAGTCAACACACACGCCCCCACCAGTCGAGCGCCGCCGCTCCCCAATCCAACGCTTCTCTCTCCCGGACAAGGACGCAGACATGCCCGCTACAGAGAAAGATCTCGCCGAGGACGCGCCATGGAAGAAGATCCAGCAAAATACATTCACGCGTTGGTGCAACGAGCATCTGAAATGTGTCAATAAGCGCATAGCGAACCTGCAGACGGACCTGAGCGATGGGCTTCGGCTGATCGCGCTTCTGGAGGTGCTCAGCCAGAAGAAGATGTTCCGCAAGTACAACCAGCGCCCCACGTTCAGACAGATGCAGCTGGAGAACGTTTCCGTGGCTCTGGAGTTCCTGGACCGGGAAAACATCAAGCTGGTGTCCATAGGTATGCTTACTTTTAATTTCTTCGTTTGGTCACTTTTGAACATTATTCTTTTTCTTAAATTTTGATTTGTTGCAAAATTATAACACCACACCATGTGTTTTGGGTGGGTTATTCCTGTTTGGTGCATCCAACTATGAACCGACTTCTGTATGCCAAACAAACAGGGCATGAAATTTTAGGCAGGCCAGAAAATAACGGGAAAGAATGATGGCAATGGAGGCCTTTGTGGCTACAGATTGTTTTGTGCAAAGTTGTATCATTGTTTCACAAGTCGCACGTGTTTTGTGGACTTTTTGTAACTTGTCGCTCACTCGGACGGTGGTGAAAATAAGATAAGATTGCTTTAGTCGCATTTACAGTCAAGAGTGTGACAAAGAAGTGGGGATTCTGAGGAACCACAGTAGCCCCATTCAACCGTTGCAAGTCCTGCCCAGAATGTCGTAAAGCAGCAGTAGATGGCGGATAGTTTTAGGGCAGTTTAACTATAGTTTGAGTTTGAATGAGTCGAAGCTCATCTAAAGTTAGTGCACCCGGACTTTTATTTTATGTTAAATGTTGATGGAGTAACTTAGTAGGGCGAGGAGGTGGAGAACTGAACCGTTCCTCTCAATTGGAATGTTCACTTCCTCTGAGGTTTTCCTATCAGTGTAGCTTTTATAAATTGGTTAACATTTTATTTGTAGACTCTATTGTTATTATAATTCTCACGTGGGTAGCCTATCAGTGAACATGGCATTCATCTGACCAGTCGCATAAAATATCGATCGGCGAGGACACGCCTTCATCCCATAAGGAGCACAGTTTTCCTTATCAGAGTTTAAGATGGTTATTTTGGGTGTCAACGTTTTGAAGGGCGAATTAGAACATCGAGTTGCACAACATTGCCTGTGTTAGGAATGTTCAGACATGGTACTTCTCTCATTCAATGCCGGTTGTGATTGATGACTAACACAGTGACACGCCCTCCAGTTTATGGCTCATTTTAGACTGGTGGTGATTCGTTCCGAATGTGTGAAGTCTGATATTGAATTACTTTTGAGAATCTTTATTTTTACTACTAGCTTTGTGCAGTTAAATTACTCAAAATATGTAAGCCCATTTTTAAGATTAAATTGAATCAAATTGAAATCTTTGCATTCAATTTTAAATGTGTAAAAAAACCTAGTTCATTATATCATAACTTTGTATATATCTTAATGTAACAAGGGAATGGACCATTTTAAGTTTATATTATTTATATTCATAAAATTCAACCTATTTTTTAATTTATGAATATGAATTGCATACATTAAACTGAAATGGTCCTCTTCCTTGTTCCATTTATGCAACATTTTTAAATTGTAAAAATTAAAATGTATAAATTTGTTAAAAACGTTTTTTTGCTTATTTAAAGTCCTTATTCATAATATGAATATGTAAGGATTATTCAATTCAATTTGATGGAATTTTACTATACAATTGAAATTCGTAAGCCTTAAAAAGGGCTTACATTTTAAGTGTACACGTAATTTAAGTGTCTAATTTAATTGCTCCCTTTCTGCTTTACCAGGTATTGCACAAACATATGAAGTTCTGCATGATTAGAGATATACAAAGTGCATCTGAAGTTTTAATGAAAGCAAACACACGAACCATCTGTACAAAGAGTCCCATGATAATGATCACAAATGTGTAGGCTATCTTTGATTAATGTCCTAGAAATAGTCCAGTATCTTTAGTTTTCTTCATTTCCGTCACAACATTCTTTGTTTTAAGTTTTTCAGAATCCTAAATATTTTTTTGCCTCATATTTCCAAGTTTAAGCTGGCTTTTGAATTCCAAGATTTCTTGTCCAGATACATTGTCCTTTCTTAAATATTTTAATGAAGTTTGTTCTCTTCAGGAAGCTTATTTCATCATCAGTGCCACAGCCCAATGGCAGTAGGGTTTTACTCTTAATGGGATGGTTTCCCAACGGCACCCAGAGGGTATGAATAAACATTCTCTCAGATGGTGCAATAAAGAATAATTCAGCAATTGCTCAATATTTGTATTTAGAAACACCTCCAACCCTTACTGTTAATATGAGCAAACATTTTTGCTGGACTCTAAATTGCTTACACACAGATGATGGTGTGATTGTCTGTATTTTTACGATGAGCGTCTCACAGCCTATGAATGAAGCATTTTTTGCCCTGCATAAGAGTTATTTGTATCCTGTAGAAATGCAATATGCTTAATTGGTTGGACAATTTGTTTTTCTAATCATTGCGGTGCCTTTTTAGTTACTGGAACTGTTTAATGTTTTTGCTTTTCAGTAAGAATATTAAAATGTGTGACTAAATATGCACTTGTGTGTGCTTGTATGTAAAAGTGTGGTATGTGTGCGTCTTGACTGGGCCATATTTTACTTGTCTATACGAATATAGAGTTGCCTTCCGGTGTAGAAGAGCTTGACAGTTCTGTATCTCTGTCTTCATCTGGGTGGAGCTCATAAAGAGCTTTCAAGTGTGGTGCCTAGAGACACTCCAATCGGTTTCTTCATCTGGCGTGTTAGTACTTAAGCGTGACATAACAGAACTTGATCTAGATCAAAACAGCCTCATGAATCATTTATGAAACTTCTGAATATTTGATGCTCTTCAGCAAATAAGTTCCTCAATATCTTGCCTTGGTTGAGGTGCTTTTAAATACAATAATTCTGTATGGAGTCAGAATAGTGAATTTGGTCAGAATAATTGTCTTCGTTATGGTTGTCAAAGTGAGTTGCTTGTTAAGACTTAATTCTGTTATGTGCACTAGGCAGCAAGTGTATGCCTATAGGAACAGAATATAATTAATTCTTTAAACTTTTGTGGCAAGTTGTGTAACAATTCAGAGCCTCCAGAATCCAGTGTGCTTTAATTCAGGTGGAGCACAATATTCCAGTGTATTGGTTTTGCTCTGACCATTTGAACTTATATTGAGTTGATACTGTTAGTTTTCTGCCCAGTTTCTCCTTATCACATTTAAATGTTACATGTTTTTACTATAAAATGCATGTTGGATACTTCATTTGAATCATTTAAAAAATTTTTTTTTAAGTACTTTTATTCTAAAAAGAGTTTATTATTGGCAACGTAATTATTTAACAGGTCCATGGCTAGAGGTCCCCCGATGTTCCTTTGCTTTATTTGCAATGCCAGGATTTCCTGTTCATTTGAGAGTCAGTACTGTGGCATGGAGCACAGCAGTGGGATACTTTTTCAACTGCCTTGATTGCGGAAGTATTTCTCCCATTCATTTTCTCCATGGCGATTTAAAAAAATAAAAATAAAGCCATGAACTGAACCAACCAGATTTGAGATTAATCACATTGATTTGAAGTGAAATAAAATGTCTGAAAATTAAGTAAAGGACAGTGGTAAAAGACCACTCTTAAATGTGCGGTATGTGATTTTCTTTTTTGACCATTTTTTCAAAATCACTTAATCCTATTTCCTAACCCACTTATAGCCACTAGAGTGAGAAGCACTAAAATGAAAATTAAGCCATTTAATCATCTATGGAACGGGCAGGACTTGAACTACTCCAGCCAATCATTTCCAAGACCACTTAGAATCATTGGACAGAAAATGCTTTGATCAAATGGTCATGAGCATCCTCAAAGCTCATGACCCAGTCAAGTGCAAGCCACCCCGGTACAAGAGAGAGATTAAGTGCAATATCGCGCATCTGAGTTTTCCAAATGCATGGTCGCGTGTCCATGTTCTTCGAATGGGTGGAGTCAGGGCCAGCGTTGGAGGAAAGAAGGTAGGACCTTTTGAGTTGTGTATTTTCAAAATACGCCAGCCGTTTTGCAAATTCCTTAACCCACTTTTTAACGTCTTTTATAGATAATTCTTTTTTATATGTAACAAAAATCCATTGAAGCATTTTGTTTTATACAATCAAATAAAAAAACACAATCTTATTCAAGCAATTTAAAGGGTTGGTTTACCTTAAACTAAACTTTTGTTCATCTTCGGAACACAAATGAAGATTTTTTTGATTAAATCTGAGAGCTGGATTACTCCTCCATAAGCTTCTTCAGGGATCCGAAACTTGCCAGCCCTAAAGTTATGAAAGAGATCGTTAAAGTAGTCCAAGTGTCTTAGACAGTGCGGTGTGCGCAAGCCACACAAGAAAACACGGTACCGCACCGCTGATTGCAGCGGCAATGAGCACTTTGATTACTTGATTTTAAAAAACACATATCGTGTACAGTTTTTGATGTATTAACACATCAGTTAAATTATGGGTTTTAAATTCATTCAGGAGATTTTAGGTAACTGCGCAACTGACAGATGGCTTTGAGCCCACCGCCGACGATGTGTGTGTAACCATAGCAACAAAACAACCAACTTTCGGATCCTGCACTTAAGCTTATTTCATTTTTAAAAAATGTAATTATGCATTTAAAAGTTGGAGAATGGATTCATTTGGAGACTTCGATATCGGCAGAGATGGGCAGGCAATGCAAAACAAAATCTTACAAGTTATTGCTTATAGCTTCAACAAGTCTGTTTTTCCCCCTCCGCTCTCGACTCGGTCTGTCTTGATCTTGATACCTCTGGTCTTGATCGTGTCTTAGTCTTTGTTTTGGTGGTCTTGACTTCATTTCTAATATTTACACCAATGAATAAGTGGCATGTGTACAAGTGTGCGTGATTGTGTACCCTCAACACCCTTCACCACACTGGAAAGCACCCCTGATGGCAAGTCTTGCAACCCGACCTCAATGTGGTTTTACCGTTATGTTTGTGATCTTTGGTGTTCTTTTAGTTGGTCATACTTGAATCTCCAAATTTCTGCAGAAACAAAGAAATGACTCAGATGTTGAAGTTCTACTTTACTGTAAAACCCTTTAAAGGTTTATTTAAGGGCATTGTCACCCTGCTAGACAAAACAGCCACATGGGAAACCACACAAAGACATTTGCCACGCGCATACTCTGAAAAGCCTTGTGACAACAAACCGAGACAGACAAATAGGTAGGTAGACCAGATAAATGGGGACTCAACCAGGAGACGGTGAATCAAGAAGATGAGTAGAATGATTGTGGCTAGGAAACTTATGAAAGGGGGACAACTTCTTCCTCTGTTGAGCTGAGATTGCTGCGATTCAGTTTTCCCACTCCTTTTGGATAAGAAAATGAATTTGGCTGGAGTTGTTAAGCTGATGCAGAGAAAGCATTTTGCAATGTTTCTAGATTGAAGATATGATGTATTCAGTTTGGGAGAAGGTAGGTGTGTCAAAAGGGGACTGGACGGCAAATAAGAAAAGTGCAAGTGGTATCAAGGAAGGGTGGAGTCGTGTTGATTGGGGGTTTCCTAATGGGTATAATCACATGGCATTTCCTTGATCCGGTAACCCATAGGATTTATCACCCAATTTTTTGCTTGCTGATTTAAAACTCCTTGTAAGGATTTTCTAATGGAGATAGTAAGGGGTGATTCACCCATGATGGCTTTAGGAAAAGGATCCAGCACAAGTGGCACTTATCAGATTATCCAAAGGCATTTGTCTCCACCCTTATTTAAAGGCAGAGATTTATGTTCGTAGTCGCACTGGCAAAACTACTGATGAACGGAAATATAACTGAACGTGGCTAGATCTTTTGCGATCTTGTTAAAAAGTAGACTTGATTTGCATGCCTGTGTGCAGGGCCTGCATGATATATGGATTGTGGCACTAAACGCTCTCCATGGGCTTTGATGTAATGCAAATCGAATGTTTAATATAGACACATACTCTCCTGGGTTCTTGTTTGAGGTGAAGTTGATGGAACTGGGTTCCATCCAGACACTAAACATCCAAGCCAAATGACAATCCTGCTCTGTCAATATGGGGTTTTACAAAAGTACTACCACAGCAGTTTTCTGTTCTAGTCTTTTTTCCCTCCCTCTTTCTCTTTCTTTCCTCCCTCCCTCTTTCTCTTTCTTTCTCTGCCTCCTCCTACTCCCTCCCTTTCCCTGCTGTAATCAGAAACCCCTGTGCAAAGGAATGGGTGGCCTGCCAGGATCAAGTTTGCTTCTGCCCTTTTAAGGCTAAAAAACCAAGGGGAGCATTTCCAGAGAGAGAGAGTGAGAAGGAGGGAGGGACATTTGGAAGTCATAGAAAGTAGAAGAAAAGGAAGTTCCTGCTCCTAAAATCATGTAGTGGATGTGCACTATTTTGAAAACCAAAGCTGGGACGATCTGAATTCGCCATTTCTGTGCCATATGGTTATCAAGACCTTCAGCACAACAGTTGTTTTCATGTCTTTTTTAGGTTCTTCAAACTACAGATATTAGATAAAGAAACATACTGACTAGAGCTGCAGTGTCATTGCACGCATTCCAGGTGGAGAAATTTTGTACTGGCATTAAAGCGAAAAACGTTAAATCACATAGAATGTTATATTTTAAGACCCACGGTGTCGTAGTTTACCAAAAGCTAGATTAACTTTTTATTGAAGTGGAAATTCACCCTATCCATGTTTTATCTTCTAAATGTATCTTATCAATCTTGTGAACGATTCATCAATTTCTTTTTTTTATTTTTGAGCTCATTATTTTCAAAATATGTTGTAACTTGATCCTCTGGTGAAACATCAGACTTTTCTCTGCTTACGTATACTTTTCTTCCCTGATTATTATTGTATTTAAACCCTGTCCCTCTCTTACAATCAACTGCAAGCTCATTCAGATCTGCTTCAATCCAATTAACCAATGGATAATTATTTTTTATTTTTTGGGGGGTTTGGTCATTTGTTGAATTTTCTGTCTCTGTTTGTGTTTAGACGTCCTGACCATAAGACCTTTTTGGAATGTGGTAAATTTTCTCAATCCTCCTCCACAGTTGTGTGCAAACATGAAACCCCCTCTGCTGGAAAATGACCTCAACTTTGTGAATGAAAGGCAAATTATCGAAATGAAATATGTGACATTTTCATATGAAATGCAGTATATCTCGGTATGAATGAACACTCCTCCCATCTTCAGACATCTGGAGTATGTAAGTTGTCCTATGATGTTGGGTCAAGGATGAGGGCTGAGGTTATTTGGCAGGTCCAGACAGACGGTGAGTCATGGGAATGAATTTCTGCTCTGATCTGATGATTCAGCACTCCAACATCAAACAGGAAGGCCACAACTCACCAGCCCTGCCTAGAGCTGAACGATCAATTGCATTCGTGATAATATCGTGAAATGATGAATCACGATTTTGTAATCGCAAAAGCTGTGATTACCATGGCGATTACACTGGTCATGTGACATGCGTAGAAAAAGAAGTATGCAAGATCAAGCATCAACTTGGCATACTACGCATATAGGTCTGGCATACAGGAAAGAACAGTTTATTTTTAATTAGGGGTGTCACAATTCTCCAAATCCTCGATTCGAATTACATTTTCGATTCTAAGGTCATGGTTCAATTCAATTCTCGATTTTTATCAATCGGCCAATCAGGATGCTCTCTGTCTTACATGTGCTTCATGAGGCACACACGCAAGGTCTCGCGCTCTCTCCCTCGCCGTGCTCGCAATAAGTTTTGGAGCACTTGGTCTTGGCATGCACGCTCGCTCTCGATTCTGGGATATTTTAACTAATTTGCATGCATCAGAGAGCTGCTATCAATTTGGTTCAATTTCAATTTAATATCAAAATCGTGACACCCTTATATTTAATGTATTTGATATTGTGTTATTTATTCTTTCTCCAACAATTCTGGATTGATTCAGAGATTTTCAGAATCGAGTCTAAGCTTAGTTTTTAAACACAAATGCTGTGATGACGCTGCGCGTGCTTTAGAAACAAATGCATTCTGCTTGCTTCTAATCTCTCTCTCACATACGCACACACACATGCACAACACCGCTCGAACCTTCCGAACCATGTTTCATAAAGTTCGGGGTTTAACCGAATTACAAGGACATTCGCGGATTCATTGCACAGTTTTTGCCGCTTTGCTTGATGTTACAACATTACCTTGCAGAGGTAGTTAGATTATTTCCCATAATCGTTCAGCCCTGTCCCAGTCCCTTTCGTGTCTAACTTTGTGGTTGTGTCCAAAGACTTGGCAGGCAGTATATGGAGGTAGGAAGGTAACAAAGCTGAATATAGTGTTTGTGTAACATCCTTTCTACCAAGATTACTACTATCCTTTCTTACCTTAATTAATTTAAAAATGTTTTATGACTCGTCATGTCTCCTTAGAAAAAAGCTTTATGGACACTTTGCAGATTTCCTTTGTCCGAATTTCACTTGGATTTGTTTTAGGTCATCAGACATGACGTCATCAGACATGACGTCATAATGCCTTCATGCTGAAAACAGCTTGTTTAGTCATCGAGTGATTGGACAGGAATGCCGCTTCCTTGGTTTTTGGGCACAGGCTATCTCTGTCCTTTGTATATTTTATCTTTTACTGTCCCTCTCTTCTTTCCGTCATCTATCTCTTTCTCAGTCTCTTTTGATTTATCTTCTCTTACTCACTGCCAGAATTCTCTCTCAGACATGAGATTCATGTTTTGGGAATTTGATGGAGAGCTGTGAGCACAAATGTCCTTAAAAGGAATGAGTGTGATCATGGTTGTGTGTATGTTTCCTGCAG
>JAQIUQ010002366.1:0-165000 GCA_030378365.1 Hybognathus amarus | reverse complement strand
TCTTATTTTCTACACTGAATCGGAAGTCATGCCAGCTTTAAGTCCGAAATGTTTCAAATATGCAGTGCAGATACAAACACTTCATTGTTTGGTGACCATTTCTAGGATGGTCGGTAACATGTATTGCACCATATTGCGCCATATCAGATGATTTAAAGCTCAATTTACCTCAATGTGTTTTGGCAGTCTCTGTGTAACCTGTCTCTCCGTGTTCCAGACAGTAAGGCCATAGTGGATGGGAACCTGAAGCTGATCCTGGGTCTGATATGGACTCTTATCCTGCATTATTCCATCTCCATGCCCATGTGGGATGAGGAGGAGGAGACCGAAGAGAGCAAGCAGAAGACGCCCAAGCAGAGACTGCTCGGATGGATCCAGAACAAGCTGCCCGAGCTGCCCATCACCAACTTCAGCCGCGACTGGCAGTCAGGGAAAGCCCTTGGCGCGCTGGTGGACAGTTGCGCTCCAGGTAAATGGGGGATCTGGGAATTATGAAAGATCTTTTTCTCAAGATATTTTCATACCATTTGAGAGCTGAAACCCTTAGGCGGTGTGTCCACCAAAGCTTTTTTCCACGCGCCTGGCATTTGTTTTCAATGGGAGCGCCGCGTTTTTGAGGCGATAAGCGTTATTTTTCACGCTGAAGCGCCGAGCGCCCGGCGTTTTTTACTGGTCGCTGGGAGTTGAAAAATGTTCAACTTTGGATAAAAGCAGCGCTCATCACGGTCCCTTTTTACCCAGCCGTCCAATCACAGTGGAGGAGGGGCGGGACTAATACCACACCGACCAACTGTCACAACATTCAAACTGCTGCGGATATTCTGTATCATAGCAACGAAACGTCTCAACGGAAAAAACGCTGCGCTGCCAAAACGCTCTCAAGCGGCCAAAGCACGGCGTCTTCAGCAGAGCGTCTAGCGTTTTCAGCTGGCTAAAAACGCTTTGGTGGACACACGGCCTTGGTATTAAATACTCCTGGTTAGCCTACGTGAAATAATGGGCCTGGGAATATCTGAACCAAGAATTGTTTGTTTGTTTAGAATGTTGTTTTCTATTGATGATTTTATGATGATTACATAATTAATAAAATAAGTAAGAATGGGCAAGGAACACTGTGTATATGCATACACACACACACGTATAGAAAAACTAGTCTAATAACGGTCCTTAAACTCTTGATGGCCAACTACAAATTAGTTTATTTTTTTATTTTTTGTTTGCAGGTCTTTGTCCAGACTGGGATTCCTGGGATCAGACCAAGCCTGTGGACAATGCCAGGGAGGCCATGCAGCAGGCTGATGACTGGCTTGGTGTTCCTCAGGTACTTTGTTTCAAGTTCAGTCATCTCTTGCCTTTTCATTAGCTACTGAATAACCAGAGAACAATTGTTCTAGAGCCCCTACTGATGTGTTTCTAATTTCAGTGCAACAACCATAGCTTGTGTGGTTTCATCATTACCTAAATTGAAATGAAAGCAAATGAAAAATCATTCTGCTCTGACGCCCCACATGCCGTTTTGAAATCTTAGCTCAAATCACTTTTTTTTCTTACTGATGTCCTGAAATGACCCTGTGAGGTTTTTTTTTTTCTCTGATGCGTGCCAAGCCTGGTATATTGCGTGCTGTCGGTTGTGGATGTGGTCATAAATGTTTCCGTCCTCTGGGTAGAAGTTACTATGATACAGACTTTTCTTGTGTGTTTTGCCAAACTTCATACATTTCCTGCTGCCATGTGGGCTTGGCTTCAAGACGCCATAGAACACTTTTACTTAAAAACGATCTTGTTCTTACTAAGTCTAAACTAATTGCATGCGTTGGGCTAAAACACATGCCTCGTTCTTCACTAGGTGATCACGGCCAGAAGAAATCGTTGATCCCAATGTGGACGAGCATCTCGCGTATGGCATATCTGTCCCAGTTCCCCAAAGCCAAACTCAAGCCTGGTGCACCCCTGCGGCCCAAACTCAACCCCAAAAAGGCCCGTGCATATGGACCAGGTATATCGTGATTAAATTACTTATAGCTGATTTGTTTACTGTGGTTTTTAGTTGAGTGAGGTCTGCTATTGATATCGTTTTAATGTTTGAGTCAGTTCTTGGTTAAGAGAAGATATTGTTCTGTGCCATGCAGGTATTGAGCCCACAGGTAATGTTGTGATGAAGAAGGCTGTGTTCACTGTTGAGACGATCAGCGCTGGTATGGGTGAGGTACTGGTTTACTGTGGAAGACCCAGCCGGCCACCGCGAGGAGGCTAAAGTCACTGCCAACAATGACAAGAACCGCACTACTCCGTGTTTTATGTACCAAAAGTCACTGGACAACACAAGGTACCTAAAAGTTTAAAAGACACCTGAAAAAAGATGTAAATGGAAAACAGAAAACATAGAATGGGACAAAACGCAAAGTGGTATTCAAAATAAGGGCAGTGCCTTGAAGTGTGGAAGAAACGGTCTTTCCTAGCTTTTAATAGACTGACCTGTGTCTGTTGTCCTAGGTGACTGTGCTGTTTGCAGGACAACACATCTCCAAGAGTCCATTTGAGGTGGATGTGGGAATGGCTCAGGGAGACTCCAGCAAGGTCACTGCCCAGGGCCCAGGACTTGAGCCTGCAGGCAACATTGCCAACAAGACCACATACTTTGATGTCTACAGCAGCTGGGTACTTGCCCACAGTAAATCAATCATAGTGTGACAGTCTAGATCAAAATAGCATTATTTTGGTTGATGATCTCAACCAAAATAATAAATTTTCCATTAGTAAATAAGTACATTTTCCATTAATGCAAAATAAAAAATAAGCACTTTATTATATGTGAAATTTAAAGAACATAAAATAAAGAAAATAAAACAAAATATATATTTGCTTGCATGTTATCTTAATAAAACTTTATTTTAAAATAAATGGCAATAATGAGCTTTTTAGTTTTATTAAAAGACAAAAATAAAATGCTTCTTCCCATGTATTTTTTTATTTTTATTTGGATTATCTATATTTTGAAGTATCTAAATAAATAAATAAATAAAATAGTAATTTTATTTAATCGACAAAAATAAAAAATAATAAATAAAATGCTAATCTAATAAAAGGGCTATTCTTTTCATATATGTTTAATATAGATTTATAAAACTCAAAATTTAATGAAGAAATAACACGCAAAATAAGCATTTCTGGAAATAATTAAATGGGCCAAATAAGTATTTTCCTTTCTCTTTTATGTAAATGAGGTGCAGGCAAAATATGCTTTGTTACAAAACAGATTTCTCTCACAGGTGCTGGGTAGGAGAGGTTGAGGTGGTCATTATGGACCCCAGTGGAAAGAAGGACACTGTTGAGTGCAGCATTGAGGATAAGGGCAATAGCAGCTACCGATGTACCTACAAGCCCACTCTGGAGGGCCAGCACATCATCTATATCACCTTTGCTGGGGGCCAGATCTCCAAGAGCCCTTACACAGTCCATGTGGGAGAGGGTAAGTGCCAGGGAGGAGCTAAGCATGACAATTCAGTTTGAGAGGCAGGAAAGGGAAGTAGGTCAAGAGGATATACTCACAGGATTCAGTTAAATGAGGCTCGGAAAAGCCATTACCACTGAATATTCTGTATGAAACAAAGATAGCTTAGGTTTGTTATCTGTCCTTGCTGCATGTTCTTTTTTTGTCTGCATTGCTCTTTCTTGCTGTCTTTTCCCTCTGTTTTTCTTCACTGGAAATTGTGTCTCTTCTCTTTGAAGGACGGGTGCTGTCTACATCGCACTGGTACTCTTTCCTTCTCTCTTTGGATTCGGCCTCCTTTTGGCTTTTGATGTCATTTCCTGTTTCCTTGGATATGTCTTGGGGACTTGGCCTGTTGCTTTTGTCAATGTCCTTTTGTTTTCTTTTAGGCAACAAACCCTTTTACATTTTATATAGTGCCAGTGAAATTACAGTAACATCATTTTGGACCACTGAATATACGGAACTAAAAATAAACTAAAAATGTTTAACGGTCCATATAAGTGTTAAGAGATGTTCATTTCTCAGGAGATGTGCAGACAATATTATCCGTAGCGGTTGGGAAGCAAAGCAAAATTCTTGTGACTCAGTAGTGTGTGGTGCTATAGTCAAATGGAACATTTAAAATAGCATTTTATTATCAGACAGTTTTTCCAGCAGTATTATTTAGCACTGTACAGTCATTTTTACCACAAACACTTCCTCTCGAAAGCTGTTTGGATCAAGGCTAAAAGATAAGAATGAATAGATACCATGAGCAGAGCCTAATATCTCTCCTCTAACATGCTCAGTGTTTTCCTTCCTTTTTAAATAAGTTTCAATAGAAGTTTTGCTCTATCAACAGCTTATGGTATCAAGAAATGAAATAATTGAATAGTCACTCTGTACTCTGCATTACTGTTGTAAAGCTTTGTTTTTATAAACCATAAAAGTCTGTATTGCAAGGCATTAAATTAGAATAATGTTAAACAAATACAGTTTCAAAAGAATACGCTTGACATTGAACTTGCTAACATGAGACTATTTTGATAGCTAGCACTTACCCAACTTTGCTCAGACAGATAGTATGTTTCAACCATGTCATGGCCGTGTAGAGGTTGTAAAGCCTTAAATTACAAATCAGAAATGGACCATTTCTCATAATTGACATTGTATTTCACAGTGGCAACTTTATCAGACAGCGTCACTTTTTGTTTCAAACCTCAATAAGGAAGTGACTGTTTACTGTTGCAATATCGAGCAAAATAGAATTTTATTTATTGTTTTTGTATTGATTAGTAGTAATTGAGTGCCCCTTGCTTTATTTTCTGTTCCTTTTTGTAAATGGAAGATGGTTAACTACAATTTATACTAACTTGATTGTCTTTTCCAACCAGCCTGTAATCCAAGCCTGTGTAAAGCCAAGGGTCGTGGTCTGCAGCCTAAAGGCTTGAGGATCAAGGAGACAGCGGAGTTTAAGGTTTACACCAAAGGAGCTGGTACTGGAGAACTGAAAGTCACCATCAAAGGGCCCAGTGAGTGCACTTTCACACTGCCAGAGCCCTCTGTATTAACTCCATGATTTAGTACTGAGAGTTTTATGATCTAGCTACTCAACTGTAGTATTTATTATACAGAGGGTCTTGAGGAGCCTTGTAAGAAGAAGGATCTGGGAGATGGCGAGTACAGCTTCTGAGTATTACCCCTCCACACCTGGGAATTACATCATCACAATCACTTGGGGTGGACAGCACATCCCACGCAGGTAAAAACACGTTTATATTTAATGTATACAATGGTCAAGCGCTTTTATCCAAAGCGACATGCATCACATTTCAGTCCATGTTTTTAAACCCATAATCTTGGTGTTGCTTGTGCCATAATAATCTACTGTTTAAACTAGAGGTGATTAGACTAATTGTCTCTTATCCCTCATCCAGCCCATTTGAGGTGAAGATTGGGTCTGAAGCAGGACCACAGCCAGTGAGGGCATGGGGTCCAGGACTGAGAGAGCGGCGTTGTTGGAAAATCCGCTGACTTTGTTGTGGAAGCTGTTGGGGATGATGTGGGCACTTTGGGTATGTCTCCACTAGCTTGGTCTAATTTTGTCTGCCTGTTTAAACAGAATTTAAAATGTTATTTCTGTTCAAAGTTTTGAATTGTAAATCCAGAACTGCAGTCTCGCTTTTGGGAATTCTCCATTCAGGTTTCTCAGTGGAGGGCCCTTCCCCGGCTAAGATCGAATGTGACGATAAGGGAGATGGCTCCTGTGATGTGAGGTACTGGCCTACAGAACCGGGTGAATATGCCGTTCATGTGCTCTGTAAGAACGAGGACATCCAGCTCAGCCCTTTCATGGCTGAAATTGAGCCTGCTCCAGGAAAAGACTTTTATCCCGACAAGGTAATGAATCTGGCTTCCTTCTAGAGGTTTGATGTGAAAATGATTTCTGACATGAGCAGTTGGTAGTCCAAATTCTACAGATTTAAACTAGGCTGTTGGTTTGTCTCATTTGTAATTCAGGTGAAGGCTTATGGTCCAGGTCTGCAGAGCTCTGGCCTGTCAGTCGGCAAACCAACTGAGTTCACTGTAGATGCCAAACTAGGTGGCAAAGCTCCTCTAAAGATTCAAGCTCAGGTGTTAATCTTGCTTTATTGCTCATGACTGACTTACAGCTCTCTAAATCCAAGCACTAACAAGCTTTTTCCCTCTCAGGGACCGTGATGGGAACCCAGTGGATGTTCAGGTGAAGGACAATGGCAATGGAACATACAGCTGCAGCTATACACCTCGCAAACCTCTCAAACACACTGTGATGGTGTCATGGGGCGGAGTCAACATCCCAGAGAGCCCATTCAGGGTGGGTTGTAATTCGGATATGGTTAAGATTCATAGAATTCCTGTACTAGCACTTTACTTGAAGTATGTGTATTATAAAGGTATTCATTATGTAAACTATTATATGCATTTTAATATTTGCAGATTTCTTAGTTTTGTTTGTCTTGTGTTTTAATGCAACTATATTTATCATGAACGTTTTGCCTAAGACTTCAGATTGTTTACATTCACAGACAACTGAATCTTTATTTTTGTTGTACATTTTCTTTGAATAAAATTGTATACTAACAAGTAACAACGATTGTTATACTAACAATGATTGTCCTGTCAAATTCAGAGTTGAGTATCAAGGTTCTTCTTTTTGTTTAAGTCCATACAAAAATAAGCCCCGGATTATATCTGTGAACTTATCCAGCCTTAAACAACGTCTCAGATCATCAAGATCCTGTAACCAGCTTCTTTTATCAGTACCTCATTTTCAAGTTGCAAATCCAAAGGCGACAGAGCTTCGCGGGTTGCTGCACCTAAACTTTGGAACAGCTTACCTTTTAATATCAGGGCTCTATAAATGACTTCACTTGATTTGTTTCTGAGCAAAAGTTGGCTTATTGATGACTTACGAGGGCCGAAGAACTGAAGGAGATAGGTAAATTCAATTTACTCAAAGTTTATTACAAAGAAGTTTTCAAGTTTCCTTGTTTTATTTTTTAGTTAGAATGAGTATAACTCAACAATTTAAATAACTGCAAAAGCTGGATAAGTGATCAAAGCCTACTGATTAATCTTTGAAATAATCAAGCAGTCGATTAATCATTCTAATAAACTTTGATTAATCGATTATCAAAATAATCTCCGATGCTGCACTATTCATCATCACACCTGGAAGTACAGGATCAGAACTTGAACTACTTAATGTATTACCAGACATGCATTTTTTTTTATGAAAGATTAGAGAAGATAATTGAGTGAAACTCTTTCCACATGAATGGCAGTGATACGGCTTCTCTCCAGTGTGGATCCTCTCATGTATTTTCAGATATATTGACCGTTTGAATCTCTTATTACAGAGAGAACACTTATAAGGTTGTACTGTCGTGTGAACTGTCTTGATGCACTTTCAGTTCACTTTCTGTAAAAAAAGTCTTACCACACTCTGAGCAAACATGATCCTTCACACCACTGTGCCTTTTCTGGTGTAATTTTAAAGCACTCGGCTCACTAAAACTCCTTTCCACATAATGAACACACATGAGGCTTCTCCTTTATATACATCTTCAGGAAATCTGCCGTAAAATGTTTGTACTGCACTGGTCACTGTTACATAGTCTTTCACTAGAATGAGCACACATATGTACTTTGAAAAACACTTGATTTTCTGAAACTCTTCCCACATTGATCACATGTGTACGGCTTCACTCCAGCGTGGCTTTTAATGTGTACGTTAAGGTTTCCTTTATGTATGAAACTCTTCCCACATTGATCACATGTGTGCGGCTTCACTCCAGTGTGGATTTTCATGTGTTCCGTTAAGGTTTCCTTTTTGTGTAAAACTCTTCCCACATTGATCACATGTGTACGGCTTCTCTCCAGTGTGGATTTTCATGTGTTCATTAAGGTGCTCTTTTTGTCTGAATCTCTTTCCGCACTGATCACATGAATGCGGCTTCTCCCCAGTGTGGAACCTCATGTGTTGAAAAGGTTCCTTTATGCGCAAAACTCTTTCCACACTGATCACATGTGTACGGCTTTTCTCCAGTGTGGGTTTGTCATGTGTTCGTTAAGGTTTCCTTTATGTATGAATCTCTTCCCACACTGATCACATGCGATACGGCTTCTCACCAGAGTGGATTTTCATGTGTTCGTTAAGGTTTCCTTTTAGTGTGAAACTCTTCCCACACTGATCACATCGAATATGGCTTCTCTCCAGTGTGGATCCTCTCATGTATTTTCAGATACACTGACCGTTTGAATCTCTTGTCGCAGTATGAACACTTGTAAGGCGTCTCTGTAGTGTGAACAGTCTGGTGCACTTTCAGTGCACTATCTGTAAAAAACGCTTCCCACACTCAGAGCAAATATGATCCTTCACACCGCTGTGTCTTTTCTGGTGTATTTTTAATGCACTCATCTGACTAAAACTCTTTCCACACAAATAACAGACGTAAGGCTTCTCCTTTGTGTGAACTTTCAGGTGATCCTTCAAGAAATCTGCCCTAAAAAATGTTTTACTACATTGGTCACAGTTATATAGTCTTTCTCTAGAATGCGTAAGCAGATGTACTTTATAAACACTTGATTTTAGGAAACTCTTCCCACATTGACCACAGGTGTACGGCTTCTCTCCAGTGTGGATTCTTATGTGATCAGTAAGGTGTCTTTTTTGTGCAAAACTCTTCCCACATTGATCACATGTGTGTGGCTTCACTCCCGTGTGGATTCTCATGTGCTCATTAAGGTTTTCTTTTTGTGCGAAACTCTTCCCACACTGATCACATGTGTACGGCTTCTCCCCAGTGTGAATTTTCATGTGTTCATTAAGGGTTGCCTTATGTCGAGAAACTCTTCCCACACTGATCACATGCGAACGGCTTCTCCCCAGTGTGGCTTTTCAGGTGTACGTTAAGATTTCCTTTATGTGTGAAACTCTTCCCACACTGATGACATGTGTACGGCTTATCTCCAGTGTGGATTTTCATGTGTACGTTGAGGTTTCCTTTTTGAGTGAAACTCTTCCCACATTGACCACATGTGTACGGCTTCTCTCCAGTGTGGATTCTCTTGTGATCCTTAAGGGTTCCTTTTTGTGTGAAACTCTTCCCAGACTGATCACATTTGTGCAGCTTCTCTTCAGTGTGGATTTTCATATGTTTATTAAGATTTCCTTTCTGTGTGAAACACTTCCCACACTGCTCACATGTGTACGGCTTCTCCCCAGTATGGATTCTCATGTGATCCTTAAGGGTTCCTTTCTGTGTGAAACTTTTCCCACACTGATCGCATATGTGTGGCTTTTCTCCCGTGTGGATTTTCTTGTGTTCATTAAGGTGCTCTTTTTCGTGTGAAACTCTTCTCACACGTATCACATGTGTGCGGCTTCTCCCCAGTGTGGATTTTAATGTGATCATTAAGGTTTCCTTTTTGTGCAAAACTCTTCCCACACTGATCACATGCATACGGCTTCACTCCAGTGTGGATTCTTATGTGATCCTTAAGGGTTCCTCTTTGCGTGAAACTCTTCCCACATTGATCACATTTGTGCGGCTTTTCTCCTGTGTGGATTTTAATGTGCTCATTAAGGGTTGCTTTAAGAGCAAAACTCTTCCCGCATTGATCACATGTGTGTGGCTTCTTCCCAGTGTGGCTTTCCATGTGAGCCATAAGGGTTTCTTTTTGTGCACAACTCTCCCTGGACTGATCACATGTTAACAGCTTCTCTCTAGTGTGGATTTTCACATGTTTGTTAAAGTTTCCTTTTTGTGTGAAACTCTTCCCACATTGAGGACATGAATACGGCTTTTCTCCAGTGTGGATTCTCATGTGTTCGTTAAGGATAACTTTTTGTCTGAAAACTCTTTCCGCACTGATCACATGTGTGCGGCTTCTCTCCAGTGTGGATTTTCACATGTTTGTTAAGATTTCCTTTTTGTGTGAAACTCTTCCCACATTGAGCACATGAATATGGCTTCTCTCCAGTGTGGATTCTCATGTGTTCGATTAGGGTTCCCTTTTGTGTGAAACTCTTATCACACTGATCGCATGCGTAAGGCCTCTCCCCAGTGTGGATTTTCATGTGTTCATTTAGATTTCTTTTTATTGTGAAAATTTTCTCGCAGTGATCACATGTGTACGGCTTCTGTCCAGTGTGAATCCTCATGTGTTCATTAAGGATTACTTTTTGTCTGAAACTCTTCCCACACTGTTCACATGTGTACGGCTTCTCACCAGTGTGGATTTTAATGTGTTTATTAAGGTGTCCTTTTTGAGCAAATCTCCTCCCACATTTATCACACGAGTACGGCTTCTCTCCAGTGTGGATTCTCATGTGTTCATTGAGGATTACTTTTTGTCTAAAACACTTCCCACACTGAATGCATGCATGTGGCTTCTCTCCAGTGTGGATTTTCACATGTTTGTTAAGGTTT
Organism: Hybognathus amarus; assembly: GCA_030378365.1. Classification (NCBI taxonomy): domain Eukaryota; kingdom Metazoa; phylum Chordata; class Actinopteri; order Cypriniformes; family Leuciscidae; genus Hybognathus; species Hybognathus amarus. The sequence goes on along the minus strand of JAQIUQ010002366.1, from coordinate 154,551 downwards.
CCTTTTTGTGTGAAATTCTTCCCACATTGAGCACACGTGTACGGCTTCTCTCCAGTGTGGATCCTCATATGTTCGCTAAGGGTTCCTTTTTGTGTAAAACTCTTCCCACACTGATTACATGTGAAAGGCTTCTCTCCAGTGTGAATTCTCATGTGAAGTTCAAGACTTTGTTTGTACGGGAAACTTATCAGGCACAGTCTGCAGGGCAAGTAAAACATATTTTGTCTCTTCTTGTCAATGAGGGACTCAAATATTTTTCTTCAGTTTTGATATGTTTCTCCTCCACTTCAAACAGTTCTTCCATCTCCTTGTTCTCTTCTATCCATTCTGTGAAAGTGAAATGAAAGTAAAACAAGTTTAAACAAATTCAAGTGTTTCAGTAAATCATTAAAAAAAGAAAGAAATGTGAAAGGACATGTGAACCCTTACATAATAGTAGAAAATATGAACATGTTGATGCATTCATTTGTATTTGGTATATTTATCATCCAAATATTATTTTTTAAAACATTACCAGCACAAATTACAGGCTTTGTAGTGAGAACTATTTGATATGTTTTATTAACTGCATTTTAGAAGTTTTAGAACTTGAGGTTGAATTTACCTAATTTTAAGACCTGCAAAGGACCAGTTGAATTTTTATTATGTCCTGATACATAAAACCATAGAATTCAACACTCTAACAATGTCTGGGTTGTTTTAACCTGACTTTGGGTCAAATATGGACAAACCCAAATGTAATCAAGAAATGTAATCCAATGGCTGGGTTTGTCGATATTTGACCCTAAGTTGGGTTAAAACTACCCAGCATTTTTTAGAGTGAAAAGAGTGTACTCACTTTTTCACATGACTGTAAAAAACAGTGTTCAAACGTGTTTTGTAAATTGTAGTGTTTGAGTAAATTGTAAGCTTTATAATTAATTCTATGATTTATAATTGAATGGTTGGTTTGAATTTTCTGTGAAATGTCAGTTTCATGACATTTGTGAGGCCAGCAGGGGGCTCTCACCCAGTGGTCTGAGTGCCCCCTGCTGGTACTCAGACCACAGGGCGAGTGTTAAATGTTCGCAGGTTTCCGCCTCCTCATTCCCATAACAACGAACTGCATGACAAATTTATTATTATTAGTTTTTAGGTGCATTTACACTTAAGTCCACATTTATAGGGCGTATCCTTCAATGGACATCTCCAAAAATGTAATTGCACATTATTGTGACAAAGATTCAGAAGTATAAAATGAAAACCGACATGTACTGTAGCCTATAGCATATTGGATAGGGCGTAGGTTCGACGCAAAACTATAAATCAGATGTGCACAGATCTCTTTTGAAATATAATATGTTTTGTTCTGTCTGTTTAATCCCGTAAGACATAACGGACTGTGTTTACATTAATTTGGCATCATAAAAGCATTTTGAAATGCAAGTTCATTTAACTACTTACAGTTTGTTCACTGCTGCATGCTCGTAATAAAAACCAAACTCAGAATAGACTCTGAAATTATCAGACATTATTAGAATCCAACCTGAACAAAGTTACAAAAAGAAATGTTGGAGTCTAAAGATTTTATATAGTTTAATTAAATCAACAGTTCTAAATATAATTCTAAAATTTTAATCAATATTTCAATTACTAACTGTAATATAACACAAATAAACAGAGTGAACAGTTATATTACATATTGAGTAAAATGAAATGAACATCAAAATGGAATGAACTGAACGGCAATAACAAATTAGCAAATAAAGCAGTAAAAAAATTAAAACGTGTTAAAAATCAAACAATTAGGAACAATAATTGGTGGTCTCATCTCAGTCTCTTTTACAGTGCACTGCAGGTTTTTATGTGGCAGTGCAGTGCAGTGCAGGCAGCAGTAAACCGCATGACTTCCGCAGACAGGGTTGGAGCAGGTTTGGCACTTCACTTTTGTTTTGCGATCCTTTGTACGGGAACAGAGGAAGCATCTCATCTTTTTCTTGGGGGTTGCTTCTGTATGCGAGGTGGAAGCTTCATTTTCCACCTCCAGAGATCTTTTTGCTTTTTTCAGGAAACAGAGAGAGGCTGGGGCGCGTGGAAGGTGCTGTCGTTTCTCCATAACGGAAGCCACCAGAGCTTTTCCTAGCTCCTCCAGGAATAGCCTTCTCCTGTAGCTTTTCCCTGAGTGCCATTCTGGACGGATTTTAGACCAAAGCACATGGGCATTTAGCGCAGAGACATCAAGCATGTTGTAAAACAGCACCAGCGGCCAACAAGCTGCCTTTCTTTTGCAGGTGTAAGTGGCTACCATCTGCAATATTGCAAACACAGGCAAACACACACTTAGTTCAACTGCTGTTTGACTGCAAAATAAATATGACACTGACTTTATAACTACTATTTATATTTCAATAAAAATAAAAAATAAAATACCTTTTCCAGGTTGTCCACTCCTCCTTTGGATTTGTTGTAATCCAGGATGATCTGTGGCATCTTGTCTCTGCTGCTCACTGAGGCGCCCCTATGCAGTGTGCTCAGGAAAAGCACATTTTTTCTTTTTCTTGGACAGTAAGACACAAGGGACTGTGTCTTTGTGAAGGCAAACATTGAAGAATAGCGGGCTCTGTCTTTTATTGCAAGAAGGGCAGGTGGGAGCTCTGGCTTATTTTTTCGAATTGTCCCAACCATTGTGATTCTCCTTTTTAGCAGCTCCTGGGATAGGGCATGTGAAGTAAAAAAACTGTCACAGTAGATTGTGTGATCCTGCAGGCCATCAGTGAATTCAAGCACAACTCTCATCTCCTGGTCCTTTTCTGGCTGTCCACTCGCAGACTTGCCTATGTAGACTTGCATTTTCCATGCGTAGCTAGTTTCAGAATCACATGCTGCCCAAATTTTGATGCCGTATTTCTCTGGCTTGTTCGGTATGAATTGCTTGAATGAACAGCGCCCTCTAAACGGCACCAGGCACTTATCCACCGTGACATTCGGGCCAGGATTGAACATCATCGGCAGACGTTCAGCCCATTTGTTCCACACCACCCTGATTGCTGCTAATTTGTCATTAGCACGTTCGAGCGGTTCTTGTCTGCTTGTCATCAAATCTAATGACCCCTGAGATTTTCTGGAAGGTTTTCAAAGGCATGACTGCACCAAAAATTGCCCTTCCAAATTCTGGATGCCATAAACTTCGCATGTTCTCATTCTTTTGACCGGAAAACCCCAGCAAGAATGACCACACCAATATAGGCCTGAATGTCTGCCAAATTAAGATCTGTCCACTCATTAGCATAAACTCTTCTCCCCTCTGCATTTGTCATTTCAAGCACAATCACTTGAATTTCCTCTGTCAAAAATAACTCAAAGGTTGATTTGATGTCCTCAGCATAAGACCATGCAAACTTGGTTATTCCTGGGGTAATCTGCGGTGCTCTCCGTGAATATTTTGCTCGAGGTGGTGATGATGTCCAGCAAATACTTCCATTTTTCGAGAGGTAAGTGTCTGGCTCCTCATCATTATCCTCTTCATCTGAAGTTTCCTCATCCGTTCTGATGGGATCTTGATCCTGCTCTGGGTTATCTCCTGATTCAGAATCTTCATCGGTTTCTGAAGTGTCCTCTGATGCAGCATCTTGCACATCTTCATCGCTAGAGTCTAAAAAAAAAAATCCAGGGTCTCCTGAAGACTGTTTCGCCATGTTGTAACAAAATGAACTGTGAGCTGCATGCAAGTCAGTTAAACCTGAGCTGCAGTCACATTACTTTGTTTTCAAAACAAATGTGCAGAACCAGACAAAATAGTCTGACAGCAGAAAAGGTCATCTGCCTCAAACTCTTTGATCCTCGTATTTGAACTGTGTGTGTACGTAAAATTTCAATGCACCAGTGTTACAAATTAATTTTTGTGGTGGTTCTGCATTCTGTATGATTTGATTTGACAAATTATAAGACTTTTTTATAGCCTTACAAATGTAGTCCTGTGTGTGTGTACATGTACATTATGTCAATTTATTTTTGTGGTGGTTGCGCATTTTGGATGATTTTATTATCCAAATGATAAGAGAACATTTTTTATAGTTTCAAAAATGTATTCCTCTTTAAGTGGGTGTGTGTGTGGTGAGCATGATTTTTTTTTTTATTTGCATTGTGGGTGTTTTTTGCATTCTTGGAAGTGTGACACTTTATTTCTGTCATTTCTCTCTATGTGTTCTGCATTGTTTCTGATTTTGATGATTTGTGTCGATTTTGAGTGCGACCATTTTTGTAAAAACAGATATCATTTTTTTAGATCTAGACTGTGTTGAGAGCCTAGAAAATTTCATACCATTTGGACAAGGATCTTTTTTTTTTTTTATTTGTGCAAAAGTCCAACAGACCGGGGTCCAACAGCCCTGCGGACCATCAGAGGGTTAAAGTGCTTTATAAATAAAGTTTGAGTCATTGATTGATTGATTTAGATTAAAACTTACAGTCTCTCACTTCTGCCAATATGGGCGAACGATTTTGATGACATCAATCAGCACATTAGTTTCTGGAAATTTAAGCTATAAGGTTAAGCTTATTATAGAATCTAGAATAAACACCAACCTCTTTGTTCTTCAGTATCTTCCAGCTTTGTTCTGCAGGGTTCTGGATCATCTCTTTGTTCTTCAGTATCTTCCTGCATTATTTTGCAGGGTTCTGGATCAGCTCTTAGTTCTTTAGTATATTCCTGCTTTATTCTGCAAGGTTCTGGATCAGCTCTTAGTTCTTCAGTATCTTCCTGCTTTATTCTGCAGGGTTCTGGATCTGCTCTTTGTTCTTCAGTATCTTCATGCTTTATTTTCCAGAGTTCTGAATTATTCATGTTTTCAATATTCTTTCACAAACTCTTCACTTGTAGACTGATGGGAATATTCCAGCTTTTACTGATGAACTACTGTGGAAGAAACTTCACTGAAGGTAAATTGTGGTAGGAAGAGCTGATAAAAAAGCAAAAAATAAATCTGTTATCAAATTCATACTTTCAAAAACTCACAGATTTAAAGCATGTTGTTAGTGTTCATCCAAGTAGCAAACTTAACATTTATTTAATTATTTCACAAATTCACATATTATTTTACATATCTCTATATTTTGTCATTGGGTCAATCCATTCATGAAAAACTTTGAAACTTTGGTTTTGGTTCAATGACAATTTTCGTTCTCTCAGACAGATCTGTAGAAGGGCTGAACGCACGTGAAACAAGGAGAGACTACATGTTTCCTATGAAATATTAGAGGGATTCCCTCTCTGCTTTCCAACAAGCTGCTAAAGCTGCAAAATGTAACTACTTTTCTGAGCTGATTCAACTCAACAGTAATAGGCCCAATGTTTTATTTTCAATAATTGATTCTGCTCTAAATCCCCCAACAAATCAGTTCCTAGAGATGTCGGACTCTCTCTGTGAGGAATTTGCAATATATTTTAATAAAAAGATTTTACTGATTAGCTCTCAAATGCCTTTGTCAGCCTATCTACCTTATTCTGCTCGAAACAATACGTGCTGCCATGGCGACGACGACTCCGGTTGCCAACTTCCGGCTCGAATCTTGTCTATGCTTTGGCATCTATGTGTTTCAGATTGTGTCATCCTCACATCGCTGAAACTAAATCGGAAAAAAAAACATTCATCAAATGTTATTTGATCACGTTATTTTTTATTAAATCACAGATAAAAACTAAATGAACTTTTTTCTTTTCTTCATAACTTCCAAAGGATAGCTGATGCATGACAGCACGATCTCTCTCACAGCAATACATGAACATCCGACAGTCTCTATCACCCCTGACTGCTGCTGCATAACCCAAGCAATGAGCTTAGGCTGGTTAGCACTTTGACTCCTGTCTACCTCTGCTTTCAAAACTGCATAGTCTATATATTACTCAGGCCTGTGAGGAGAGTAGGCTACATTATAGGCCGAGTTCTAGGTTCATTTAAGAGACCAGAGTCTAGTTTGCGCACCGGCACCTCCGTGTCAGTGATGATCTATTTCCTACTATATTTATTTAAACCAGGCATTTGGTTGATGAAACATTGATTAAAATTAATAAACAATTAATAAAAACGAGCAACGGAGAAATGTCCGTAACGGAGAAATGTCATGTCCGTAACACTGTTTTTTTTTTCTCATGAATGCGAACACGAAAAATAAAATCAAAACAATATTTTATGTTCTGTGGAGGCTCGACCTTCTTCTTCATCCCATTAGTAGGCTGTTACTTTTGTTTTGAAACATGCTTCAGTTTTGCTTAAACTTAAAAAAGTTTTGCGTCAGACAGAGTTATAGCACGAAAAGGGTATGAACTTATCTAGGCTAACTCTGGGGGATAAGGTGAATAAGCACCAACAAGTCCAAAAAGGTTGGCATGTTTCTTTAACAGTATTATCTATTTTTGTCATGAAGAGGATTTTGAGCAGCTGTTGTGACACTCCCTCTTATTAAGTCGTATTAGGGATTTTATTTAATTGACCAGTTATAATAGATTCCATACAGCAGCATAAGTCCATGTGAACCTAAATATATATTATAAACATGTTGGTGTTTTTTGTTTGTTTGTTTGTTTTCTAGGGGCAGAAAATGTCTCTTTCAATACATGCACACGCACAACAAAACAATATTTCCAATGTCAAGCTTTCTTCACATTATATTTAGATTTATGTACCTCTTTTGATGGATTTAAATTAATATCCGTTGAAACGACTCTTCATGTCAGAAATATTAGTGTTCAAAATAGATTAACGTTAACCCACAAACAAAAGATAAATCAGAGATCTGTTATGAATTATCCCTGATCATACTTAGACTTTTGAACAAGTGACATGTCAGTAACAACCATTACTGCTTCAAACATCGAAACAATCATACAGACGAACATACAAAACACAATAATCGTAACTAACTTATCTGACTTATTAATTTATCATTCTTACCATATCGGCGTTGCATGCTAGGCTAAATGTTTCTGTCAGTCAGTCAGCAGACGCCAGAAAAGACGCACAAATAGCTCTGTAGCAGATGAATGTACAAAACAGAAAAGACCCTGTAAAATGTTGCTTTAACAATCTGTATTTTTATAGTTGTATAAATATACGAGACACCGTGAACTGCTTACCTCACATCAGAAGACTCAAACGCAACGCTGTGTGATGGCGGTCGCGGTGACGTCATTAAGGCGAGGCGAAATTATCAAAACGATATTTTTTCGTTACACATCAAACGAAATTAACAGTGAAGACTGTGGGCTAAACCCTATTTTTTACAGTCTATGGCTAAACCGAGCTTTTGCTCTCAGCAACATTCCTTCTGTTGCTTGTGGAGGTTATGAGATGGAGAAATAATCCATTTTAGTTTAGTTAGTGTTAGAAGAACAAACTATTTTAATTTTGTAATTATACTGCACATCAAAACAGTGATGTAGACAGACATCTCATTCGATCTAAGTCATTAAAATAAAAAAAAATAAAAATAAAAAAAATAAAAAGAAGTCTTAGCTGTCCTATGGAAGCCCAATTACACCATAATTGGGCAATACATATAAATATGATTTTAAGTCATAAAAATAACCCTTCAATAAGCTTTATCAGGATATTTAAAACATGGAAATACCAAGTATCCATAATACTGTGTTTTCAGATATAACTGATTTAATATAACTAACTGATTAAAAGTATGAAATTATGTATTCTTGATGATTAGTGTATTCAATAAAATGAGCAACATTTAATCAGTGATTCCTTAAAAAATATATACAAATCTGAAAAGTTAGACCACATAAAGAAACCAACATGCTTAAAGGATTAGTTCACCTCAAAATGAAAATTTCCTGATAATTTATTTACCCCAATGCCATCCAAGATTCACATCTTTCTTTCTTCAGTGGAAAATATTTTTTTTTTTAAAACCAACAGACAATACATTTGTTTATTCTAAACATGCACTGCAATTATGTCACTCTCGCAGCTACTAATGCAGAGTATCGATGTTTGATGCAATGTGTCACATTTGGTCAGGATGCACCGTTGCGCTTCAAAATGCTGGATATGAAGATGAACTGCTTACTGGGATTTTAGACAATTGTTTTTTGTATGATTGCGTAGAGTAGACGGAAGAGCGAAACTTTTCCCACACGTAGGGCAGTGATACGGCTTCTCTCTGGTGTGGGTTTTCATGTGACCCTTAATGTGTCCTTTTCGTGCAAAACTCTTCCCACACTGCTCACATGTGAAAGGCTTCTCTCCGGTGTGGACCTTCTCGTGTGTTTTCAGGTGTTCTGATTGACGAAATCTCTTGTCGCAGTATGAACACTTGTAAGGTTTCTCTCCAGTGTGGATCCTCTGGTGGCGTTTCAGTTGAGCATCATCAAAAAAGGTGTTCCCACAATCAAAGCACATGTAATTCTTCACACCACTGTGTCTTTTCTGGTGTATTTTTAAATTAGCCAGCTCACTAAAACTCTTTCCACACAAAGAACACATATGAGGCTTCTCCTGCGTTGTGTGAACTTTCATGGTGGTTCTTCAGGGCATGATCCCTAAAAAAATGTTTACCACACTGATCACAATAATACGATTTTTTCCAGAATGGTAACGCAGATGCAATTTAAAAGAGTTTGATTTGTCTGAAACTCTTCCCACACTGATCACATGAGTACGGCTTCTCTCCAGTGTGGATTTTCATGTGTTCCTTAAGGCCTCCTTTCTGTTTGAAACTGTTCCCACACTGATCACATGTGTGCAGCGACTCTCCAGTGTGGATTTTCATGTGACGTGTAAGACTTTGTTTGTATGGGAAACTCATTCCACACTGAGGGCAGGTTAAAGGTTTTTTGGCTCTTCTTTTCAGTAAATTACTTTCACCCTGTGGGCAACTCAAAAGATTTTTTCCAGTTTTGAGATGATGAGGTTTCTCCTCTGCTTCACTCATTTCCTTACTCTCCTCATTGTCTTCCATCAGGTCTAAAAATTAAAGTAAGAAAGGAATAATTTTCAGTAAATCTTTTTTTTTTTAACAATAAGAGAAATGTGAAGGGAAAGGATATAAAAGTGAACCCTGACATAATAGTAGAAAGAAGAGAACTGTTATACAACAATTATCTTCATTCATTTATCTTAGAGATTCTCCATTATTTAAGCATTTTTTTTAAAATCAGACATCCATCCAGTTTCTGTTTCTGGTCTCAATTCAAAATCAGCAGAGTCTGGTTCAGGTCTTGAAAGAAATTGCGCAGAGTTGAGGTTTCAGGTCTTTATTGAGCAGTTCAACAAAGTGAGATGTAGGCCAGGCATCTGAAGTTACACCGGTCTTGTACTCATCATCTTATACTGGTACTGCTTTTCTCTATCTTGGGTGTCCAATTGGTACCTGTTCCCTTATCTCTCTTCTGCTCCTCCTCCCTCTTCGCCTTCTAAAACGATTTCCCGTTTTAACTGTGGCGAGCTGTGAGCTCATATGTTTTTAAAAAAAATCACTGATGTATACATTTTTATTTACATAACCATGAGTTTAAATACATTCTGTTTGCATGACCATGAGTTTGAGTACATTCTGTTTGCATGACCATGAGTTTAAATGCATTCTGTTTGCATGACCATGAGTTTGGTCAAACAGATGTGAGCGTACCAGTTTGTGCAATCTTCCTTTATATGACCCTTGCCCTTAAATGTACACAGAAACTAGCATTCTTTTCTCAAACTTTCTGGTAGATCATCTCTGATTTACACATTGTACATGAGACAAGCTGAAATTCTAACCTGACTCTGCCAGATGGATTTGCTCCGCATATCCATCTGGAAACCTTCCGTTGAAGAAGTTTTGGTAAAGGGCGGAAATACTGGTTAGCTGATTGGCCTATGTTGGTGATAGACGGGCCAAATCAACCAATCAGATCAACGAAGCACATGACGTACTGAACTTGCTGCAGCAGGTAAAGGCTCGTTAGCTCAGCATAAGCAACATGTCGGCAAAGGATATTTGCCGTTTATGTAACTACAATTTGCGAATAAAAGGCACCATTTCAGCTGCCCGGTCCATATTTCACAAGAAGGATGCAAGAGAAAAAAGCATTAGCGAGCGGCTAAAAGAATTAGGACTGACCGCTGTCTGAAAATGTTTCTGAATCGTCGCTGCTTCCGCTCATTGCGTCACACCTCAACGCGCCTCAAAGCCAACGCTGATTGGACGTCTGCGGTGAACTGCTCACGAATTTTCTTTAACGAAAAGTATCCAGACTGATCTGCGAGTGAAACCTTTGAAAGCTCGTGAGATCAGGATGGTCTGCAGGCTAGCTGAATTCTCCAACATTTCCAAAATTCTTGTCCTATTTAGGGTCACAGGTATCGGGCTCTGCAGCTGACAGTTTTATATGGTTGTACTTTAGGGTCTCTGTAATGCATCCTTTTCCACTTACAGTAACTAAACTACATACAGTTATAGAGCTCATTCGGACCGAACAACTTTCGTGTTCTAAGTCATGTTCTGGAATTTGAAATACTCCTCCTAAGGGATTTATCCGATCACCACCAAACTCGGTGTGCATGAAGCAAAGACTTTGGAAATGCTACATTGTGAGGGGATTTTTGATCTCTCAAAGGGTATGGGCGTGGCAAGGCAATGACCTTGTGGCGAAAAAGAGAAAACTGGAAGCGTGTTATAACTTCTGAATACATTGCCTGGTTTTGAATAACAAAATACAGGCAAAAACCAATTATTTGTAGTGCACATTGGCAACATAGTTTTATATAATTCATACCTGCAAACTTGTCGGCTTTTCGCGAGAGTCGCCGATTTCTTGGTCAATTGGGTCATTTACGTGAATCACGTCAGAACCGGAGAGTTTTTTATTTGGGGGTGGAGGGGGGGTTAGGTGCGCAGAGACAAGGGCGCGAATCGAACAGTGAAGACATAAAAACATTCCGTCATTTTGTTCATACAGGACAACGTTCAGTCTGCAGAGTGTTTACTTATATTTGTGTAGGCCTATACTTGCATTAAAACACAGTTTTAAGAACAAAACATATGTATCCAACCCCTGTTTGAAACAAGTCCGTGCTGTTGTAACGTGTGCCCCAGATGAAGAATAGGAAACACAGTGCAAACAACGGTAGTTCCACGAGTCCTTTTATAGTTGCTTTCTTTCAGTTAAGCACACTGTTCACATACATGTCGAAAGCGCGGTTGTTAACAGGTTGAAGAAAACACTCTGTAAAACGCTACAAATCAAAGTGGGAGTAAACGCATTATAAAACAACCCGCGATAGATCGTCATCTTCCTCTTTGCGCAAGCATTCTCTCACTGAGAGCGTGCGCGCGGCGCGCTCACATAACAACATCACGCGTACAATAACGAACGCCATAGAAGAAGTCATCTTAAAGGCATATCAACATGTCATGAACACTACTGAACACTAAGTGGCCGTTACAGAGTTACATTGGTTTTCATTTCTTGTCCTCAAAACAGAGCACTAATCTGTTTATTTTCAAGTGTTTGTAGTATTATTTTATATGGAATTATTGATAATTCTGATGAGAATACAGTTAGGGTTAATTAAAATGAAGGAAAACAAATATATTGATCTGAAATATAGCAAATTAACTTTAAATAAATTCAGGTAAAATTACCAAACATATCTCAAAATCTTTTTGTCTTTTTATTAGTTTAATTAATGAACTAATTATATGAAACTACTATCAGTGCACTATAAATAAACTGGTTTTATGCCTTTATTAATAAAACGTATTTAAAACATACAAGGCTTAAGACATTTATAAAAATGGCTTATATATGCCCGCCCCCGGCCCACTGTCACCTTTTTTTCGCTGAGGAGTTTGCAGGTATGATAATTAGCTTAACAATAAGGTTGATAAAATATACATTTATGAATACTTATGGAATTACAAAATTGAGCTGCAAATAACTTCTCACTCCTTTCAAAGTGACCTATAACATCCTATGACATCATATTCATTTAAAATGAAATAATCTCAGGGATGTGGCTGCTGTTCTTTATAGTCACACTCTTAGAAAAAAGGGTTATATATATGTAGCATAGGGTTCTTTACTCAAATCCAAAGGAAATTTAAAGCTGAAAAAGTTTCTATAATGAGAAGAAAGAACTCTTTTGGTACAAAGGTTCTTTAAAGGCTATTATTCAGTCATATATTACATTATTATGCAACATTTTGTAGCATGTAATTAAAATTGTTGTTTATTAAACTGTTGTAGTAACTTAATATCACATTTTAATCATGCTGATTTTGGAGGATAAAAACTGAAATGGCACTCTTCGTCTGATATTGATAAATTACATTTTTTAACCCACATATGAAGAGTTCAGATGCAAAAGCCTCTAAGTGTGCCATTTGAAATTTTCTTCTAAAATGACTCATTTTATCAAGCTGGTATATTTAAGTTCAGTAATTTCACTTAAATGGCAATGAGGATTACCTATTAATTGTCAATTAAGTGAAATTACTGAACTTAAATATACAAGCTTGATAAAAATGGTCATTTTAGAAGAAAATTTAAAATGGCATTTAGAGGCTTTTGCATCTGAACTCTTCATATCTTGAATTTTGTGATCAGTCACATGCATTGCATTTTAGGGGTTCCAAATACGTAGCGCTTTAGAACCTTTTAAGGTTCTATATAGAACCTTTTCCTTCTAAGAGTGCATAGTGGGATCAGCTGCTGCAGGAAATGTGTCATATTCATAGGATTTTGACATAGTTCTTTTACATGTACCCGCTATAAATGTACGTTTCCTTAAGCTTTGACCGAGTTTTGGGTGGCAGCAGCTGAACTTGGGTCCGCCATCAGCAATATTTATGCTTTGAAAGTATTAGAGCAACTGTAGGCCAATCTAGAACACTGCAAGTACACTAGTTACAATGTTTCACAAATACAAGTTTGTTTAATTGCTTAAAAACAAGCATATTTTGTTGAATGTAGACATTGCTAGTCCATTATTTACTCAATGATTCCTTCATGTACTAATCTTTATCAGTCTCTTTTATTGCAAATTGCTGAAAGCACAAATCTTTCATTTTATTTTATTTTTCTAATAAACTGACTGGCAAATTGCCACTATATTTCCACCAATATAGCTCTTGAGCATGCTGAAAATCAGCCGTTGGGCAATGATTAATCCATTAATCGCATTTGAAATAAAAGTTTGTGTTTACATAATATATGTGTGTGTAGTGTGTATAATTAATTTGAATATATAAATACCCACACATGCAAGTATATATTTAAGAAAAATCTGTTATTAATATATCAAATATTTATATTTATATATAATATTAATTATGTATAAATATATATAAAGTATATACATGCAAATATTTCTTAAATATATACATGCATGTGTGTGTATTTATATATACAAATTAATTATACACACTACACCCACATATATTTTGTAAACACAAACTTTTATTTTGGATGTGATTAATCGCGATTACTCGTTGCCCATCCCTATAAGGATGGAAAACTTACTAAGTATTAAAACTAAACTAAGTATTACAACATTTTATTGTATAAGGTGCTATGGAAATAAAGCTACTGAAAGGTAACGACTAATTGTTGAAAACAAAAAATATATAAATTTGGTGTAAAAAATATAAAAATATATAATTTGGTACATTCACTATGTTATTTCACAGCTCTTATGACTTTTCTAACAACAACAACCAAAACATACATTCACCATTACCACTGATGAACATTAAGTTTTATAACCTTAATGACCTTCAGCATCATTAATGAAGAATCAAGAATAAACACCAACCTCTTTGCTCTTCAGTATCTTCATGTTTTGTTCTACAGGATTCTGGATCATTCATGTTCTTCAACTCTGTCTTCATCCCTCTTAGACTGATGAAAATATTCCAGCATTTATTGGTAATGTCCAGTGCAGAAGCTTCACCTGAAGGTGAATTGATGTGTGACAGAAGACGATCTGCAAAAAATAAATGATTGAATTGATATTTTCCTTAACTTACATTATATACCGAAATTAAAAGGATCCAAATATTGTTAGAGTAAAAAAAAACGTAGAAATAAACGACCAGATTTGCAAAAGAAACGACAAATAACAGTCCAATTGATTTCAACTTCATTTAACTTGCCAAGTACCATTGCTTTTGTAAGCTGTTTTTATGTGAAAATGAGGAATCAGTCACAGACTATAACAAAGAAATGCCCTTAAGAGATGTGTATCTAGTAGATATCAAAAGTGGTGATGGTATATTGCCTCAGTCTTTTGAGTTTTGACACCAATGAAATAACGTGCTCTGAAGACATCAGGATAATGAATGAGCTGAAAACAGAAACTAACTGGGTAACACTTTATTTGAATGTGTCATTGTTACATATGTTACATGTAATTACTATAGTAATAACTATAAATTATGCATAATTACATGCAATTAACCCTAAACCCTAATCCTAACCCTTAAGTAAGTACATGTAATTACTTAATATTACTCAGTACTTAAATGTATAATTACAGTGTAACAATGACACATTAAAATAACGTGTAACCACTAACTGATGTGTTTGTGTTAGAAACATTATTTGAGTCGGGATTTATGCTGTTAAACGAGTATAAAACTGCTTTGTAGTATTATTGCTCACAATCTAGTACATTTATCAATAATACTCGCAATAAAACATAAGTTATGCCCCCAAAACAAATACAAATGACATTAATCTTAAGAATTTTTCCACTTCCTCTCGGTTAGAGGAAGTAACCACTATAGTTACAGTTAAAATTAGGCTATAACTTAATGTCAATATTGAATCTATAGTTCGATTTTCAAATAAGTAATTACCATTCAAAGCAATAAAATAACTAGATCGTTGTGCAGAAAAGTTACCTTAAAAATTAAGAGCACGACAGAACTATATTTCAATATTTCCTTTATCAAACTTACTTCACATTCATATACACATTCACGTTTACCTTTGATGAAACATTTAAGGGTCTCGCGTGGCTACTCACAGGCTATATATACTCTTGGACTATATTTTTCTTATAGGCCTTTATCACAGTGCTCGTGTCGTCACTTCCAGTGGCGGATAGTAGCGTAAAGCGACTTCCGGCTTAGGCTGTTGCAATGGCGGCGAGCACAGCGAGGAATTGTTGTTGCGTTCCTAAATGTTCTAACAGTTCAACTAAACAGCCGTATCTCAGTTTCCATTCTTTTCCAACCGACGAAAAAGCGAAGAAATTGTGGATTCATGCTATTCGGCGGGATGAAGGCAAAAGTTTTGCAGTTTTAAAAGGTAGTACGTACGTATGCGGGAAACACTTCACAGAATCTGACTACTCGTCAACGGCCGATCGTAAACGCTTGAAACGTGGAGTTATACCGTCCAGGTTCGAGTGGAACAACTGGGGAGTGTTCTGCAGAAACGATCCAATGTGTTAGATAAGGTAACGTTAAAGCGCCAACATTGCAGTGAACCTGAGATCAGTGACGAACAGCCTGTAGTCTCGTATGGTCCCGTCGCACCCACAGACCATGACTACTCAACACCTCCGTGTCCAGGTCTTTTGGATGCTGCAGCAGAGAGAATTAGAGAGCTGGAGGCTGAAGTGCGAGCTTTGACTGTCTCCCGCATTCAAATAAACAGATTTTGTCTCTCGGATGACGACTTCCGATTTTACACGCGCTTTCCCTCAGAGAAGACCTTCCGGATTTTCTGGGCATCAATAGAACCATCAGCATCAAACCTTATGTATTGGTCTAAGGCACAGAGACATGGTCTAGAGACGGTTCCAGGACCAAGCCCCAACAGAAAGCTTCAGCTTATTGATGAGTTTTTTCTTTATTGCTGTCGCGTGTCTGCAGGTCTACGAGAGAAGGTCTTGGCAGATATATTTAATGTGAGTACGACAACGGTCAGTCGAGTAATCATAACTTGGGCAAATTTTCTGTACCTTGTTTTGGGGTCTTTGCCTATTTGGATGACCAAAGAGCAAGTCAGAGCAACCATGCCAGCAAAATTTAAGGAGTACTGCCCAGATGTTCGTGTTATTTTGGACTGTACTGAGATCAGATGTGAAAATCCCACAGCACTTACACTACAGTCAGAGATGTTTTCACATTACAAAAACTACCCTACCTTCAAAGGCTTGGTTGGTGTTGCGCCATGTGGGGCCATAACCTTTGTGTCACAGCTGTTCACTGGATCCATCTCAGACAGGGAGATAACAAAACAGTCTGGACTTTTAGAACTGCTCGAGCCTGGAGACTGTTGTATGGCAGATAAAGGCTTTACCATACAGCCACTGCTTGAAAATGTGGGAGCCAGACTTGTTATCCCTCCATTCAAAAGAGCAGCCCAATTTACAAAAGAGGAGACGAAACGTACACAATCAATAGCCCGTCTAAGGATTGTGGTGGAGAGAGTCATTCGACGAATTAAAGAAAACCACATCTGGGACTCTACCATTCCGCTCACACTGACGGGGACAGTGAACCAACTGTGGGCAAACTGCTGTGTAATGGCTAATTACCAAGGCCCACTTGATGTAAATGATGCTGTTGTATAAAATGTATATACAGAAAAGAAACATGATTTAAGTTGACATCAAATGTCTGTTATTTCATAACTTTAAGTTTAGTGTTTAATTTGTACAAAAACATTGAATTGTGAAAACTTGCATTTAATGTTGCAACATTTCTTTTAGTAAATAAGCCAAAAAGTTGCAAAATTAGATTTTTTTATTGCACCCCTTTTATACATATGTACAAGTATTGATTACATTAATATGTACAAGTATTGATTGCATTTATATTTACATGTATTGACTGCATTGATATGTACAAGTATTGACTGCATTGTGACAATTAAAAAGTTAAGTTACAAATTCTCATTTATTCATTGACAATTTACAGTGAACTTATTAATAGGTAATAATATATGCTCAACCAAAATAGACATTTAAAATATCTTTAAGAGTTGTTTACACAAAAATGGAATGTATGCCATAATTTGTTGCATAAATATCATTTTTGGGTAAACTATTCTTGTAACAGAAAACAAAATCAACATCAGCACTCTTAAGAGTTAGTATGTATGCATGTATATATGTGTGTATGTGTATATATACATACACACACACATATATATATATATATATATATATATATATATATATATATATAAACACACGCATATATATACACATATACATACATACGTATATGAGAGAAGGAGAGAGGATGTCATCTAGGATGGCGCAAGGGTGAGTAAATTGTATAAATTTCATTTTTGGGTGACCTATTCCTTTAACAAAAAACAAACAATCAATCAATCAACACCAGTATTAGTTTAACAACTCCTAGAGTTAGAATACGCATTTATGTATGTATTAAAGAAAAAAATGTCTACTTTGTCCCTCATCAAGACAATTAAACTCTCATCTCTCCAGATGCGCTGAATTGTTATATCTGTTTTGGTATTTGTTATAAAATCACACCAACTCAGTCCTGTTACTGCAAGCTGTCCCTGAACTTGCCAGTAGTATTTGTGGCTTTCCTTTAGTTTTGCTTGACCGTTGACAAATTTTATGTGTGTCACCTGAGAAATGTCATCAACATCAGGGCATTTTACCTCTGCAAGTCCAAAGGGAGGGTTCTCAGTAGGGTCATAGACTCGGCCATCAGGGCTTGTGCCAAGGTGTGGCGCATCAGGATGTACAACAAACCCACACTGTAAAACATTCACATTCATCATACCAGAGTACTGAAATAGAACTTCAGGCTCAAGATCCAGTCCACGTTTCATTGCAGAAGTCTGACGAACCCCTTTGATGATTCGGGCAGCTAGTGCCTGGCTGGTCGACTCTCCTCTGACATGACATACCTCACGGAATCTACTCGATGTAATGCGTGGTGTACGCATTTGGTTCCATAGAGCAGACTGTGACTGATCCCGTGTGTCTTTTTCAATTATTGTGCTTAATTCTTGAGTGACTGCTAAGCTTTCTAAGAACAACATATCATGGAAATCCGGGACAAATTGAAATCTTCCTTCAAATTTGTACCCATCCAATGGAAGCTTAGGGAAAGGAGGGGCTTCGGCATGTTTGACAGCATCCCTTGATGACTGAGCAGGGCACTGATAGGACAGCAAAGAACCTTTGGGTACCAGGCCAAACTTAGACTCCACAAGATTAATCTCTGACAAGCCATGCAGAACCTTGCAGATAAGTGGCTAAGGCCTGACACTTTTTAACTTCCCACAGAGAAGAGCACCAAATTATGGGGAATAGGACCTAAAGCGGAGAAAATAAAAAAATAATCTAAGTGTATATATATATATATATATATATATATATATATATATATATATATATATATATATATAAATATAGCTGCGGGGCGGGCGATTCCGGGCCCGGCCCGTGGCACCGCGGACCCCGAATATGGGGCACGGGGTGGGCCGGACCCGGCGAGACTCACCCTAGGTCGCTACTGGCAGTATATTTATATATATATATATATATATATATATATATATATATATATATATATATATATATATATATATATATATATATATATATATATATATATATATATATATATATATATATATATATATATATATATATATATATATATATATATATATATATATATATATATATAAAACCGGTGGCACCGCCACCTTGGTGCCTTTTGGGTTATTCTGCACGACGTGCAGAAACGTAACCCCTGCTTTGGAATACATACTAGTATGTATTCCACAATTGGAATACATACTAACATACTAGTCAGAACTGAATAGTTGATATCTGAATGACAGATCACCATAGAAGTCAATGGAAAAAATGTGACTAGTAGTAACAAAAGAATAGTTACTAGTCACCATTGAAATAAGTACTAGTGTCTAATGAATAAGTACTAGTATCTATTTAATAGATACTAGTATCTAATGAATAAGTACTAATAACTAATTAATAAGCATTGGTATGTAATGAATAAGGACTAGCATCTAATGAATAAGTACTAGTATCTAATAAATAAGGACTAGTGTCTAATGAATAAGTACTAGTATCTTTAAAAAGGTACTACTACCTAAAGAATAAACACTAGTATCTAAAGAAAAGGCACTAGTATCTAAAGAATAAGCACTAGTAGCTAATGAATAAGTACTAGTACTTAATGGAATAGATACTAGTATCTAAAAAATAAGTACTAGTAGCATGAAAATAGAGACTAGTAGGTTAAAATGATTAAATGTTAAAACGGTTTGCCATACTCTATCTGTCGTTTCGACTAGTCACAATTACGTTACAGATATCTTAAATGATAATACAAACTATCCAAAATGTAATTACGACTAGAAAGACGTTGTTGATATCTACAATGTTAATTACGAATAGTCAAACTTAGCTTTTAAATGTTAAAAGGGCTTGCCATACAGAAGTGTAGGCTCAGAGAGACACTCAACATTTTCAAACCAAAATATCTGACTTTCTGTGGGTCCTAGCTCATGAGTGTAAATTAGAAAGTTGTCCGGCTTAAGGAGAATATATGAATATATGAAACGATGAGATCAACATGTGTACTGAGTTTCATATTATTACATGCAAGCGTGTTTGATTTATGGACCAAGTTTTTGGACCCCGTTCCAGGGGGCGCTGTCTAGCCCCCTTGCCACACCCGGGTACCATCTTCAGCCCGGCTCTGATGGCTGTGGGATCTGACCTGTGTGCAAAGTTTCAAGAGTTTTCAAACCCATTAAGGGCCCCAAAAGCCGCTAAGAGACTCAAAATCATCAAAAAAAAGGAATGTTAAAGTTTGATGCGTTGCTATGGCAACATTATCTTAGATATTGAATAATGCTTTCACAGCTCTTCATCTGGCGTGTGTTTACATTTGAAGCAAATCGGGTAAAAGTAAGAGTGCGATTTCAAAGCATTTTGAAAGTGAAACACTTTCTGCTGCCAGTTGGTGGCGCTATATATTTGACTCACATCTATGTGACTGACCTCTTACAACGAACACACTGCTGAAGTTTCATCAAGATCAGTTAATGTATGCAGAAGTTTTAACACACTTCCTTTTTGATTTATTTACTTACTTTTTGATTTATGGACCAAGTTAATTTAATTAATACACTAATTATATAAAACTATTGTCAATGCACTACAATTAAACAGGTTATATGCCTTTACTTATAAAAAAAATAAAAATAAAAACTTATGTAAAAAATACCAGGCTTAAGAAATGTATTTACTTTAGCAGGCCAGACACACAGTGAAATGATTAAGCCCCCTCCCCCTACACACACACACACACACAGACTGTGTGACAGGCCTAGGTTTAGAAAGAGCATGATCATATTCAAACTACAATATCTGACTTTCTGTGGGTTTGAGCTTATTATTGTTAATTAGAAAGTTGTTTGGCTTGAATAGAACAATATACACGGCAAGTTTTGTAACTGTCAGTAAAACTAACCAAGTTATAACACACTTTATGTGTCCTTTTTTAGTCAAAAAAATCCGCCACGGCCAAACCGTTCGAGATATCAAAAATCCGTCCGGAATATAGCATCCTCAATGTCTTGACTTCATGCACACCGAGTTTGGTGGTGATTGGTAACAGCATGGGTTGTAATTTGATGTTTTTCTAGGACAATTATTTAAAAAAAAAAAACATAATTCCCGACTTCCGTTTGAACTGTCGTAAAACTTAGAGCACGAAAGTTGTTTGGCCTGATGTGATCTATGAGTGTACCGAGTTTCATATTAATCCATGCACGTGTGTTTGATTTATGGACAAATGTTCAAATCCCTAAAAGAATGCATCCTAAAAGAATGGTAAAGTTTGATGCGTCGCCACGGCAACAGTTTCAAAGATATCAAGAATCCATTCATAGGTCTTCATCTGCCGTGTATGTACATTATACAGATGAAGTTTGAAGCAAATCGGGTAAAAATAAGAGGGTGATTTCAAAGCATTTTGAAAGTGACACACTTCCTGCTGCCAGTTGGTGGCGCTATAACTTTGACTCACAATAGTCACATCCATGTGATCGTCCTCTTACAGCGAACGCACTGCTGAAGTTTCATCCAGATCAGTTAATGTATGCTGAAGTTATGACACACTTCCTGTTTCACGTTTCTCGCCATAATTTCGTTTCCTCGCCACGGCCAAACCGTTCGAGATATCAAAAATCCCCACACAAACTTTCATCCTCAATGTCTTGACTTCACGCTGACCGAGTTTCGTCGAATTTGGATCAGAGCTCTAGGAGGAGTATTTAAAAGTTCATTGCGTGTGTTTTACAAAAAAACCTCAATAGCCGACTTCCTGTTGGGCTGGGGTGAAAAGCAAGAACGCGAGGTATAGATGAAATTCTGCTATCGACATGTGTACCGAGTTTCATATTATTACATGCAAGTGTGTTTGAGTTATGGACCAGGTGTTCGGACCCCATTCCAGGGGGCGCTGAGCGAGCCGCCCTGCCACGCCCGGGTACCAGCTTCAGCCCGGCTCTGATGGCCGCGGGTTCTGAGCCCGTGTGCAAAGTTTCAAGAGTTTTCGAGCATGTTAAGGGCCCCAAAAGTGCCCGAATAGTCGCTAGAAAAGAAAAAAAAAAAAAAAAAAAAAATAAAAAAAAAAAAAAAATAATCGGAAGGAAAACAATAGGGCTCTGCGCCTTTCAGGGCTTGGGCCCTAATAAAAAATGAAAAAAGCACTTTAATTTGTACATATTTTTGCTAGACATCAAATATAAATGTAATCACCTGTGTAGGCCCTGTAAAGAGTGGACTTAATACCACTTCTGCTAGAGGTTTTTGGCTTCCTCACAAGTAATCGATCCACTGCTTCAGGATGGATTCCCTGTAAAAAAAGTTTAAAAAATATGCAAATTATGTTTCTGCTATCAGAAAGTCAAAACTGTTTTCTTAATGTCCTTGGAGCATTGAAAACACATAGGACAAAAATACTGTATGAGGTTGTCATAATTCATGCATTAAATAGTTAATAGCTGTTTACCTGAGTCCTGGGCCTGTGCCAAGTCTGTAGAGTGCTTGTGCTGGGTATAGTGGGTGGTACCGTCTTAAGTTTCATCATGCAGTAGTGTGCACTCTGAAACAGCAAGCCAACCAAATGGTTGCATAGCTCTTTCCCAGCCACACAGGAACAGCAGAACGTACTGATGACAGGAGGATTCTCGTCAACTTTAAATGAAATCTAAATAAATAAAACATTATATAGGGTTTAAAATTATAATACAAATTAAACATTAACATAAATTGACTGCAACAGCAGTCTATTTTTCATTTGAACACCCTTTCAAACAAACTACAACCGCAGTCTAACACGCTACAACCGTAGCAACTATAAACACAAACAAATGTGTGTCCTCGAACTGGACCTAACTATAGTTCATCCTGAATAGGTAACCTGAAGAGAGTGTGGCACTTCGTTTTTCTTCATGGACCGGTAACACTGTGCCCTGATAATCACCTCACTATCCACAACATCAGATACTATTGCACAAAACCAGCATCATAATCACAATACCATAACACATCAAAATAAAAATCATTTTTAAATTGTTTTATCATTTCGTATTTGTAAATTTAATACGTTACGGATTTAAATCAAAGACACTTAATGGTTTAGCCAGGTAACATTAAGTTAGGTTAGCATGTTAGCTGCTTCGAGAATAAAGAAACGTTCAAATTAAACTTACCTTCATAATTGAAGATGTAGTGTTCGAAGAAGAATTTATATCCCTTCTCAAGTTTGGATATTTTCGTTTGTGAATGATTTTCCACAATCGCGTAAACGTCGGTGATATGGGGAAGATCCCGTAGTGATGTTGAAAACCTTCTCGCCGCCATAGCTACAGACTAAACCGGAAGTCGCTTTACGCTACTATCCGCCACTGGAAGTGACGACACGAGCACTGTGATAAAGGCCTATAACTACATAAAACAACCAAAGCCTACAAAACACAACTAATTTGACGTCTTCTAGTAGTTCTTCTTCTTCTTCTTGTTGTTTTTTGGCCGATTGCAACCATGACTTTTGAAGGTGCATACCGCCACCTACTGTATCGAAGTAAGTAGCATAAACTATTATTCAATGGGACCACTTTATATAAAAAAATATAGAAAAAAATAGATCTTATATATTCCTAAGTTTTTTAGATATGGTACAAATGTTTTCGGTGTACCCATCTCCTGTTGTACATAAACCTTCAAGGTTGCACTTCCTGTCTGACTTATCTTTTGGTTTAGACTTTTCTCATCCATATATTTCCTACAATATAATGTTCTACATCTTCCTTGGATCTACATTCCAAACATTCATCCAGATTGACTTTTGCCAATTGAAAACAATGTTTTATTTAACCCTGTATGATCAAAATCGGTATAACCACAGGGTTAAATATTTAATGGCAAAATTATTTTGGCCATGTTACAAATTATTGATTAAAAATCTTAAAGTGGAAATCAGTTTTCTACATAATATCAACTTGACTGACCGCATCATTTCCACTTTAAAGCTTGAGTTAGACAAAATCTGCCAACATGTCTTCTGTCTTCAACATGTACCTTTCCCATGTGATTAAATGGACAGATTTAGTTTATTTTACACACCATTGTTACCTTGACCTGGTGAAATAGGACGAGGTTGTGGTTTTCAGGTACGTCTCACAATTTGGAGTGTGGCTGGAAAATGGTAATACGTTTATAATAATCAAAAACAAATAAACAGCCAATATCCTAGTAGTATAAACAATTAATTAATAGTGAGAATTGGACTCAAGTGTTACAAAAATCTATATATAGTCTGACTTTCTATGAACACAGTATAGGTTACATGGTTTACCTTTTTTGTCCGCATGATCACATGCACACATGAAAAAAAATTGTGCTGCAATGCTCTTCTGGCTGGACTTCCATCATGTGCAACTAAACCCATACAAATGATCCAATGACTATATGTAAATGTAAACACTCACTGCAACATAAAATTATATTTAAATCTCTTATAGAATTTTTAAATGATTATATTTGAACATGCTTATATTTGATTATAATTTTTTTTTTATATAGAAATAATGTTACCATTCAGAAGGATATATACACTACAGGTCAAAAGTTTAAGCTCGGTAAGATTTTTTATGTTTATAAAAGAAGTCTCTTCTGCTCACCAAGGCTGCAATTTTTTGATAAAAAATACACAAAAAACACAGTAATATTGTGAAATATTATGACAATTTAAAATGACTTTTTTATGTTAATATATATTAAAATGTAATTTATTCCTTTTGAAAAAAGCTGAATTTTCAGCCTCATTACTCCAGTCTCCAGTGTCACATGATCCTTCACAAATCACTCTAATATGATGATTTTATGCTCCAAAAACATGTATGATTATTATCCATGTTGAAAACTGTTTTTTACATTTTTATTTCAGGATTCTTTGATGAATAGAAAGTTCAAAAGAACAGCATTTATTTAATTAGAATTTTTTCTAACATTATAAATGTCTTTACTGTAACTTTTGATCAATGTAACTCATCCTTGATGAATAGAAGTATTGATTTCTTATTTATTTCCCCCAAAAATAAAATACAAATTCTTACTGACCCCAAACTTTTTAAAGGGTAGTGTTTAATGTAACAAAAGCTTTCCATTTCAGATAAAAGCTGGATAATAATCATACATGTTTTTGGAGCATAAAATCATCATATTAGAGTGATTTGTGAAGGATCATGTGACACTGAAGACTGGAGTAATGATGCTGAAAATTCAGCTTTTTTCAGAGGAATAAATTACAGAGAAACGGAAATCATGAGTTATTTTTGAATCAACCTATTGAATTTGGTAATAAAGAGATCAATGCTTTAAACTTTATCTGTATAATGGGGAAAATCACTTTGATAAAGCAAAGATACTTGTTTACAGTGGATTCTAATTTCAGAAAATATCATAACATGTAATTCAAAGAAAATCCCATTTGTCTATTAGGCTACTCATTTTGGATCAGTTGTAATTTATTTTTCTCTATAATACATTCTTGTTATATGATTTGTGCCCTTTGTGTTTATTACTGAATCAGAATTAACCATTAAGGAAAGAACATGGAAATGTAGTGTTATGTATTAAGGATTCATGGATAATTGACTCACTCACTGTTTATTAGTCCAATAAATCGCATAAAAGTTGTCTTTTTAACTGAAAAGTCACAAACCCACACACAACACAGATCCTCAAAATCCTTTAACAATAAAAAGAAACTGACAGGAACAAGAACTGGGTGGATTATTATTTTTTTTTCAGAGAATGTTAATTGCACATGTCTTTTGATAATTAAATGTTATTATACAACTATAATACAACACACAGTCAATAATACTAATGTATTTGACGCAAGATACTGTGGCAGGACGCAGTCACGTGACAAAAGAATGAACGACTCAGAACCCAAAGACTCGAATTGAAACTTTTTCAATTACCCAGAAAATGTATTATTTTAGTGTTTTTTTCTTTCTCTGTTATCCTAAAATCGTTCAATAAAAAATATCTGTTTCTACAGTCTGCATTGCCAAAGCATATGATGAACGACTTGAACTCGAAGACTCCCGAGGACTTTTTCGCATTTTCGACTTAGTCAGAATTGCGAGATATACAGACAAAATTGTGAGTTATGAAGTTAGAACTGTGTGAAATAAATTCTCAATTGTGAGTTATAAAGTCAGAATTGTGAGATATAACCTCAATAGACCGTTCGCAAAGACCCGCCCCCTTTAGTTACTGTTGCTATGTCTGACAAGCCACGCCGCTCTCATGCCACACCATGTTCTCACACAGTGAAAAATACATTGTGGAGCAGAGAGGAGACTCAAAACGCGCTGACAGACAGGACAGACCAGGTTACTTTTGATATAAAACATTATCTCAACTTGCAAATTTGGTAATTTTTTTTTACGAAATTTAAACAATACATACCGTTTTGTGGCTGTTTAATGTGTCTGACAGGTCGCGTTAGAGCCTCAGTTAAAGCTGCCCGTGAACCGATCATCTCTTCCTTCTAGTTAATTTTTATCTTCAAAATAAAAATGCACATAAGAATGAATTTGTTTTAACCATTACACACCGTTTTTCAAGTCCAAATCCTCCCCAAATCCTCTCCTGACTGCTTTGTCGGACAAAAATGGCTGATTCGACAGATATTGAATTATGATTGGTCAGATCACCTGTCAATCAATCTCCCTGCGAAGGGTCAATTCTGAGACATTATTTTCTTTTCTCACAATTGGACTTTATATTCGCAACTGCAAATTTATATCTCTCTCTTAAATCCCACCACTAAAATGATATAGAGAAGATTTCGACATGAAAGAACCCAGCAAACACAGAACGAATCCCCTAATGTTCCCGAATGGTCCCATGAGGTTATTTTTTGGGGAACCAAACAAGAACGTTATAGGAACGTTACATGTAGGTTATTTTTAGGTTCCATTTTTATAACGTAAGGAGAATGTTCCGGAAACGTTCCCTTAACCTTAAGGGAAAGTTCTAGGAACATTCTGGGAACCAAAAACTAACATTCCCAGAACGTTCCCAGAACCTAAATTTGTTTGCTGGGAAGGAGGAGCCTTTTAGAGTCACACTTATCTATTACTTGATCGCTACGGACCAATGGCAGTATGAAGGTGTTTTCCAGCCAGAGCGAATTTATCCAAAGTTCACTTTGGCACTCTCGGAAACGAACACAAAACAAACTCTGTTTTAGTCAGACTTTGTTCGAAATGACATCACATCAGTTCGTTCTTCAATTTCCCTTGAAGGATAACTCTGTCTTAAAGTAAGACACCACCAGAGCGAGTCGCTGTGATTGAAATTGTGAAGCGCTGTGAACAACTCACCTGCCCAAGATTTGAAGCTGACTAAATCTTTAAACAAGGACTTCCCACACTCAATCCACATGATACTTCACACCACTGTCTCTTCTCTGGTGTGCTCTTCTGGTGTAAAACCATCCATTTGTGAAAGGCTCTTTCCACACAAAGAACACACGAGACTTTTCTTTAAATGAACGTTCAGGTCCTTCTACAGGGAATCTGCCAAAAAAAGTGATCACAGTTAAACGGTGTACAGTCTGCAGATGTAAATTGAAAGCACTTACATGTGTGTGGCTTCTGTCTACTGTGGATTTACATTTGGATTTTATGGATTTTTATGGTTTCCAAGATGTGAGCAGGTTTTTTTTAAAGTCTTTATTTTTGTAAAAAATTATTTCCAGTCTGAGCAACTCAGTGATTTTTCTCCAGTATTGACATGACTTTTCTTCTCCGCTTCACTCAGTTCTTCACTTTCCATCAGGTCTAAAATGAAAGTAAAATGCTTTAATATTCAGTATATCGTGAAAAAAAAATATGAGAGAAATGTGAAGGGAACGGTCATAATTTAATAATAGAAATTAGTGCTTAACTGCTGAAAAAGCACATGGTTTTGTTTTGTTCAATGCAAATCTTTTCATTACAACCAACAAAGTGTAATCAACTGCCAGAATTTCTGTATTTGGGGCTTTTTCCCAATCCTACATAATCAATTGTATGTGCTCTCCGATGTCAATTTTTATTGTACTATATGTGTTAACTGTTTTCCATGAAAAGATTTGTTTCATTTTGATCAAGGTTGCAGTCAAACATCCCCCTCACTTTTATGATGATCTTCAGCCACATATTAAACAGTGACTAATCACATGTACTTACTGTACATTGATCATGTGACTCAAGATTTTCTAATCATAGAGAGCCTAAGTCCCGCCCTCCGCTTCCGGCTCAAGGGACCTTATTTCGGAAAAAATATGTATGGTAGTCAATGGCGAGAGACAACTTATCTTTTTATCCCGTCTGAACCGTGCCCTGAATTACACATATGATGTTTGTCAATTTAAAAGATAATTATGAAAGTAAAAAACTTCACAGTTTGTCATAAAACAGAAGAGTAACTTTTAATTTTATGTGAAAATCGCTCAATAAACTACATCTCCCAGGAAGCGAAACAACAAGTGAGATCCATTGCTTGTGTGTGTGCGGTCTGGTACAAAACACTCAGGTATGATGGCGTAATGTTACAATTATAAAGTAAGACTATAGAAACAATGACAGATATTAGCCTCAGTAAAGTTAGCTTCATTCATTGAGAGAAAATGTGCGCCTTTGGGATTTGTAGTCTTTGTAATTACGTATTTTCAGTCTTATACCTCAATGGTTTTACATCAAACTGCGACTTTCTTGACTTTAAAATGTATCTTTTAAATTGACAAACGTGCAATTCAGGCCACAAAATATTTGTTGTCTCTCGCCATTGACTACCATACAATATTTTTCCGAAAAAAGGTCCCATGGTGGTCGACCGGAAGGGGAGGGACTTAGGCTCTCTATACTGGATAACATGGATCATCAATTTTGTCAAAACCACAACAGCCCATTTTGTTTTTAAAAACTGTAAATTTTAATTTGTCAAATTTCTCTTTCTCCTTTAAGATTTTTCTCTAATTGTATATTTGAAGAGGATGCAGCGTCACACTAGCCTAGAAATCTCAGACGCACCCTAGCGGCAGCAAAAATAATTTTGCTGCAAAGTGTGGTCTAGCAACTCTCCGTTGACTTTCGAAGTGGAAAATCCAAACTCTGGTCTGGCCAATCATATCGTGTATAGAGTTGGTGGGCGGGCTTAACACAATGACGGCAGAGTTGTGACGGTTCTGCGCCGTGATTTCCATTGGTGATTTCCCTGATACTTAAAAACAAACAAGACGCAGCTGGCGAACAGCGGTCTTTCGATTCGGGCTTTGGCCGCGACTCGGATGACTTGGAGTTAAGAACGTAACTTAAGTCATTCTTAAAAAGGAAGATGTGTTCAGAGTTTTGACGACCGGATAAGGCAAAAGTTTAATATATCAACTTCCCCATGGGGAAAGCGCATGGGACTCACTCAGCCACAGCCATCATCGCTCTGGTTGGTTAGCGCTATCCTATGGCGTGCAGAGGGATATTGAAAGACAACCTTTTATCCCGCCCCCGGATTGAGGTATGCCAATTGTGAGTTCCCAGACCTAACATCTTGATAGGTCTGGTTTGCCAGGCTAGTGTCACACCTAAAAGTGCAGATTCTGACAGTACTTACCTTGACCTTGGACAACTGTTTTTAGTATGGGTGAGTAGAGTAGCTAATTGAGTGAAACTCTTCCGACATGCATGGCAGTGATACGGCTTCTCTCCGGTGTGGATCCTCTCGTGTGCTTTCAAATGTTGTGACTGACTGAATCTCTTCTCGCAGTGTGAACACTTGTAAGGTTTCTCTCCAGTGTGGATCCTCTGGTGACGTCTCAATTTGTTAGGTGTAGCAAATGTCCTCAAACACTCAACACATGCATGAGCTTTAAAACCGGTGTGTATTTTCTGGTGTATTTTAAAAGCGCCCAGCCATTTAAAACTCTTTCCACATGAAGAACAGATGTAAGGCTTCTCGTTTGCATGAACTTTCAGGTGCTTCTTCAGGGTATCTGCCCCAAAAAAGTTTTTACCGCACTGATCACAGAAAAATTTTCTTTCTCCAGAATGAGAATTCAGATGTGATTTAAAAGCGCTTACATGTTTGAAACTCATCCCGCACTGATCACATATGTACGGCTTCTCTCCTGTGTGGATGTTCATGTGATCATTGAGGGTTCCTTTTGTGTAAAACTCCTCCCGCACTGATCACATGCATACGGTTTCTCTCCAGTGTGCGTCTTCTCATGAGTTTTCATGTTTCCTAACTGACTGAATCTCTTGTCGCAGTGTGAACACTTGTAAGGTTTTTCTCCAGTGTGAATTCTCTGGTGCTTTTTCAATTCAACATTTTTAAAAAAGGTCTTTCCACAGTCAAAGCACATGTAATTCTTCACACCGCTGTGTCTTTTCAGGTGTAATTTTAAAGCAACCAGCCGATTGAAGTTTTTTCCACACAAAGGACACGCATGAGGCTTCTCTTTTGAATGAACGTTCGAGTGGACCTTTAGTGCATCTGCCCCACCAAAGTTTTCCCACACTGATCACATGTGTAGCGTTTCTCTCCGGTGTGGATTTTCATGTGTTCTTTAAGGTTTCCTTTTCGTGTGAAACTCTTCCCGCACTGATCACATGTGTACGGCTTCTCTCCAGTGTGGATTGCCGTGTGTTTCTTAAGGTTTCCTTTTAGTGTGAAGCTCTTCCGCATTGATCACATGTGAAAGGCTTCTCTCCACTATGAATCCTAATATGAAGTTTAAGACTTTTCTTGTATGGAAAACTCTTTCCACAAGGAGGGCAAGTGAAAGATTTTTTGGCTTCTTTTTTCAGTTCAAAATTACTTTCAGTCTGGGAGCAACTTTCTTTAGTTTTGACAATTTTTTCTTCTGCTTCGCTAATTTCTTCACTCTCCTTATTCTCTTTCATCATGTCTAAAATGAAAGTAAATAGCTTTATTTTTAAACATGAAAAACTCAGAGAAGACATGACCTTACTAGTACCCTGCTTATGGAAAGTGTTTGGTATATTATTTGCAACTTCAATGTAATTTCGCATGTTTTATGACTTATGACCACTAAATCTGCTGAACTGCTTGAAGTTGTATAATCTTAAAGATCTTCAGCATCATTAATAAAGAATCAAGAATAAACACCAACCTCTTTGTTCTTCAGTATCTTCATGTTTTATTCTGCAGGGTTCTTGAACATTCATGTTCTTCTCACTGTTCTTTCATAATCTTCACTTGATGGGAATAGTCCAGCATTTACTGCTAAATTGTGGTCCTAAAACCAAATCTATAAAAAAAGAAAATAAAAAATAAATCAGTTATTAAATTAAAGGTTTCACTAATACACACAATGCTTATAAATGGGAAATTACTGAATGTTTGAAACCAATTCATTTTAACCTTTATCTGCAATATGGGCATACTGATAAAGAACTGATACTCTTAGACCATTTTTTTTTAGTTGGAACTGGATTGTCCCTCTTTTTTGACCATATTTACCCTACTACACATTTCTAATTGTATTTATTGTTATTTTTTTCCCATGTTAAAATATAATGAGGGAAAAAAACTGAAAAAACTCTGGAATGTACATACTGTTTAAGCAAAAATAACAGACCAATTGAGATCAACTTCATGTTTTGGTTTTTGTGAATTGATTTTTATTGTTTTATGTTTGCATGAAAAATGGTTTCATTAGACTAAATGGAATAAATACAGTTAATAGATTTATATTTTGTATCAAAAGTGATAATTAGGTTGACTTAATCTGTTGACACACATAAATTGAGCAGTTTACAGGTGATCTGAACACATTAGCATAAAGAATGTGGTGAAAATATTGACTTGTAAATAAGAGATTAACATAGACAGTCCTACAACGAGCCTTTATTCATCAGAATAAATCTGATGACTTTATTTTTTGTTCGTCTTGCAAATAATGAACTATTTTTTTTGGTGGCATATCACTAGTAAACGTACAGTGGTACAATGGTTTTGGTAACCATTCACTAAAATATCACTATAAGGCATATGACAGTCATAAATCATAATAACTCAAGACTAATTTATTTGTTGAAAAGTAGCCAATTTTCATTAAACAGCATACAATAAATTTAAATATTTATAATTAAATTATTCATTTTCTCTGTATTTAAAATGCATTACATCAGCATAGGCACACACTTAAAGCCAAAGCAAGATATTTTTTATTTTCTTCTGACAATAATATCACTCAATATTACAGAACGCATATTATTAAATACTGTTACACATTTGCTAGTGGTAATGCCATAAATGAGTCCTATTCTGCTCTTATAAAGTTATATATTCCATATAGTAAAATCTATATAGTTCCCAACCAACAGAGATATTGTTAAGCGTAAAAATGTCACAGTTGGACAGGCAGTAGAGTCATTAAATGACAAGCTATTTCCTTAGAAAATGGAAATATTAAGCATTTGTGGAGCCTCTCCTCCATCAACCATTAAACAAAAACGGCCTCATCCCCTTCCCAGTATGTTTCACGTTAGCCGTTAGGTTTTTTCAGGCTTAAATTGCCTTCAAGTGGCTTTGTTGCAGCGCTTATGAATATCGACATTATAACGTCAAAACATCATTCACACTACACAAAAACACACAAAATCGCGGAGGTCTCAATTAACATTGCCGCTAAGCTAAATGTTTATTACAGTCAACACACCCCAGAAAAGAAACACAAATAGCGGTAATGAAAACAATACAGAAGTGATACCACATAAAATGTTAAATTCGTACACGAATCAGTAAATATACGAAATGCCGTGAACTCAACTCACTCATAAGTACTGTAGAACGAGCGAAACCAGACATCACATAGATAGACGCGCTATAGACTGCTACTGCCTGGTACGGTGCAGCCGTGAGGCCGCCATCTTAGACCGGTCAACCGCTCCATTCAGTGTTATCTGTATGGCAGGTGATATTAGCTGTCAGCATATTAAATTAATCGTACCTCACTGATTTTACCGCGGTTTTTTTTTTTTTTGCTGCAAAGGTCATTCATGTTGCTATGATACAGAACACATGGTTAGGCGTGTTTTAATATCCATAGAAGGCTTAAGAGTAATTATAATATTCTGATATAAGATATAAAGTGATCAGACACAATATGTGATATACACTACCGGTCAAAAGTTTAGGGTTGGTAAGATTTTTTATGTTTTTAAAAGAAGTCTCTTCTGCTCACCAAGGCTGCAATTTTTTGATAAAAATACACAAAAAAACAGTAATATTGTGAAATATTATGACAATTTAAAATGACTTTTTTATGTTAATATATATTAAAATGTAATTTATTTCTCTGAAAAAAAGCTGAATTTTCAGCATGATTACTCCAGTCTTCAGTGTCACATGATCCTTCACAAACCACTCTAATATGATGATTTTATGCTCCAATAACATGTATGATTATTATCCATGTTGAAAACAGTTTTTAGAATAGAAAGTTCAAAGAACAGCATTTATTTAATTAGAATATTTTCTAACATTATAAACGTCTTTACTGTAACTTTTCATCAATGTAACTCATCCTTGATGAATAGAAGTATTGATTTCTTATTTATTTCCCCAAAAATAAAATACAAATTCTTACTGACCCCAAACTTTTTAAAGGGTAGTGTTTAATGTAACAAAAGCTTTCCATTTCAGATAAAAGCTGTTCTTTTGAACTTTCTATTCATCAAAGAATCCTGAAATAAAAATGTAAAAAACTGTTTTCAACATGGATAATAATCATACATGTTTTTGGAGCATAAAATCATCATATTAGAGTGATTTGTGAAGGATCATGTGACACTGAAGACTGGAGTAATGATGCTGAAAATTCAGCTTTTTTTCCAGAGGAATAAATTACATTTTAATATATATTAACATAAAAAAGTCATTTTAAATTGTCATAATATTTCACAATATTACTGTGTTTTTTGTGTATTTTTTATCAAAAAATTGCAGCCTTGGTGAGCAGAAGAGACTTCTTTAAAAACACACTACATAAATATGATAAAGAAGCAGAAACAGATAGTTGCAGTAAAGTAAGATAATTTAATAAGTTGAAGAAACAATTTATCTGACACACACACATACACTCTCTCTCACACACAAACACACACACTCTCTCACACAGACACGCACACACACACTCTCTCACACACAAACTCTCTCACACACACACATACTCTCACACTCACACAGCATCATCTTGTTCAGTCCAGGTTTGGAATCCACCGAATGCCGCCACCTGTAAAAACATTTCAGACGCTTTCAACGTGTTTGCACCAGAAATTTCCAAAAATTAAATTCGGACAACATTAAGCCTACCTTTGTATTGTGTGTGGATGTGGGAGGGGTAAATGTAGAGTCTCTCTGAGGTATTTGTATGCCTTTGGACCATGTAGATTGAGCGTGAGCGCAAACTCTCTGTAGTCCTCTGTGTACACGAGGCCTTGCTTTGCCACGAGGTCTAACTGAAGATCTGAAATGTAATAATTTAAAATGAATAAGTCCCCTTCAGAAAATAACTAAGGAGTTTAATAAAGAGACTAAGAAGAATATTATGTAAATGAATTTCAAAGTGCTAATTTTGTTTTACCAGAGTATAATTTAAGCTTCTCTTTGAGCTCGTCATTAATGAGGTTCTTTCCCCTCAAATCTCCCAAAATACTCTCCACTGTAGTTTTCGCCCTCTTTTCTCTGGCCTTGCAATTCTTCTTCTCTTCGCTCTAGACTTTCCACTCTTGCCAAGGCTTCATTGAGTTTGGTCTTAAGAGCGGTAAGAGAGCAGGCAAGGCATAGCGATGATCCTAGAAAGAGGAATGAACATGGTTGAACATGATTGAAGTGTATCGGTTTATTTATGAGCGTGTTTAATATGAGTGGCAGCAAACGTGAACAAATGTCCAGGAAACATTATATGATGTTTAAAATAGAAATATTTACATCATTAGGCTGAGGTTTTGGGCTTGAGGTTGCAATTTTCTGTGAATCCTTAGAGTCCACGGACTGGCTTTCTTCAGCTCTTCTGAGAGGTAGACGTAGTCCTGCACTTTTCCGACTAAATGGAAGAAGCATAATACATAATGAAATTTATATAAAGGCATATCTTACCCTGACCCTGTGAGTGATAATGTAATATTTACATGTATGAATGCGAACAGCCTTATGAGGATACACCTACTCTTTTGGGGTGAACCGAGAAGCTGAAGAGCGGATGGAATAACATTATCTCGAAGTCGGACAGTCTGACCCCGTCCTATCAAAATCACCCTGTTGAAAATGTTGAGAGCAAAGGACGGATGAATCACTTGCATGGAACCCTTTTCTCCTCAAAGCCACTTCCCACTTCTTCCTCATAACTTTGTTCTTGGGAAACCTTCAAAATGAAAACCAAAGATTTTGGAGAGTCTACTCTACACACACACACACACACACTCAAAAAATCATTTCACAAAGGAACTCAAGCTTATTTTCTTTCTTTACATCAACAAAACTCCAATTTTTAAATAAAGTGGATTTATTGCAGCTATTTTAGTTCAGCTAACAACAAAATACTAAGTTACTAGCTAAGCTACAAGTAGTGACTGCCCAACACTGATAATACAGTCTATGACACTTGTGTAAAATTCACTGGCCAATGTTATTATACCAATAATAATTGTGTTTTTTTTACACATACAATAATTGCACATTATTATCAATTGCAATCTAAAGCCCTATTCGGATTAACTTTACAAAGATGGAGTAAGTTAATAATGTAATTTTACCACAGGACTTCTGTAATAGATAGATTATAAGCTATAACGTTAGATTATCAATAAAACTAGCAGAAGTGGGAGGGGTAACGTTAACTCAATTTGCGCAAAGCTGTCATGCGTGTATTACATTGCTTCCTGTTATCACGTGCGTAAACACAAATAACCTATATTTATAACATATATTCATACAACAAATGCTTGTATCTGATAACCGAGAAGCTCGTGTAATTATTACTTAACCCCACCTCTCCGTGCCGGGTGAACACTAGCTGGTGTACAGCCTAGCTAACGTTAGCTGTTTACCATTTCAGTACAGTAATATTAAAGATAATTGCTCCTCCTCAAGTATCTGGTAAATATTCTATTTACAAAAGACAATCAATGGCACGGTAATGTTAAAATTTACTTGTGAAAAGTAATCCCGCCCCGGGCTCTATTTGGTCCGATAGTCCGCCGATTAGAACAGGAGAATGCTGCACAGTGCTCTGGCATCTTCTGCTGCCACACAACGAAACACTAGGAATACGACCGGTTAAACATGGCGGCCGGATTTCTCTGTACAAAGCTGTGTATAAAGTGCAAAGCCCTACGGAAAACCTGGCCAAGTCCTTCTCATAGACAGTAAAAGAAGGTCCTTCTGTACCAAATTTCAGTTGTAGTTTTATCAGAGTTCCACTGGGGCGATCCTCTAAGTGCAAAATGAATGGGAGTCTATGGGGCTAGACTGCTAAATTTGTCTCTTTCACCCGATTGCCGTTGAGAAATCTCAGATTTGATTGTAGATTCTGCAAGTTCAATATGGGTTATATGTCGAAAGTTGAATGAACGAGTACTTATGTCCTTTAGATTTCTAACAGTTTGAGTTGTTGGTGCTCATAACACGCTAGCATTTTGCTAATGGACGCTGAAGGACTGATTACACCCAGAGACACCGCTTGATGGCATTAAAACACTAAAATTGAGTTTTCACTGTTGTAGGCTAAATAGAAAATGTTTAAATAATGCAGTCATCCAGTTTATGCTTCATAATCTTTTGTAATGAGCCAGTGAATCAACCAACATTGTGCACAAATGCAAAAATGTTCTATATGCTGATAATTTGTTAACATGTATGCCCATTAATTGCCTCAGTTACCTGCCTCTGTCCTGAATTAATACATGAATTAGCTAACTCTCTCTCTCTCTCTCTGATAATATATCACGCATGCATTTTCTGTAAAGCTGCTTTGAAACGGTATTGTGAATAGCACTTACAATTAATGTGAACTGAAATGTGAAATGAGTTTGTTTAGTAGTAAAAGACTAATTGTGGAGTAAAAAAACACACCACTAGGTTGTTTTTTTTAACACACCACTAGGTGTCAGAGCAACTTAGACAGGCTCTTAAAGGGGTAGTTCACTCAAAAATATAATTATGTCATTCCAAAACTGTATGACTTTCTTCTGCTGAACAAAATATGACATTTTGAAGAATGTCGGTAACCAAACTGTTGATGGGCCCCTTTGACTTCCAGTATTTTTTTTCTATACTATGGAAGTCAAAGGGTCCCATGTTTGATTATTGACATTCTTTAAAAACATCCTTTGTTCAGCAGGAGAAAGGAAACTCATACAGTTTTCGGAATGAAATAAGGTGACAGATTTTTATTTTTGGGTGAATTTTCCCTTTAAATTGAACATTTCTGTTCTTTTCTGTTTCTGCTAAGCTTGTGGTTGTATGGCTTGCGTCAGAACCCCTAGGGGACTACTTACTGTAGTTTCACATGAGGCAGCTGCACTTTTTTTCCATGGAAATTCCCAAGCTCCATCTTGCCCTGTGTTTAGGAGATAAACAGTGCACAGATGACTGAGAGGGAGGGGGTGGGAGAGAAGAAATGTGATAGTCTTTGCTGGTAATCTACACTCATGTGTTTAACGTACTTATTGTTCCCTCAGTTACAGGTGTGTTTCTTTGAACAGAGACCAGAAGTCAATATTTGTAGAGGAAAGGACAAACATGGTAGACTGCTCTTGGTTGTGAGAGGAAGTTAGGTCTTTATAAAGCACACTGTCATTTCACATGGTCTAGCTGGGGACCTCTGACACAGGATGCGGTTTGACAAGTGAAACGGTGACAGACCAAGATAAAAATACGAAACTCCTATTGATGCTCACACACAGATCTGCAGTTTCTCCTGTACCTCGAACAAATATCCTAATATTCTGTTTCTTTTTTGATTCAGCATTATGAATGACATCAGAACAGGCAGATCCATTCGAGAACAAGGAAGGCGACAGTTAGAAAGAAAGAAAGGAGGTCTTAAAATGAGGAACTGATATATGATTTATAAGCTAAAAACCCTTCCTCTATTACATGATCAGTGATGTTTACACTAGTACTGACACTAATCATTGGAAACATCCGGGAATCCCTTTTAATGCTCTAACATTCCCTACTTCTATGCCTCTCAAACCAAACCCATACTCATGAGGATTTTGAAGATGTTAATCAGACCCCACTTACAGGAGACAGATCAGAGTTACAGGACATTTAGGATCCTCCCTTAGGCTTCCATTAACTGAGTGTAATGGATGCGTTCACTTACTGAGGAAGTTTATCATTAGAAATGGTTAAAGGAGTAGTTCACTTTTAAAAATAACTTTTGCTGATAATTTACTCACCCCATGTCATCCAAGATAAATAATTTCGAAAAGAAATTAAGGTTTTTGATGAAAACATTCCAGGATTTTCTCCATATAATGGACTTCCAATGGGAACCAAACGGTCCAAAAGACAGTTTCAGTGCAAACTGTTCAAAGGGCTTTAAACGATTCCAGACAATGAATAAAGGTCTTACCAAGCGAAACGATCGCTCAAAACAAAGTTTAAGTTTTATAAGCTCAAATGCTCGCCTTGCTCTGTTCTGTAATGCACGTTTGTGACTCGTTCATCAAAATTAACTAATCTTTTTTTGTCATTTGGTTGATTCAATGAACGAAATTAACGTAAAAAGATTCGTTCATTTTGATGAACGAGTTTGAACAGGAGAGTCTCGACGCGCATCACACAACAGACCAAGGCGAGCATTTGTGCTTATAAAACTTAAAATTGTTATTTATTTATTAAATGACCAATCGTTTTACTTGATAAGACCCTTATTCATCGTGTGGAATCATTTAAAGCCCTTTGAACAGTTTGCAGTTTGCACTGAAACTGTCTATTGGACCTTGACCTGTTTGGTTCCCATTGAAGTTCCATTATATGGAGAAAATCCTGGAATGTTTTCATCAAAAATCGTAATTTCTTTTCGACTGAAGAAAGAAAGACATGGACATCTTGGATGACATGGGGTGAGTAAATTAAAAGCATTTTTTTTATTTTTAAAGTGAACTACTCCTTTAATGAGTGTGGAAACACTGGAGATGCAATGAAAATTTTTAAAAATTCCCACTACACTTTGTGTTTCACATGAAGCTGATATATCACACAGTATGCAAACAAAAGTCAGATATCAGGTATCACCGGCCATCTGGGAACGGTAACCTGGCAACCATGGCTTGACAATAAAGTAGGCAAAACAGTAAGTGGTAAAACACGGACGCTCTTCCCTGAAGTGATAGAAGCTAGTTTGGTCAGTCTGAATCATTGCCATGACTAAAACAAATGAAAACAAGGGACATTTTGTTCAACACATGAACATTACATTACTCAGCGTAAATCTTATAGGACTGTATATAACAATATCTCTCTGATCTACAGGAAACAGTGGCCTACCAGAACCCAAAGTGTGAAAAATGTGTGAACTTAGGGGTTTTACTATATTCTGCTCATTTTTAGATCCATCTGAGACTATTAGCATTTGTCTGAAATTACAAAAAATTGTGAGATTTAGAAACCGTTGTAAGACCTGAATTACAACTTGGGAATCATGTGATTTAAAACTGCTTACAAAACACTGTCAGCACATATTTACAGTATACAGCCTCTGCTATCATTACATCTTAACTGTCAAAAGAGCATCGCTTGAAATCAGCAGTGCCCATGATGATTACAGTATTAATACACTTTATATAGGCTATTATTTACTTTTTTACCCCTCAATCAGACACCATTTTTATTCTTTCCACTGTAAAGTTTGAGTGAATTGAGTTTCTTTTTTTTAATGATAATTTCTAAAACCTGGTGAACATTTTCATTGAATAATTTCATTTGCATTTTAAAATACTATCTACTCACATTTTGTGCTTTTTCTATAACAACTTTTGGTGTCCGCAAATGACAAAAGTTGAAGTTAGCTCAGAAGTGTGACCTATTCAGTGTGAAAAAGGATGACTGTTTGCATGTTGCATTTTGGCTTTGACCTTTTTTGTTCTCCTCAGCATTGCAACAGGAAGTGGTCACTCGAACGTGATGATAGACACTGTTTCATAAACGCTTCAGCCACTGTAACCTATATAATAAATACGTTTATGGTTGTGCCAGATATGATCACTTTTGTACACTGTTGGTTATCGCTTATCAGAATCATCTGTTGCCGATGGGGACTTTCAGGCCGGAGCTGTGAGAACTTCTCCATCTTTCGTCTCTGCGAACATCACAAAGACATCATTGAGATCTCTGATGGTTGAGTCAGATCAGAGGCCTCAGTTCGCTTTAGGTTTGTGTAGCAGAGATGAAAAAGAGAGGAAGGGGCTTCAGGTTCAGAGAAGAGCTGAAAGCCGCAATGATCATTAGACTGTAACATTGTTTATCATTTAGATTGTATCTTGCACTGCACGTTTGATTTATTCACAAACATTCATGAATTACGAAAAAATTTAAAATACTTACGTATTGATAGCAAATAAAGGCCAATTTATTTTCTAAACAATTCAAAGAATCTATGCATATGTGTGACTAGTTTAACCAGTTTAATCACCTCAATTAATCTAATGTAATCACTTATATAATCTAGGTCATGGTATACTGTACCTATAAGTTGTGTTCTAACGTGTGGTTTGTACCAGTGGAATGTGCACGTTGTGCAGAAGAGTGAGTTTGAGTAATGGTGGCATGTGCATGTGGTAAAGTGTAGGTGGATGAGGTGCTTCTGATGGCCTGACCTTAATACTGCCGTATATAAACTTCAAATAAACCTATAACATTCTTAAGTCAAACTCATTTAAAGAGACAGCTGAAAGCGTTGGCTTCCTGGCTGCCGCTTAACTATATGGAGATTGTAGTGTGCACAGCAAATGCACCATCTCATTTGCTCTAAAATAGCTATACAATGAACAAAATTATTCAACGCATCACTTTTGTTGTTGCCCCCATTTTTCATGAGCGGAAGTCAAAGATTCGAAGACTTTTCTATGTACACAAAAGTCTGTCTAAATCTGTGTAAGTGAGCACTTCTCTTTTGCAGAGATAATCCATCCATGTGTCATATCAAGATGCTGATAGGCGTCACCAATAAAAGGCATACATTTTTACTGTATTGAAGGGTGTCGAAAGGTATGGGGATGCATTTATCCCCATTAAAGGGTTGCATTTAGAATTTTGTTCAGTGTATACATAGCAACCGATGGGCTACTACATAGTAAAAATTATACATTTTGATGAATTGGTCCCATTGAACAATTAGCTACATTAGCGTTGCTATTAGCCTAGTGTGAAGACCTGACCATAGTTTTAGACCAATCATGGCCGCTGCTTATCAAGCTGCTCCATAGGCCCATTAGGCTATATTGGAGTTAAAAACCAACATCAAGGAATGGAAAATACCATGTGGGTGACTTTACCACTGTGAACACGGCCTTCATGCTGCTATATATTTTCTCTCTTCTTTCTTTTTACAAAGAACAACAGACAGTAGGCTGCCGCTATATGTCTATATATTTTCTATTTATGTGACTATTTCAAATGTTTATAAAACAGAACATAAGAATTTTAATTGACATAAAAAAGTGTGTTTAAAAAGCGTTGTAGCTACAGCGTTTGCCAGCCTACACTACACAGCAGAAGTGCTGGCAGGCAGGGGAGTGGTGGGTTTTTTTTTCATATCATCTAGTGGTTCGCGGTGTTGCTAGTACAGCCTTCATGACGAACGATTTGAGGAAATGGACAACATCTTGCAGCTCGATATGGATTCGATTCAGAACAATATGGATATTGTGTCTTTTATCCGTCAGTTTACGCCGAAATGCGTTTAATTGTCCGCTCTGCGAAATGTTAACGAATACTTTCCCAAAACAGCTTTTCTTTTATCTGTTCATTATTAGTTTAAAAGGTCAGGCTTTGTTATGAATGTTTTTTAGAAGTATTAAGTTACTTTTGTCTGCTTTTGTTTGCAACCGACTTGTATTCAAACACGTATTGAATAAACACTTTTTATTTTTACATTTATTATTAGGCTACCATTACCTTTTAAGTTCTAAGTTTAAATGGATAACGGACATATTGTAGAAAGATTAGACCTTATGTTTACTACGACAGGCTGTCACTTGTAAAAGTTTTGTGTAAATATTTTATGAGAAATGAATATCCTGCCCTACACTCACCCTCTGTTCTCCTGAATCTGTTTCAGGTGTGTTTGCCGATGAAGTGAGAGTCAGTGTCAGTGACTGAGGAGGATTCTGTCACTCTAAACACTGATGTTACTGAAGTACAGATCGATGATCATATACTATGGATGTTTGGACCTCAGGAGACTCGAATAGCTGAAATATATAACCAGAAGATTAAATTATTCAATAGTGAGAGGATTCAGGGACAAACTCGCAGATGAACAGTCAAACTGGATCTCTGACCATCAGAAACATCAGATCTGAACACACTGGACTTTATAAAGGTCAGATCAGTCGGAAACAATGGAACTTCATACAAGAGATTCAATGTTACTGTAGTACAGAGTAAGTAAATTTAAGTGTTTAATTGTTTAATGTGAGTCAGCAGACTTACCAGCTGATCACATGAAACCTGATTCAGAACATTTAAAATAATGGGTAATATGGGCACAATAATCATATCCCTGTTTAATTTATTAGGGCCCAAGCCTGAAAGGCGCAGAGCCCTATTGTTTTCCTTCGAATTATTATTTTTTTTTATTATTATTATTTTACTTTGATTTATTAAAAAGAAATGTTGCATCACAATTCACACCCTTTTGTTGAGTAGGATGAAATCTCCATATCAGAAATATAAAATCTAGCCCGGACGCTGGAACTTGTCAAAAGATATGCGTTTTGTCTGGTGATGACAACAAATATAGTGAATGTAACCACACAGGCTATAGGTATTATGTGCAAAAAGGATTGAAATCAAATTACATTCAAACATTGTTACAACAGCAATAAAAAACAAAACCAAAAATAATTATTTTTCAGCAGAAGTTAGCTAAACTGAATATTAATATTTAAAAAAGAAAAAGCACAGACTAAATTTTAACTGGTAATATGAACACATTCACTAATTTAAGCTCAGTAATTATTACCCTGGGATGATAAACCCATTGCAATTGTCACAGTTACTGCTATCATAAAAATACAATTACTTGTAGGTTTAAAACTCTACATATGGCACATCTAATGTTATTATGGCACATTTAATGTTAGTCAAGTTTTTTTTGTCAGAATTACTTGTGCTCCATCTGTTCGGCGTGCATGTGCAGTTTCAGCAAAGACTTGCATGCACAAGACCCACTCCCTAAAGTAAAATAGAAATATTTGCATGATCTGCTGACATTTACATATGGAGAGTATAGGTCTACCTTTAAAGTGTAAGTTGTATACACTGAGGAAGACACCACATCTCAAACATGTTAAACAGCACATGTATCAAGTTTAGGACAAATCGCATTATACACTCTTCTTGTAGCAGCTCACTCTGTGTCACTCTGCTGTATATCAAAATAAAAGGTATTGCCTAATTCCATATCATTTATTAAAAATATATTGGTCCAGTTTGTATCCAGCCTCTCACGGGGATCTCAGATGCCCCAACGCCTGTGAAGAGACGACTCAACGCTGGCGATATGTTATGGCTCTATATTATATATGAACAATGTTTATATTTAATATTTATATATGAACAATATGAATGTAAGCCAGAGGAGAACTGGCCCCGACTGAGCCTGGGTTCTCCCAAGGTTTTCTCTCCATTCGCAATCTGATGGAGTTTTGGTTCCTTGCCACTGTCGCCTTGCTTTTGGCTTGCTTAGTCGGGTTTTTACCATTTAACAATATTACTTATCTGTGTTGTACTTCTGTCATGTTATCGCTGTGAAGCTGCTTTGATACAATCTGTATTGTGAAAAGCGCTATATAAATAAATGTGACTTGACTTGACTTGACTTGACTATTGGCTATCATACAAATCTCAATTTACAGCCCAGCCCTAATTAAACATAAAAAAATGTCCACTGCTTATTAGTTAACATTAATATCCAGTAGCTTATTCATGTTTTAATTACAGATAAAATTTACATTTATTGTTATTAATGTTAATTTTGTTTTCAGCTCCTCTACCTGTTCCTGTCATCTCCAGAGTCTATGCATCATCTTCATCATCAGAGTCCAGGTGTTCACTGGTGTGTTCAGCTGTGAATGTGAGTCATGTGACTCTCTCCTGGTATAAAGGAATGAGTGTATTGTCCAGCATCAGTGTGTCTGATCTCAGCATCAGTCTCTCTCTACCTCTGGAGGTGGAATGTCAGGATAAAAACACTTACAGATGTGTGATCAACAATCCTGTCAGAAACCAGACCACACATCTGGACAACATCACACAACTCTGTCAACCATGTGCAGGTACATCATCGGTTTTCAATGTTAATATACAGAATTGCTATGTTTCATAAAATATACAAATATACAATAAATATTTTGTGCTTCTGTTCAAAAAGGCATAGCTGTCATTGCTATTTTGGGTCCTGAAGGCAATGTTGATATGAGGCCAAAATTAATCAACCCCTTTCCGTTTTAGGAACTAAGACTGTACTCCTTGCTGCATCGAATTTCTGCTGTACTTCTGGTTGTACTTGCAGGTTTGATGTGCTCTTCTCTATGGAAACGTAAAAGAATGGGACAAAAGGGTAAGATTTTTCTTCTGCTTTCAGGCAGAATTGTATTAATGCTTTTACATTGGGTACTTATAGGTGATTTTATTGAGAAACCCTATTTCTTTTAGGAAATGGTTATGAGCCAAGTGCACATAGAGTGGAAACAGCTCAGATAGACGGAGAAGAGGTACAATATGCTGAAACAGGATTTTTTAAACAAAATGGACAAAGGAAAGGTTACAGTTTTTCATGAAACAGCATCAGTTTGCACCTCTACTCTGAGGCCTGACTTAAAGA
The DNA here is from genome assembly GCA_030378365.1 of Hybognathus amarus. Classification (NCBI taxonomy): domain Eukaryota; kingdom Metazoa; phylum Chordata; class Actinopteri; order Cypriniformes; family Leuciscidae; genus Hybognathus; species Hybognathus amarus. The sequence goes on along the minus strand of JAQIUQ010002366.1, from coordinate 109,887 downwards.
GATAGTTCAAACAAAAATGAAAATCATAATTTAATCATAAAAAAAAGTTAATATATTTTTCAAAGGCTATCCAGGTCACTCTTTTCAGTTTAAAGTGACTAGAAATGGGCTCCAAACAAAACCACCATAAAAGTAAATGTTTCATTGAGAGTCACAACTATGTAATATTTCAAGTCTTCTTAAGGTATACCCAGATTTGTTTAGAGCTAGGGACACACCAAGCTGTGGCAACGTCGAGGTCGTTTTACTCCAGTTCAGATGCATACACGGACCGATGCAAAATACTTGTATTTTCTGAAAGTGTATGCTGGGGTCTGATGGGCGGATGTATTCCACACATGTCCAGTGATCTGCGTGTGCACTTCCACACAATTATTTTTTTAATTATGTGATGTGTGCGGTTTCATGCGCTGACCCCGCTTTGTGATGCAGTTGGACCATATTGCTTCCACTTTGTTATAACACCACTAACAGTTGACAGTCGGCTGTAGTCCTTTCTACGTCTGTACACACAAGCATGCCGTAGGCTAGACGTCCACTAATGACACGTCCGAATATCCAAACGACTAATTTTAACCTTTCACTTTAATTAATATTTAAAACATCTGACCTCTCCAACACTGATCTCACAAGACCTCTGAATTGAGTGTACACCGAAATCGGCACCACTCAATTACAGTAAATTTGTTAACTAAGCTACTAATAAACTGCACTTCTACAGCAATGTTAAAGTAAATTTTAATATTCAGCGAGTCTGTATAGGCCCACTCTATGTGTAGTAGCCATTAAATAATGCGCATTTAGTTTCATTTTTGTTAAAATATTACGTTTTTTTTACATCTATGCTGATTATGAAAATTGAACAGCATGAGTAAGATGTGCAATATATCGGAAGATTTGATGGGTCAGACATGATTTGCACCATGATTTCGAATTTTGATAAATTTTTTATCAACCAATTCCCTGGATATAATAAATAAGAAGCAAATGTAGCAGACAATATGATCATGATATGGAGGCGCGGGCGATTGCATTGCATGTGAACTGGAGCACATCTCATCATAAATTTTGCTCATTTAAATGATACTGTGTTTGTGTGTGTGTGTGTGTATATAAATAAATATATATTAGGGTTGTCAGTTAAACGCGTTGTTAATGGCCATAACGCAAACCCATTTCAACGGCGTCAATTTTCTGTACGCGCGATTCACAACCTCTTTGGCCTAGCAAACTTTGTAGTTTTCTTTCACATGCTTTTGCAACAGGACACGGCATGCATGGGGCCGGCGCTACGAAACCTATTTCATTTTCAATGGCTTGCGTCGCGTGAGAACGTTTTGTTTCTTCGTCGATCAGAAGCGCAAGCGATCCAGCTAGACCATAAACCAAACAACAGGCACGACAGCGCACACACATTTGGGCTTGCGAGCCAGCCAAATGATGGTTAACGTTACGTTTTGAGTGGATGACGAGCGCGAGACGCGCAGTAAGTGGATGCCAATAAGATTCTGAATGGAAATTTTACTTTTATATATATATATACAATATTTACTTTATATATATATATATATATATAAAGATCACACTGTAAAGCTGTGTAATTATTTATTAAAACTGATATTTTATACATTATGTATTGTGCTAAAATTGAGGTACAGAGGTACCTCATTGTGACATACACTTTGCATTTATTGTCATGATAAAATGAATGTATTTTTCTTATTGAAAAATGCCTGATACTAGCTTGTTAAAGGATGATTATTTTGTTCAACACAATGTATTTCTTCAACACAATACTTGTAGGTTGTCACAATTGTCTTGTGTTGTCTTGCAGAAAGCTAATCGAACCGAGGAAACAATATACTCCAGCATTCGTCACGCGAGACATTGACGTATTTCAACAGAATGCTGAATGACATCCATATAGTTTTTTTTTACTTTAAAATGGTCAGTCTGATCCAGAAGAGAGGAAGATAAAAGAGCTCAACTGACTGAATTTAACTGATGTTATGTTTTGCATGGTAAAATATTCCTCTGACAAACAAAGCACAGCAAGAAGTACAAAAACAAGCTAAAGCTCACTTTAAACCCAATGGTAAAAATATCTTTGTGTACCCAACATTTACTTTAACATTAAAACATTTTACATTCCATTTATTTTTTAGCATTGTAATTTGTCTCGATTAAGAACTGTTGTATATTGATGCATGCTAAAAAGCTACAGATGCACTTGCTCAGTGATTCCTCTTCTCTTATTCTTGCTTAGTTCTGCACAATCTTACCATAACCAATGTTGTTGATCTCCACAGAGTTGCTCTTCCTTATTGTTTGTAAGCCACAAAACCCACCCCAACCCCTGCTGAATTTCCAGTAATTGTTTCATGTCTGTCCTGTATCATAGCTCTGCAAGTCATTACATGTCTCATCATACAGATCATTTCAAATGCAGGCTTTCGACATGCCTCTTTTGCAGTATTTTAAAGCTACGGTGACATGTTTCACTTTGCTAATAAACTGTTTTATTGTACAGGTATGTTGTATTTTCAAAATGTGCAAATCCATGATGAAACCTGTTTTTAAGGATATAGAGGGTGTGGGGGTCACTGCCTGTGGATTCTAATTAATGAATGTCAAATTAAAGAACTAATATTACTTTCAGCAAGCATGTGCAGATGATACTGTAGACTGCACTGTTTGAGAATATCTGGGCCTTCTCATAGTCTATTTGTTGAAAATTGGTTATGCATTAAGATGAACAATTTTTAATGTACACTGAATCTAAAAAAGGCATTATCAAAACAATTTATGAGTTATTGCCCCCTTGTGGTCACATGAGAGATTTCCACTGGCGTGGAAAAAAATAGGAGAAATAGTTTAATTTTGTAAGAAATTCTCATTATTCCACTTTAATGCTAAAACTCAGAAAGACAATATGTAGATTAATACAAAAGAAGGCATAAACCTTGTTGATCTCCATAATTCATATTTTTGTGTTTTTCTATTAGTCACCACTAGCCAATGAAAAGTATTAAGAAGAGCTTGTGACCAAACGTTAAATGGAATGCCAAAGCTGCGAAATAATAAATAAATAAATATAATAGAATAATAAAATACAATATAAATTAAACAAATATCTAAAATAAGAGTGTGTTTATCTCCTAATTTATAATTGTATTTTTCCCCACATTTTTATGTAAAAAAAATATATTTATTTCCACATTTATTTATGTATTTATGCCTACATTTTTTTACTTCATTTATATATACATTTCTTTGTATTTTCTAAATAAATGTAGACATAAATAAATGTAGACATAAGTACATAAATAAAAGTGGAAATATATTCAAAAAAATTTGGAAAAAAATCCAATTATACGTAAATAAGGAAAGACAATACACATTATTTATTTACATTTCTTTGTATATTTATTTATTATTTCAGCAGCTTTGGCATTCCATACAAACTGTCAGTTAAAACCTTATATATCTCAACCCTGCCTCTGTATCATAAAAGAAGTGTTGAACACATTTGTAACGTACTCCAAAAACCAAGTCAGAGTCAGGATTTTGATGCAGATAGAAATTATGTTTAATGGCTCAAAACAGTAAATCATGGCTTGAACATAGAACGCATGGCATGGGGCGTAGAGCTTGAAGGGATAGTTCACTTTGAAATTAATTTTTGGGGATGTTTTAGCTTTCCTCAAGGACATCCAAGATGTTGGTGTCTTTGTTTCCACAGTATTTTCAATTTTGATATTTTTAGGTCGTTTCTTGTCTGTCAGTCATATAATGGAGGTCTATGGTCACCACCTCAAAGAGCATGCACAGAGAAGTACAAATTAAACATGATTTAATGACTCATAAATGTTAGTACACATTGATGGCCTAAGACACGGAAACGAGCGGTTTGTGTGAGAAAACGAACAGTATTTATATCGTTTTTACCTCCAAGTGATCTGAGGGTGAGGGCGCTTGTGATCTCTCGCACGTGTACGTCACTCATTGTTTACACAGAGATTTCGGAAGTTATACCTTTCACGGTGAAGATCGTAAATATTGAAAACGTCTTCCATTGCGATTTCCTGTATATGTAAATATTAGGGCTGTCAATCGATTAAAAATTTTAATCTAATTAATTACATACTCTGTGATTAATTAATCTAAATTAATCGCATACATCATTTTTGCAGTGAAAATATTTTAAATATTTCAAATCAAATAAATAATCAGCATTAGTGACATTTCAGATCATAAACTCTTTTATTACTATTTTCACTGTTCAAATAATGTCCATAGCAATCAACAATATGACCTAATAATAATAATATGCTGAGGAAATAAATTCAAAAAATATTTGTCAACGTACAAGGCATCTTGAGGACACAATGAATATATTAACACTCCCCTCAAATGTCAACACTATTTCTCTTGTCTTGTACGTTACGTGCCATGAAAAAACTGAGGCAAGAGACCAAAAGTTTAACATAGTGCAATATCAATTCCAGGGCTATTTTGTGGAGTTGAACATAAACCTTCAATAAAAAAAAATCAGCCCCTTTTACCACATTTCACACACACACACATTTTTTTATAATAATTCATTTGTACATGAGGCCACTATTTATCCTTCAGCCAGTCACAACACACACACACACACAAACTCACGCACTTGTCTCACACACGCTTTCTCAGACACACACACTCACTTATCACTTACTCACTCGCTCACTCACTCACTCGCGCACACGGACGCAGATTTGCTAAGTTTGCGCTTCAGAGTTTGCTCCAGTGTGGTTTAAGTTTGAAGATGACGTTGACCGCTAGAGTTTGTATCACGGGACGTGCTAGGTCGTGTCGTAACCGCTGGATGCTTGGCATTGATGTCGTAGAGTTGACGAACTCCGGTGATATGCAAATTCCGGCGGCAGATATTGCAGACGACTTTATTTTTATCAATACTTCCATCATCAAGCATCTAGTTTTTTTATAAGTAAATGTTCCAATCAATGATCCAGGTAGCGCGTTCTCGTCTCCCTCCTCTATTTACAGTCGAATGGTGGTTAGAACCATAGAACGGCTCCTGGTCAAAGGTCAATACGGAATGGATTAATCTGCGTTATTTTTTTTAACGCGTTATTTTTTTCAGATTAATTAATCGAAATTAACGCGTTATTTTGACAGCCCTAGTAAATATGTTTAGATTTCAGACGCGGAGACAGACGCGCCCGCACCCTCAGAGTATAATGGACGTGACTGGTGATTACAAGAGGTAAAAACGATATAGATACTGTTCGTTTTCTCACACAAACCGCCTCGTTTCATGTCTTGAGGCCATCAGTGTGTACTTACATTTACGAGTCATTAAATTGTGCATGCTCTTTGAGGTGGTGACCATAGACCTGCATTATATGACAAAAGAGCACCGTCCTTCGTATGAGGCGTTAAACTGATTATCTGACTCTCTATTTTCATTAAAAATCCCAGGATATCCTTCAAAAAAGAGAGGGTGTAACTCCAGCATCCTAGCCAAATCTGCCCCTTGGCCTCTGTCCATCATGGCCTCCTAATCATCCCTATATACTGATTGGCTTCATCACTGTCTCCTCTCCATCCTGTACATTCCCCACTTCCATGTGTAAAGCGTTTTGCGTGCAGAGAAAGTTCTATATAAATGTAGCTAATTATTATTATTAAAACACAATATCCACTGGTCAAAAACGTTGTCACTTTCACTTAAACTGGATTTTGGTCAAATATCAATAATATAATGGCACAGTGTAACATATGAGTACATACAAAGCCACGATATCAACTTCAACAACAGAGTTTAATTCATTAAAATATACAGTGTATTTCTTTTACTATAGTTTCACAGACAGGGCTTATAGATTTAAGCCAGGATTAAGCCTTTGTTCAATAAGGACATTTAAGGATCTTTTATAAACATGCCTTAGAAAAAAAAACATTACTGTGTGCATCTTAGAAACAATTATTATTTGTCAATTTTACGATAAGCCAGTGCAATTTGCTTTCAGTTAAAAAAGTTGCATTTTTGTCTGGGACTAGGCTTAAATCTTTTCTGTGAAACCAGGGGGTTTAATATTAATTAATATTAATTAAGAGTTAATTAATATTACTCTGCACTTAAATATACAATTACACTATAACAACGACACCTTAAAAAAGTGTAATTTTTATTTATTTATTTTTTGGCCAATAAACCGGCTGTTAGTCCCACAATACTTTGCTCTGCGCCACTGGACGCCTGCCTTTATCAACCTGTCTGGTATTTGATGTGATAAACGAGTAGAGCAACAGCAAGTCACGCCCAGCACAGCATAGATCAGAGAAGGAATCACACTCTCAGAATCTGTGGAAAGAAAATACTAATATCAGCACATGAGGAATATTCCTTGCACGCTGGTAAAAGTTCCCAGATGAAGAAGATGAAAAATATGTCCTCTGAATACTTTAAAAATAATACTGGAAATAGTAAACACTATAACCTGAATAGACACTAATTACTGTTGATGTACCTGCACATGGTTGACAGAGTTGTGTGATGTTGTCCAGATGTGTGGTCTGGTTTCTGACAGGATTGTTGATCACACAGCTGTAAGTGTTTTTATCCTGACATTCCACCTCCAGAGGTAGAGAGAGACTGATGCTGAAATTAGACGCACTGATGCTGGACAATACACTCATTCCTTTATACCAGGAGAGAGTCACATCACTCACATTCACAGCTGAACACACCAGTGAACATCTGGACTCTGATGATGAAGATGATGCATAGACTCTGGAGAATGACAGGAACAGGTAGAGGAGCTGGAAAACAAAAATATCATTAATAACAATACATTTTGTCTGTAATTAATATACAGTATACAGTATATTCCTATAGCATTAGTCCTACTCATTTGCAGGGTTCACTTCATTGGAATTATCCACAAACATTTTATGCCGGAAACCCTTTATGATGCAACCCAGCACTAAAGAGTGGACACTCACAATCAAATTTGTGTGGCCAATTCGACAGTAAATCAAAGGAAACAATAAAATGCCAACTCCACACAGAAGGGACTCCTGGCTCAGCGTGGCTTGAACCCACTGAGCCACCGTGCCACCCAATAGAGATGAAATGTGAACTGTTTCGTCTAACATATGTTTACTAATGTAAACTATAATAGGCAGTGGGCATGCTTTGTTTTACATCTTCTGAATCAGGTTTAATGTGATCAGCTCATAAGTCATAACTGACTCACATACTGTATATTAAAAAAATAAAACACTTTTTAACATTCCTTTTTTATAATTTTTCAAGTCAATGTAAGCAGGTTCGAGGTATGGGGTGGTTTGTATATATATTCTTTATTTTTTAATTATTTTTATTTGTATTTATTTATTGTATTATTAGTAAAGAGACATATGCAAGTAAGTACTGTAAATGTATCTTTTTTATTGTCTTTCAATAAAACTTACTTAACAAAAAACAATTAAACACTTAAATTTACTTACTCTGTACTACAGTAACATTGAATCTTCTTGTATGAAGTTCCATTGTTTCCGATGATCTGACCTTTATAAAGTCCAGTGTGTTCAGATCTGATGTTTCTGATGATCAAGAGATCCAGTTTGACTGTCCATCTGAAGTTTGTCCCTGAATCTCTCACTATTGAATAATTTAATCTTCTGGTTATATATTTCAGCTATTCGAGTCTCTTGAGGTCCCAAACATCCATCAGTATATGATCATCGATCTGTACTTTCAGTAACATCAGTGTTTAGAGTGACTGAATCTCCCTCAGTCACTGACACTGACTTCACTTCATCGGCAAACACACCTGAAACAGATTCAGATTATTTAATTGTAAGATATAATTATTCAATTATTCAGACATGAATCAAATAAAAATGTGTAGCAATCTTACCTTCCACACCAAAGGAAGAGCAAGATTAAACAGCTCATGTATGCGAGCATCTTAGAAAAGTGGCTGTGTTCCTGTGGTTTCAGTTCACAAACAGAGCATGTGCAGAAGATTCAGCCAATGGCTGCTCACACTGTTATAAGGAAGTATAGCAGAGGTGACCAAAATCGACTTTAGTTTCTCTCTAAAGTCCAAAACACAGCATCTTGCATCTTGGATGCTTAAATGTTAAATGTACCAATAGCCTACTTGTTTAAATGTCCATACTCATCAGGTTACTGATATTCTTTTAGAACACCTCTTTCTCGTGCTGTAAAAATACAGTTCACAGTTTAGTCTAAGTTATTTTAAAATTATTCCTGGATTGTGAGAAATACCTAATATTAGAAACCAGAGTGTTAAAAAGGCTTTAGAATTCATTTTTTTTTGCCAAGCAAAACAACATCAAATGTTGGTATTTTGGACTGCGGTTCTGTTCAAGAGAGGTTTAGTGTGTGCAAAGGCTGAAGAACATCACCAGCATTGTGGTTACAGCTCTCTCTTATACCTTCCGTTCACAAGACTACCCTTACGAAAAGAAGTATACTTCAAGTTCATTTTATGAAGTATACTTAAGTAAATGTTCAAGTCTATTTTAAGTATACTTTACATGGTAAGTATACTAATGTCAATAGTTATAAACTTGTAAGTGTACTATTTTAATACCACTTGGGACTAAATTGGCCCACTTGTAGTATATAAAAGTATATGTTTAAGTGTGTAACAGTAAACTTTAAGTGCACAACTAATTCATGTCAATGATTACATTTCTCATTTGTACTGCAAGTTAACTTATGGGTATAGTCACAAGTGTCTGGTATGTTCCCCATGGTGTCCACTAGAGGTCTCTTCCCCATATCATCTCAAATTTTTAGTTATGAAAGTACACTATGAAGTATACGCTCAGTAAACTACGAGTTTAGTAGGCTATTGTATACTACAAGTTTTCTTTAATTGAACTTTCAGGGTTGCCAACTGGCTTTATGCACAGCTGCACTACTTCCTGAACTTCAGCCAGCTCCTTAGCTGTGTCTGAAACCGCTCACTCGTTCACTCATTCACTAATCCCTATATAGTGTATGGCATTTGAGTGCACTATATCTGCAAGGAGTGAACGAGATGAAGTGAGTGAATTCGGACGCTGACGTTTATACTGTGCGTCGGAGAGTTGGAGCTGTCGCAGAAAAGGCTTCGTCACACGTACTGATAAAACTCCTTTTATCTTATGTTACTTACTTTATAAAATAATATTAAGAACAATAACAATCATAATGACTTTATTTTGTAATTATATATACCTCCGTGCCAGCTTTATAGTTTCATCGACTGAAATTGTAACTCTCACGCTCACAGATGACGTGTCATCAAGCGCCTTCCGGCGACCGTTATTATATCCGAATAACGACGATTAACGGATATTTTTTCAAATCCTCCACTGGATGTAATATAATCTCTGGTTTAAACTTGCTCGCGCCGCACTTTCATGCGCGCTCAGTTCTCTCCGCATTGGATTGTGGGAAATAGTGCTTTAGCAAGTGTACATCGAATGTACACTCAATATTCAGAGAGGATTGTGGGTAAAAGTAGTGAATGAAAGTAGGGAATGATGTCGTTCACTCAGAATTCGGACACCACTACAAAATGGCCGACACCCGATATAGTGCACTATATAGTGGATAGGGAGCGATTTCAGACACAGCTCTTGTTTCCTGTCTGTCATTATTGGGCTAAATTGATTAATTCAGGTGTGTCTGATTATTGTTGCCATGACTACTGAGGTCAGGCACACCTGAATTTATCAGTTTGTCCAATAATTGCAGACAGGAAACAAGGAGCTGGCTGAAGTTCAGGAAGTAGTGCAGCTGTGCATAAAGCCCACTCTCACGCATCTGGCGTGTCACGCTTTTCTCACGCATACGCAAGAAATGTCACACCAAAATCCACTTTTCTCCCATCTCAATCTGTTAACTGTTGAAGACTAGACCACTTGCTTTTGAACCAAACCTTTGTTCAGTTTGATCTCAACCGAGACTACCTCTTTCGTCGGACCAAATTTAAATCTGTTTGGTTTGGACCGTGCGTCTGGGGTGGGTTTCACACCTGTAATTTTGATTTGGACCAAAAACCTGAAAAGTCTGAAAGTCCAGTATATTTTATATTTAAGTATATTTTTGACTAGTATATAGAATGTTGACTGAAAGTATGCTTTTTTATTTTTGTAGAAAAGAAGTATACTAGAACACTTGAATAAACTTACTTTCCCACTCCATGCAAACAGTGTTCAGAGACCTTTAAGCTCTGTCTATAGCAGGGTTTTCTCAAACTCTGGACCCTGGAGGAGTGCCTGCTCCTGCAGAGTTTAGCTCCAAACCTGATCAAACACACCTGAGCAAGCTAATCAAGGTCTTCAGGATTACTAGAAACCCACAGGTAAGTGTGTTTGATCAGGGTTGAGTTTAAACTCTGCTCTGAGTAAGTTCAGCTAACGGTACAGGTAAAGTCATTTTTTTCTCAGAGATACTTAAGACAAAAATGATATGACTCTAATAAATGTAAAGATGTGTAAATATGATAATCTCATCTGTATGGTTTCTTTTGTTTATTCACAAACACTGTTACATTGTGCATTAGTACATGTACCACATTAAACATGTATACAACACAAATTATGTACAAGATACATATTTACAAATATAAAAACAGAGTGAGTTTTTTTATCTCTGTAAATAGACAATTTCCATAATGTGCCCTTATTTTGTGCAATTTCTGATGACATGATCTATTTTTGGCTATAGTCCTTAAGTTTGTAACATTTCACACCCTCCAGAGCTGAAGATTTGGATTGATGACTTCGGTCTTCTGCCTCAGCCTGGACTGCAGCTCTGCTCATATTCCTGCAGGATCTTCACCACATCCTTGTGGCCGAACTGCATGGCATCATCCCGAGGAATATTTCCCCACCTGAATTAGAGATATGAGGTTAATTATGACCAAATCTGGAGACAGAACTAAAGGTAAGCGTTTAAAGAGACTGATCTGTACCTGTCTTTCACAAAAGGGTTGACTTTGCAGGCCTGCGTCAGAAATATCACAACATCCACATGACCTAAAATTAGAACAGACACAAGCAAATTGATTCATAATTAATTAAACTGTATATAAGATGCTTTAATGTTTGCAGAAAATGATTGTACCTTCTGCAGCTGCTACGTGGAGAGGTGTGCGAGAGTCATAGTCCTTTAACTCCATATTCATGGATGAAAGGGAAAACCTGATGCAGGAAAAGAGATACTAGTACTGTAAGTAATCAACATATCATTAGCACTCAAATTTTGAGGCAAAGCGAAGACATTGTGAACTGTACAAAATAACCTTCTCAGAGCTGAGACATCTCCACTGTGGGCTGCAAACATCAGATTCACCACCGACTTGTTCTACAACACAATTTTTGGGAGTTTAATGTTGTAGTTTAGTTCATGTGGTTGGTGTGAAAGCTGTTCAAGTGTAAGGTTTACCATGTCGTCACCAGACTGCCTGCGAGGGTCTTGCTTCTTCAAAAAGTGCCTCAGATTGTCGTAGTTGTGGAAGTTGAAACAAAGACACCAGTTCCTAAATACAGAATGGTTACAAAATTATTCATTTACACCAAATGTGTGATCTGAAATTAAAAAGAGGCTGATAAACCAACAGGATGATGACAGAAACACCTGACAGAAGTGGATTCCACGGACGCTGTTTCCGATTTTGTCCACTGGGGGCGACCAGCACATGATGCCCATCACGTTCGGCACCACCAGAAGAACTGCACCCGACACACCGGACTTAGCAGGTAATCCAACCTGACATGTATCAAAAACTTTAGATATACAAAGATGGTACACTCATATTACTTATGAATGGGGAAAGTCCATATGGCAATATTGCAGAATAAGTCTTGTAAATAAAAGAGCCGTTTTTAAGATTTCAGGATTCAAATGCATTAGGACGTCTAAAATAGCTGCCCAGAGGTGTTGCAAATATGGCCGCAGAGTGAACAGACTTTCCGTGAGAGGGATTTTGCATGTATTGAGATGTAAAGATATACGGCAAGTGTTACTACGAACACAAATTATAACGAAAAAAAATCTGACCAAGTATAAATTTACTCACATGGAAAGCGAACTGTCCCAGTAGTCGTACATCCCGCAGGAGTGCATGAGGCTGCAGCGTGTTTCGTACAGCTTCTGTGCTCAAAACTCTCTCTCCTGTGATTGGACAGATGCCTCCGTTAGCCAGCGTGGCGGCCATCACACTGCCGGACTCACATGTGACCTCTATTGAGCACAACTGTGAAGGACAGAGAGGAAATTCAGTCGAGTGATGTCAGTGATTATTTAACTGATTAAAACAGGTGAAGAATCACCTGACCAACCTGGAAATAAAAGTCCAGTGCGTCGATCATATCTGCCCCATCCGGAAAACACTGTAAAGAAGGATATCGCAGTTGTATTTGTGAACAATCAACAACATCAACTAGATTGCTGATGTAAAAAACAATGTTCAAACCTTTTTTTCTTTAAGGTAGTATCCTATTGCGTAGTTTCTGTCTCCTGTCTCCTTCTCTGACTGGAATCTGTGCAAACGAAAATCAAACGTACGTCAATAGCAATGAAATCGCATTGTAAATTCCAAAACAAGTGTAAAACACCAAAGCGAAAGACATACGTTGCGTTACTGAAGCCCACATACTCCCTGCCTGTCATTTTCTTCACAAACTCCATCACCTGGTGAGGAAACGCAACAAAAATTATTTAGCAAAATTAATAGTAAAAAGCCAAATAAAGAGTCTGAAATCACATCTGAGTTACAGTTTTGGGATAAAGGCATTATCTATATCCAAAAAGCAATATTTTTGAGGAATAACAACTACTGTAAAAAGACCTACTGACTTTATAATATAGCTGACAAGTTTGGAGATTAATAGCCAAATAAACATTGTTCCATTAATGGGATGGGTTAGTAATTTGTTTAATAAACACGTTTTGTTATTTGGTTTAATCTCTCTACACATCCTGATAGCAATCAATTATAGAAGTGGTCTAAATATTAAATCAAAAATCTTCTGTGAAAATTTGAGGACTAAAAAATCGTCCAATCATTGCAATAGGATCTCCTACCTGCCTGTCAGCTTATGTATTTTCATATTTTCAAATGAAATTTAAAAATGTAAGCATCCAACAACTTACATAGTCAAACTTCTCCGCTTTGTTGACACCTGGCTGGAGAGAACGAGAAGAGGAACAGTCAATTCTACCAACATGAGACTTTTGCCTATTATCAGCTTGTAATGGAGAACCTAGGAAGCCCAGATCACATACATTTGGTCTAAAGGGCACTTTTAATAGCCTGGATTGAGTCCAGACCAGTAATAGTCCTGCTCATAGCTTCACCACAAAACAACACATGTAGCAGTAGCAGATGCACCGCGTCTGTCCACACAGATCTGGAATTCTGGGTCAAAGGTCTGTAAGCTCAGATGAATTATGCCCTGGCACGCATGTCAGTGTATATCAGTGTTTGTTTGGGAGTTGCAAGCAGAGTTGATTATCGGACAAGTAAATAGTGCACACGCAAGCCTACTTGACGCTGAAACTCCACAGTGAAAGTGCAGGTTTATGTTTACCTTGATAAGTGAACTGATGACAATCGCTCCAGCGTTGACCATGGGATTGTGAGGTTTATCTAAGAGCAGAAAACCACAAATTATTCAATTTATATAAATTTATGTTTACACTTAATTTGAAGGTGTTCATGTTGAAGTGTAATTATTCATGTAAGTACTGATACTTACATATTAATAATATTATTTAATATATTAGTTAATATTATTAAGTATATGTACTTACTTACTAAAGGGTTGGGTTATGATTAGGGTGTGTTTTAGATTAGTTGTATATAATTAAGCACAATTTATAGTAATTAATATAGATACTACATGTAACACATCTTACTACATATGGTTACTACGAGTATTATTACATCTCATTAAACAACAAATTAAACACAATGCACTATTTTAATCGATTGCTGGACATCGATATGTTATTGTACATAGGTGTACATCTGATTTATGATTTATGACCCCAAACACACCTGTCCACCCACTTTTTAAAGCAAAGTTTAAGACACTAGCTTTCCACATTATGTTAGAATTCTGTTAAATCCACTATTGTTTTCATATAGAATTGTTTGTATTTAATGCAAAGTAACTGTGAATCGAATTACAGAAAAATTCAGAGTAATCCCTTACTTAACAGTAAATTACAGTTATTGATTACTTAGTAATGCATTACACCCAACACTACTCTATTTTCTGTAGCCATATGTGTATATCTATTGCATTTTTCTAGACATCATGAACATCTGTAGGTTGTTTATATGATAATCTATGACATTTCCTCACCCACCGTCTTCATCCAGAGAGAGTTTGTTGAATTTGAATCCGCTGGGCTCCTTCCCCACGTCAGTGATGCACTCGACTCAGTGCCGTGCTCGTGTACAGCGATGGCGTGTCAAGCGGCTTCACGCACGACTGCAAGCAGAACGGCACCTTTGTGTCTCCAAACTGAGTGCCTAAAATTCAAAGAGTTTGTTTGAAAATCATCACTTTATATTATAGAAAAATGAGGGAGCTTTTTATATTTACCTTTGACCATCCACTGTGCAGAGAGACACCCCAAAGATCAGGACTAAACTTGGTGAGATGGGGAATGTATTTTGTAACCTGAAAAATATTTGAAGTAAGTCCAACTATACATTGTAAAAATGAATCTATCTAATCAAAAAAAAAAAATTGTGGCAACAGATTACAAGCAATATTATTAATTAAATTTAACAAATTAGAATGGAGTAATAATTAATCAAATTAATTCCTTAAAAGTTAACCATTTAAAATTAGTAAAACTTACAACAACAACCAAAAAAACATCAATTTAAGTCACCATTATGGTGATCGGTGTTTGTTTTAGGTTTGTTTTAAAATTACGGTTTTCTAATATATAATAAATAGTTCTTAATTAATCTTTGACGTCTGTCTGTTATTGAGATATTTTTGTTATTTTTTTTGGTGTAAACTTTACTCATTTTAAATGGTTAACTTTTAAGGAATAATTTGATTAATTATTACTCAATTCTAATTTGTTAAATTTAATTAACAATATTGCTTGTAATCTGTTGCCAAAATTCTATTGATTAGATAAAGCAAATTCATTTTACAGCAACTACATGAGAAAAAAATGATTACAAACACATCTCTTACATGTCCATCATGTTGCAGTTTTGATGTGTGGTAAATATGATTGATGATGCCAACAAATGCCTCAAATTCAGGAATGATAAACTTCCGTCTGAAAGCGAGACTCAGCAGAACGATGTTTCCACCCACACACCTGTCACAATGTTGGAAATGTTAAAAATTAGAATTTCGCCTGGATAAGTATTCCTCTTTATGCAGGAAATTCAGTGGATATTTTTTGTGTGACTTCGCCGGAAGGAAAATATACTCACTTTCGAAACAGCTCACGGTCCATCATGACTTCACCGGCTGATTCCCGGATAGCTTCGCGAATCTTTTCCATGCAGTCAGCGCAATCTGGGATCAGAGGTCAGAAGGCCGAGTGCTTTCACTGCCTAGATGGGGAGAATACTGTTTATCCTTGAACTTGTCAGGCAAACTTGAATTAAACAGTAGTGTTTATAAAGATTATTTTAATTATAAAAGTGTGTGCTCGGCTTAACTTAAACATTAAATTTAGTTAACTTTAGTTTAGTATAGATATTTAACACTATACACTGTAAAAATGAATATGCTTTATCTAATCAATAGAATTGTGGCAAAAGCAATATTATTAATTAAATTTAACAAATTAGAATTGAGTAACATTAATCGAATTCTTCCTTAAAAGTTAACCATTTAAACTGAGTAAAGTTTACACCAAAAGAAAATAACAAAAATATCTCACTAACAGACAGATGTCAAAGATTAATTAAGAACTCTTTATTTTATAATGCCAACATTGAAGACACCTGATGTTAACAAGCAGAATCACGGAAGGAGAAAACCGTACATTTTAAAACAAACACAAATCACCATAATGAGTGACTCAATATATGTTTTTTTGGTTGTTGTTGTAAGTTTTACTCATTATAACTAATTTCTAATTTGTTACATTTTAATTAATAATATTGCTTGTAATCTGTTGCCACAATTTTTTTGATTAGATAAAGCATATTCATGTTTACAGTGTATGGTACTGGGAGGTGTTTACTGACCTTCTGTATACATTATTACACAACCCATGACAGCAGAACCACAAAGTCTAATTGTGTGTGAGTTTTACCTCAGCCCTCCTATGGCTGAATCAGATTTACACAGGGAACATGTAAGATGGTGATGGTAACTGAGCCCATAACATCTGAGTCAATGTGTGGGGCAACTCCCAGCTGTTGCCCATATAAGTTACAGTGATGTTCAGTTTGCAGACTTTAACAACTGCTAATGTAAAAAAGTTGTATATGATTCAGTGTGTTTGTCTATTAAAGAACTTACACCGATGAAATTAGACACAGGAACTTTCTCCGCTCCTTCAGTTATAGTGTCAGAAAAGCATGTCCTCCAGTCCAGAGAATATACTTTTATTGGTCAAATTTCTGCTTTATGAGAAAAAGATTAGACCTCCACATACACTAACACCAATCATATGTATGCTACTTTTTCTTTCTTTTTTAATCAAACATTTGATACCAGCTATACATATTATAAAAGTGACTCACGTTTTGGATTTTGGTTTATCCACGGACACCGGTACTGTAAATTCGCGGGTTGCGTGAAAAGTTAGATTAAACGACCTCTTCGTCACATTCTGACACGCTGAGCTGCTTTTTGCCACGTCTTTCGCGGCCAGTAAACTAATAATTCCAACATTAGGCAGTCGTAGGGTCCTGAAAGAAATCATTTTCCTGAATCGCATCAAGAAAGAAATTCAAATTTGAAGCATAAATATGGGGATTTGAACTCGTCCTGGTCGCAAGTAACGGTCACTCTGGAGATCACTCTCTCTCGCGCGCGGCTGGTTTGTTTTGAGTCGCGTCAACAGGTGCGCGTGGAATCCGGTGAGCGCCAGAAGCACCTTATCAACACTGAGTTCTCCTGAAAGTTCACCGTCACAGATAACTTTCACTTTTAAATCATCGGGGGGCGAAGAGATCTCATGTCATTAATACTGAGACAGCACTTTTTGAGATGTTTATAAGCGTTAAATTAATATATTCTAATTATATATTCGACCTAAACTCCGTAACTTAACTCGTCTTCTGACAACTGCTACCCCAGTAGAAAATATAGCAAGGCAATAAATAATATAAATGTATACGATATGAGTAGAGTAGCCTATTTTAAAGTAAAACATTTACAATCGCTATGTAGAAGAACGATGACGTGAACAAATCCAACCGCTCTTCTGGATATTCCCGCGCTTCACGTTTGAGAATTTTATCCTGAATAGAATCGCTTTAGGGCTCAGTTTAATGATTTCTTCGTCATGGGACGAACTGTTTAATGAATAATAAATGTTCATGGCTCATAAGAAATATTTGTTGATAAATTAAATAGTCTCTCCACTCACCTGACAGTGGGATATAATTACTGACTAACTAAACAAAAACATCTAGATTGTTTTGCAAACCATGCTGATTTAAGCTGTCCTTTCTGGGGAAAAATGGTTCACAGATGACAACAGGCTACACAAACAATATTATTAGAACATTTATTAAATTATGTTTATACAGTTATGTCAACTATTCCATTAAAATATCCATAATTTGGCAAGTCAAGCAAACCATTAGGCCTATCTCTGACAGTTTTTAACAAATACAATGCCAAAAGTCAAAGTGGCACTCTAGCAACACATATAGTTGACCAACAGGCACAAATTGGTGATGCATTTTCAAGGCAAGTTCATGCAAATACCACTTATTCGGCAAGAACATGTCAATGAGAAATAAGATAAATGGCTTGGTGTGGAAATACACTACAGGTCTAAAGTTTTGGAATAATTCATGTTTATTACAGGCAAAAAAATTCATTGTTATTCCAAATTTTTATCCCCGCAGTGTACATACTTTGTATAATTGTTCAGTAAATATACAAAATTAGACTCCAAAATAGAGTGTCTTCCAGTGTATCAGAAGGAAACCAAAGGCAAGTGTTAAAAGTATCTAGCCTAAAATGACCTTTAACCACACTCTAAATCTAGGCACTTTTTGCTGGCTTTGGCATCACCAGCTTCAGCGCAATATCTACAAAGCAAGCAGGCATATAAGACAAGGGGATCCACAGGAGCTTGGCATCCCAGCCTGCACTGTAGCGTGTTCTTGGGTGGGCGCCCAGCAGGGCGTGTTCCATGCAGTTGGTCACTTTACTGAGGTCAGAGTCGCATATGTTGTTCATGATCAACCTCTGGATATTGATGTCTGGAGAAACAAAGAGCATCTAAATGGACTATGTTTGAATAAATGGAGAAATGGTAATCGTTTGGGTAAATAACATACATTTATCCAAGTATTTGTCTGCGTAACTCTCTTTCACTTCAGGGGTCAGTTGGTCCCAGAGGCGATGAAGTTCCCTCTCGATGGGCTCCAAGCTGGTCACCTGCGTCTTGAAGAAACCAGGTTCGATGATGCACACTTTGACCCCAAAATTCTGGATGTCTCTCCTGAAATTACAGGAAGTGGTGGTGTCAAAGGTCGAAACCGACACATAAACAATTTGTTAATCACAGACCTTTATTTGGGAAACATTTCATTCAATCCAAAGGTGCTGATGCGCAAAAATCGCAACTTTTGCGATTAAAATACCATTTCATGTAGTCAAGAGAATGAAATCATCACTTCATGGGAAACTAGCGCAAAATATCTTTGAAAAAAACCCATTGTACCCGACCATTTTAATGACAGACTTTGGCTCAGGCATTTCAGAATGACCAAACCAACATTTGAGATCCTGTGCGATAAAATCTATCCACTATTATCAGATAAAACATTTCCCACCTTAATTGAGTTTAGAATGGGCATCTTGGCTTTTCCATCTAGATTTTTTTTTTATGTGATATCCCAAAATTTGCACAGACATTGGTGGATGGAAATGAGCTTTTGAAGTGTGATACCTGAGACAGTTCGGAGAAACTCTCCACCGCGAACTGAAAATACAATAACCGCCGCCATTAGCTGCCACTCTACCCAACACTGACGCCAACGTTCACCACTCTTCCACGGGCCTTTTTCACAAGAGGTAAGAAGTTCATGGTCATCGCGGATCACGCCAGTCATGTTGACTTTGAGCGTGCTTTCAAAGTCCTTCGAGTTTCATCCACTCAGATGGTCCCATTGGAAAGCCACATTGCGGCATTGTTCACCAAACCCCAAAGTCCTGGAAAGTTAAGAACAAAGAAGGTCAAACTTTTTTCTAAAACCTTTATTTCATGGTCTTCACTGGAACACACCTTTATCTCCAACTTCTGTTTGAGTCCATTCCACAGCCTTCTGAATGCTGGCCGTGCTGGTCACATCCAAGATGCAGGTCTTCAGGAAAGGTCCGTCGCCCTCTCAGTGATCGTCCGCGCCCTTTCCGTAGACACCCGGCTCAGGGCGGAAACCACGATTTGTCCAGCGTTTACACAGTAGGTTTCCAAAACCAGAGTCACAACCGGTCACAAAGACGTGCTTCTCTGAGACCTTGGAAATCTCAAGGTTGTCCCGGTAGAACCACACCAGAACCCACAGCACCGCAAACGCACTAGAGCAGCACGTCCACGAACAATCGTTACTGTGAGTACATGAGTATAGACAAAATTTTATGATATTTTTTTATAGTTTTGTTGATTTATTTGCTTGTGTTTCGATAGTAGTGCACACTCTAAAAAATGCTGGGTTGTTACAATCCAATTTGGGTCAAATGTAGACAAACCCAAATGTTGGGTTAAAAATGTAATTAAATATTGTTACAGTTGAAAGTGAAAGTTGAATATAAATTTAATTGACATTTTTAACCCAACATTTGGGTTTGTCCATATTGCACCCAAATTTGAGTTGACACAA
Organism: Hybognathus amarus; assembly: GCA_030378365.1. NCBI lineage: Eukaryota > Metazoa > Chordata > Actinopteri > Cypriniformes > Leuciscidae > Hybognathus > Hybognathus amarus. The sequence continues at coordinate 89,785 of JAQIUQ010002366.1, read as the reverse complement.
CCCAGCAAGTCTTTGAGTGCATTCAGACACGTTCTTACCTCAAGAACTCAAACATCGTTTTTGCCTCCTGAGTGATTCTTGGCAGATGATTTGTAAACAATTGCTTTTTGGGATAGACGCCAGTGACGTAAAAGACAAAAAAACACAATAGTGAAGGTGTAATTAGTGCAGGAAGCGTCAGGGTGCAATTCCTTTATTCGCCACAATTGGCTAATCCAACAGAGAACGATACATATAGAAACTTAGCAAATATTCTACATTTCTACAATGTTTTGAATATTTTATTAGTATAAAATATGGTAAATTTGTTTGTACACTGTAAAAAAATATGTTGGTTTAGCTTTAAAAAAGTAAGTAACTTGGCTACCTTAAAAATTTAAGTTCATTGAAATGGAAAAAGTGAGTTAATACAATGAAGTATAATGATTTAATCATCAGAAACTCAAAATTATATGTTATTTGAACAAAATAAATTATTTACGTTGATTTGAAAAAGAAAAAATGTTACGAATTATTAATCATGAAAATATTTTTTTACAGTGAAGAAATCCTCATCACATATACATCCTCTTCTATCATCTTCAGTTGATTGGTATAAAGCGTAAAACCTTTTTTCAATCAATGAAAAGTAAATCTGGTAAAACATTTGCATAAATCAGTTTTAGCTGATTACTACTACGAAAAACTGCATTGTTTTAATTTATCCCACAAAATAAATACTAAGATTTGTAAGCTAAAATTACATAAGATCGTTTTTGGAGGCTCATTGAACGTTATTGACTACGTGACTCTACACGTTTCCTAGAGCACAAGCGAAATCTTGAGCTAAGGCTCTTATCAAACAAAGGGAGACTTGGAATCAGCGTAGAGGTTTAGAAAATGCAGACATATTGGTTGTGCGAAAAAATGGAAAATCCAGCACCACAGAAGCACTTTAAGCTTCTCACAATGCAAAACCTATTAGCTTCAAAGACTAATTAGCAAAGAGAAAGGTTGAGGATTCATCTCTGTGGTATGGACACAACCAAGAGAACAAAATAAAGCGTAGAGAAGACTTAAGCTTCTATACACATGATGCTTTGAGAAATGTATGGTAATTAATGATCAGACAAACAGGGCTTTTATCAAAGGCTTAGTTAATGTCAATTATAAATGTGCGCTCTGGTATTAAATGCACACAATATTTTACAATATTATATATTCCTCAGATGATAATGACATGAAATTGCTATAAAAAACGTAAGTATTAACTAAAACTTCTAAACCAGTCATATCATAGCCAAAAAAAAAAAGTGAAACTGGTTTTACATAAATCATGACATTATACATACAATTACACCAATTAAGTCTGATTAATAGTTCAAAATGAATTGTTCTTTAGTAAAAATGTTTAGTCTGTCATTTAAGGAGAATCTTAAGCCAATTATTTAGCTTTTTCTCTAAATGAATACTTAATTCACACTGTAAAAAAATATTATTAATCACAACCAATTTAACATTAGAATAAGAAATCATGTGTTGATTCAGTTTAAAAAAGTATGTGTTTGTGCTTGACTTAAAATATTAAGTTTTGTTAACTTTAGTTTAGTTAAATGTTTAAGTTATCTCAACAAATTTTAAGTTGTTATAACTAATTGTAGCAAAAAGTTTTACAGTGTACATTTGAATAAATGCTAATTCGCATCGGATTAGTTAAAAACATCAATTTAAGAAAAAAATAAGTAATCAAGACTTACCTTTTCCCTTCTTGGCTCTGGAGCTGCAGGTCCTGGACTCGTTTGGTGAGTGATCTGTAGTGGGTCTGCGTTGAGATTTATCCCTTAAGCTGATCCACTAAGACAGGGCCACAATTTCTAATCTTCAAACTCAGTGTATTGCTGTTTGGTCATTTTTTGTGTGCTTGTGTAAATGTGATCCCTATTATAGCTGGGCTGGGAGGAACATTTAAGGAGAAACATGCCAATTCTAATTATATTTAGGTTGATTGAATTCAGTTTTGGGTGGTTGACAGGAAATTTCAAGCATTGCCAATGATGTGACATTTTTGTTTGCAACAGATTTAAACTATTTCTATCTTTTGTCAAATTTTTAGAGATGGTGTTTTTATGACCTCATATCAGTTAAAGGGATTGTTCACCAAAAATGAAAACTCTGTCATCAAACCTGTATGAGTTTCTTTCTCCTGATGAACACAAAGGAAGATATTTTGAAGAATGTTAGTTACCAAACAGTTGCTGGTCCCCATAGACTTCCATATTATGAGGGGAAAATACTATGGAAGTCAATGGGGTCCAAATGGCAGTACGGTTACAGAAATTCTTTAAATGTGTTAACAGAAGAAAGAAATGCATGCAGGTTTGGAACAATTGTGAGTAAATGACAGAATTTTCATTTAAGAGTGAACTATCCCTTTAAGAGAATACATGGAAAAAAATTAACTTAAAAAAATAAAAATAGAATTATTAAAATATTAAGAATCCATAATATATAAATGAATACAAATATAAAAATACATTTTGTAATTTTTTTTATAGAAATGTAAAAATGGCAGAACTATTAAACAGCAAAAATAGATCATACAATTTTTTATAAACAAGACACCACATATATATATATATATATATATATATGTATATATGTATATATATGTATATATGTATGTATATATATATATATGTATATATGTGTATGTATATATATATATGTATATATGTGTATGTATATATATATATATGTATATATGTGTATATATATATATATATGTATATATGTATATATATATATATATATATATATATATATATATATATATATATATATATATATATATATATATAGTATATGCGTAGTGTTTGTGTGTGTGTGAAACGGACAAATATGTGAAATCTGGGATGTTGTGGACTTAAAACAGTCACACTTGGTTTAAAGTCTTAGTTTTTCTCCGTACATACATTAGGTTAATCCTATGAGGCTGAGAGACCTTATTGTACAAATTTGGATTATGCAGAATCACACAGCAAGCCCCGATTAAAATGGGTCAATAAAAATAAGCAAACCATGAAATCCCCCAAAAAAGATATAAAATGTATTTTAGCTCCCTGTTACATCTATAAAAGAACAGGACAAGTTTGTAATCAGTGGTACCATACGTTCCTTGCTAAGGCTGAATGGAAAACACTTGCCAAATGTTTGAAGTGAAAAGCAGGGAAGCGAATGAACACAGATGAATCCCAGAACTTTTGAGGGTAACTGCAATAACATGCTCCAACGCAGCAGTTATAGCACAAGTATTTGTTTTTATTACGCAAGCATATTGATAATACATAAAACGAAAATAAAAAAATGAACCAAATTGTAGATAAACAGCTACTCCAGCAGTTCTTTACAAGAATAAATGAGACACAAATGTCTCAAACAACAGTGTCCAAGTCCAAGTTCAAAGGAAAAGCCTTCGAGTTTCAGTCCATCCGCTCATGTGGACGCGGGCTGAACCGGGCCTTTGTGCACGTACTCCAGAGCCGTCGCGAATCGTCCGCATGTCCATCTCGATACTTCTCGCCCAGTTCTCCACGTCTCCGATTTCCTGTGAAAGAAGAATCGTGCAAATTTCACTTCAGAGAAACTGACTTCAACACTAAATTATGAAAAATCACTATTAAAAAAATATACTTTTAAGGCCTGGTTGAAGTTCTCCACCATGCTGATCCACTGGGCCGTCTGCTTGGAGAACTGACTGGCCTGAACCTGCAGCGTCTTCACCTCATGGTCCAGCTTGCGCTGATTGACGTAGGCCTGCGCCACCCTGAGATGTCACAATTCATTACATTATTGTTTGGTGAAAATCAAGCAAAATCCAAAAGGAATATGCGCGATCTGAGGTTAACAGATATTGGCGTGCTGACCAACAGAAAGTTCATACATCTCTTCGCTAGTAACACTAAATTTATATTGAGAAAGATTTATTTTGTTGCATTCCCCCTGAAGCCGTATGGATTACTTTGTGATGGATGGATGCTCTTTTTTGGGCTTCAAAATCTCAGTTATTATATTCACTCCCATTATAAAGCTTAGAAGATATTTTTGAATATAACTCTGATTGTGTTTGGCTAAAAGAAGAAAGTCATATACACCTAGAATTGCTTTAGTTGTTAGTAAATTATGGGATAATTTTCATTTTTGGGTAAACTAACTACCTTAAAGAGAAGTAGCTTCTCTTACTCTGATGAAAGTGACGTAAACACACACTTTTTCATTACAGCCTCGTTTTCATAACGTCGGCTGTTGCGAGAACAATGCTCTGTTGCATCTAACCGTACGCTTCTAAGCTGCTTTTGCACAGTTTCGTCATAATAGTGGCACAAAGACTTGGATTATGACCGCAGTGATCACATGAACTGACCGTATAATCCTGTGCATTAAACAACACCTTTACAAACATATAAATGTATCGGACTCACCCCACATTTAGATGATCCACCAGGGCTTCTGTTAAACATGTTGCAGCTGTTATGGCCTCTCGTCTTCGTCTCTCTGTACAGTATACAAGTGTTTTATTATTTGACCAAGTACTGGACAACATAACATAATGTCATTTTTTTCTTTTATTTTTGGTTTTATTATGTATTTCTTTATTTTAAACAACACTTATTTATGTAACAATTTATACTTATTTAGACGTATTTTAATGCAATTTAAATCAATTAAATCTAAAGTTAATAAATTAACTTGCATTTCTTTCCATAAATGGTCCTCTATGATATAGTAAAAATAAAAGCAAATTTCAGCGACTAGATGAATGCAGGATAGAGTTTGCGAATCAAGTGAACATTAATTACCACCATATATTTTTTAATACAATACAATAAAACAGACAAGTAAAATATAACGTTACATTTGAGTTGTAACGTTAAAGGGCCTGTAAACTAGAGCTAGTCGGCAGAGATCTACAGAAACACATACCTTGCAACTCTTTCCTTTCGTTTTGTTTCGTTTGGTGTTCTTTTAATAAGCGGAAAGCATTTTGTCTATTTAATGTAACAAAAAATGAAAATATGTTGATTGGATAAAGTCAATATTCTCTAATGTTATGGCAATCACTGGTCTCACATGACAAGCAGGTCTGAGTGAAAACATATGGAAAGCGCGGAGGGACAAAAATACAAAAGAGAATTTTAAAACGACATTTTAAAATAAAGGTTTCTTTAAATATTTTTCACAGAGACCTAAAAGCTGACCAACTAGCGTTCACTGTTCTTATTCATTCGGTTCACGTGACGTCACTGTAGCTTTGCGCCGCCATCTTTGCGAACCAGTTTGCGACCGACGGTCACATTAATGCCTGCAATGTGTTGTGCAGCTTGGCTGCAAAAACAGCCGAAAGAGGAACCCTGAACTGGATCTTTATTCCCATACCAAAAGAAGAGAATAGAAAATCTTTTTTTTAAAGACTTAGTCTCATGTTGCTGATTTGTGGTTTATTATATTTCTATTACAGCCTACTCTTCGTGGCCAACATATACAAACAGATAGACAGATAATGTTTTGTCTTCATTAAATTTGTTGGATCTGTTTAATGCACTTTGTAATGTGGTAATTATTATGATTTGGGTTATTTTTGACATAACTGTCTGTCTGTCTGTCTGTCTAATATCTAGATAAATATTTTTCTGAAGTTCGTAAAGATGTGTGTCTGCGTTTGTCTGTCTTCATACGCGCTTTAGATGTTATTTTTGTGTAAGTGTTAGCTTCTGCAGACGATGCATAATCAGCCTTGAAATGCATATTAAAGGACTGAACGTTTAGTTCTTCCAAAATCATAACTCTGCGTACATTTAACTACTCACCATCATGTGCAAATCCTTAAGTTTACTTTCCGTGGAAGACAAAGGGACATTTTTGAATTATGTAGCCTAAGACTCTTCTTGTCGATGTAATAAGAGTGAATGAGTAACAGCCTACTGGGGGCTGTCAGACAAAAATAATAATAATAAGAAGACAAAAAACATCACAAAAGTATCATAAAAGTGATATAATACTACTCGTCCGTTATATTAATATCGTTATTTGTTAATATGATAGCTTTATGTGACGAAACAAACTGCAATTTATGTCGTATATTATAATCACGAAGAGCTTTACCTTCTTCTGATAGCTTTTAACCGCAGCCAAATCATTCAAAAGATTCGACTCGAAAGACTCATTTCGATATTTGTGATTAACCTTCTCTGTAGTTAACTGAACATCTGTTCTATCAGGAGAGATATGGCAGTCTTTTATAATATTGACTGATGTCTCTGACTGTGCTGATGCAGTTGTCTCTGTCCCAGTGCTGATGTTCGGATTAGAAAGATTCATTCATGCCAGCCGAACTGCTGCAGAGGATTCATTAATGACATCGCCTCGACTCTCATGAACGCGTGCCATCAGCTCTATGACAAATGTATATCTATTTCATGAAATGCCAATTAGGGCAAGCCTGGGGCAGATAATAATGGACTAAAGAAACTGAGGGTAAGCAAATCAAGGATCAGAGCCTGAAATTGAAATTTCTCAAGGTATCTCTATCTCTCTCTCTATTCAAATAGGCAGTTTGCAGCTGCCGTACCGAGCGAGTCGATCGCAACATGGCAGCATTTCTATTTGTAGTGACGTAGGTGGCATCTATGAATATGAAGTGATACAAACATTATTTATGTATTTATTTAAACTATGAAATGTGTACATCTTAAATTAAATTTTGTTTTTTAATGAACATGCTTGTTACAGCCAGTTCTCTAGGACAAAAAAAGAAAAATGTGTTTGTTTTTTGTTTTTATTATCGTGGACTTTTATTTTGAATGGTTGCTTGGACACCGCCTTTTTCCAATAGAACTACAACGCCCATAATCCTTCACTCACACGTAAACATTAACCCAGATGATACTACAGCTGGTGCTTCTGAAACGATTCACATGATGAAATGACACTCAGAGGTCCCGGGTCGGGTCGGTTGGGCGGAACACACTGATTTAAAACCCTTGACATGAGTAAAAGAGACCTGAGAGATACATGCTTTCATTTGACATGCGTTTACACAGCTAACGAGGTTATGTGGCCTGTAGGTTAGCTGTCAAGCTAAAGGAAAAGCCCATCAGCTGTTCGCATTGCTTTGAAATAAAATGATGTAGCTGGACTTGAACCCGAGGAAAGGGACAGACATTAGCGACAGGATGAAGAAGTCACGCAGTGTCGGAGCTTCTTCCTCGCTCAATGGACTCGGAAAACAAGGTGTGTGTTTCATTAGTGTGTTCATTTATGACATGATGGGAGCTTTTCACTTCTTTTAGCTGTCAATAAAAAAAGCTTGTTTCAATGTTACAGTTTTTACAAAACTAATGTAAGAATTTTGTATACCTTATGAGATAGAAAATGAATTTGGAAATTGATTATCTATATTTCAAACTGTAGTTCTTATCTATCTATCACACTGTAGTTCATTATCTATCTATCTATCTATCTATCTATCTATTACTATCTATCTATCTATCTATCTATCTATCTATCTATATCTATCTATCTATCTATCTATCTATCTATCTATTATATCTATCTATCTATCTATCTATCTATTATCTATAGCTGATGCTGACTCTACTCTATCTAGCTGCTATCTGATATCTACTGAGCTTTATTATAGATAATTAATATATCTAGGCTTTATATATATATATATATATATATATATATATATATAATAAATATATATATATATATATATATATATATATATATGTTGATATAGTAAATTATACATATGTGTATTTGTCTGTAAGATATAGGAATATTTATATACAGTATAGTCAACATTTGAACTGGATCAAAAAAGTTCATCAAAGTTGTCCTAAGACAAGAATGGGTCTTGTTCAAAATTCATGTAACTTTGATGAAAAGTTTTGATCCACTTCAAATGTTGACTACTGCGTATAACAAATATTATTTTCTTTAGGTGTGGTATCAATTTATTTCTGCCTCATAATCTTTTAAATACATATAATTTTGTTTTCCCTTTGGGAGTGTCCTGTGACTTATCTATTGTATTTACAGGCCTTGTGCTCATTATTTTATATCATTAAGTACTTATTCATAACATTACTGAAATATTTTAGAGAATACATTAATCATCATACCCAAACGTGTGGCATAATAGACTACGCACTCTGTTTCACAAATGCAAACTGCTTCATATATTTGGGACATGAGTGCCAGACTAAAATAGTTCCCATTCAAGACAATGTCTAGCTTTTTAATCTGACTGTCCCTCTGGGAATGGCTGTTGTGTCAAAAAGACTTGTGTAAAAGAAGGAGAAAGGGTGAAGATCTTAGTCAACATGTTCATTTCCAGTAAACTCTTGTGCTGAAGCACAATAAGACAGTGCTGTGTGAGGAAGCGCAGTATTTAGAGACTGACTCCAGGCTTCATGTTTGCAGATGCGAGTCCCGACGGAAGAGGAAGATGGCGGAGTCACGCAGGCCCTGGACGGACGCCCGTGGATGTGCCCGCTCTGAGGCGCATGGCCATCAGTGAAGGAGGTCTCCTGACCGATGAGATCCGCCGCCAGGTGTGGCCCAGACTCCTCAACGTGTCTGTAGACAACATCCCCGAGCAACTGAGGTAAGAGCGATCGCTAGGACATCCTCAGGGAATTCACTCGCAGATGTTAATCAAGTCTTCATCCTTCAGAGACGGTCGATCAGAGACAACAACAAGGACTTCAACCAAGTGCTTCTGGACGTCCAGAGATCCCTCAGACGCTTCCCTCCAGGTGAGCTGAGCAGCGCTGCTTCTTCTGGATCTGGGCTTTGTACATGTCTAAAGATGCTTTTGTGTTTCACGGCCGCAGGGATGCCAGACGAGCAGCGCGAGGGACTTCAGGAGGAGCTGACGGAGATTATTCTCCGGGTGCTCGCCAAAAACCCTCAGCTGCACTATTATCAGGGTTACCATGACATTGTGGTGACCTTCCTCCTGGTGCTCGGGGAACGACTCGCCACTGCCCTGGTGGAGAAACTCTCCACTCACCATCTCAGGTGGGCCAGGAACACAAAAATAAAACGGTCCAGAACCTGAATGGAATGTATATATATATATATGTTCTGTACCGTTTTTTTCTGTTCCTAATTTTTCTGTAATTTTTTATTTATTTATATATATATATATATATATATATATATATATATATATAAATTAAAAATAGGAACAAAAAACGGAAATTTTATATACAATTTATTTTATATAAAAATAAAATAAATAAAAAAGTTATATATAATTTTTTTCTGTTCCTAATTTTTCTTTAATTTTTATTTTATATATATATATATATATATATATATATATATATAGTTATGTGTTATTTAAATATATTCATTATTATTTAAATGTTATTGGATATTATATATAATAATATTTATTAATTAAAGATTATTAAGTGCAATTTCCTCCAACAACAAATCTCATTCTCATCACTAATGTAAAAATATATTATTATTATTATTAAATAAGTAAATTATATTAATTATTTTTTAAATTTGAAAATATTTATTTATACTTTTATTTCTGTTAAAGATAACCAAGCTCAATTCCCTCCTACAATTAAAACATATATTATTATTTAAACTTTAAAATATGAATATAAATGTTTTTTTATTTATACATTTCTTGAATGTGCCCTAATTTATGCCGTAAATAAAGGGAACAAAATATGTAATTACTTTAGTTGCTGTATTATAGTAATTTTTTTGGGTAACATTTTACAATAACTTTCATTAGTTAACATTAGTTAATGTATTAACTAACATGAACTACTAATAAGCAATACATTTGTTACAGTATTTATTGATCTTTGTTAATGTAATAAAAACATAATTGTTCATTGATTAGTTCACAGTGCATTGACTAATGTTAACAAATACAACCTTTGATTTTATTAATGCATTAGTAGATATCAAAATTAGCATTAGCAAAGATTAATAAATACTGTAGAAGTATTCTTCATTCTTAGTTCACATTAACTAAAGTAGTTAACTACTGAAACCAGATTGTAATGTGTTACCTTTTTTGTTTTAATGTCTAAGTTGATCTTTTTCATGCATCTAACTTGCATTCCAGGGACTTTATGGACCCCACTATGGACAACACCAAACACATCTTGAACTACCTGATGCCCATCATCGAGAGAGTGAACCCTGAAGTGTACGACTTCATGCAGCATGAGTATACGCCCCTTTATGTTTGCTTTGTATGTTTGTGTTGAAGCACAATGGTTTGATTGATCCTGTTTGGTCTTCATTATTCAACACGTGAAAGAACGATGAGCGATGTTCTTTATTCACTCGATTAGTTTGAGATTAGCATCTTCATTTTCTCAACAGAGCTGAAGTAGGCACGATTTTCGCCCTCAGCTGGCTCATCACCTGGTTCGGACACGTGCTGTCAGATTTCCGTCATGTGGTCCGGTTGTACGATTTCTTCCTGGCCTGCCATCCCCTCATGCCTATATACTTTGCTGCTGTGGTACGTTTGCTCGTTTGATTGTTTGTAATCATCAAAGCCGTCTTCTGAGTCTCTAGTTTCTGAAATTCAGCAGAAGTGGGTCAGGCAGTTTCACTGCCACCGCATTAGCTGCTATTTTTAGGCCGTGTTGTTGAGTCTGAATAAATAATTGACACATTCTCTTGTGTCGTGACTATTTGTCTATTGAACAATAAAGTACTGTTCTGAATCTGCAGTCTACCAAACATCAGAGTTTATGATGTATGTAACTAAATACTGACGGACTATAGAGTAGCTTTGAAAATAAATATAGATTTTGCATTAAAAACATTAAGCCTATTCTTAGGACCATTAAGATTTTCTGCATTGTGACATTAATTTGATTATTGTTATTTCGTTTACTGCCAAATTGTAATGTAAAAAAAAGTTTTCTTTAATGCAAAGGGCAGAAAATTCTCATCATTCCTGTGACATAAAACAGGATATTATTGAATATATATTTTTAAATCAGTGTCAATAGCATAATGCAAACTAAAATCATTATTTAATATTATATAAATCTCATTGTGATTATGTAACATACAATTATATATTATTTATTATTTAAAAAAATATTTATTACCATAATACAAAAAATATTTTTGTCATTACCCTGCCATACAGTTGGATATTAATTAATGTTTTTTTTAAGTCATTACCATAATGCAATTTTATGTTATTAAAAAATATAAAACAACGATTATTACCATAATGAAAAAAATGTCATTGTCATTACCATGCCATACAGTTGGATATTAATTACATTACCATAATGCAGTTAGATATTATTAAAAAAGATTATTACCATAATGAAAAAACTGTCATTATTGGTTACCACGCCATACAATTTATATATATATATATATATATATATATATATATATATATATATATATATATATACACGTTTATAAATTAAATCCAATAGTCATTACCATAATGCAATTTTATATCATTTCATATTTTGAAAAACATAAATTCCAAAAATCTCATTGTCATTACCATTACATAAAATTAGATATTATTTAATATTAAAAAGTGTCATTACCGTAATAAAAAACTCATTAACGTAACATAGATACAAAACATAAATAAACATATATTGCCATTACCATGATGAAAAAAACTTATTTTGTATGTATAATGTATCTATCACATATTGTATTGTATTTAATATAGTAACAATCTCATTGTTATTATCGTAATTTAAATAAAATTGTATACTTATTAAAAGATATAAAAAAAGGAAATTTTTTTTGTGTATTTATACTACCATTAAAACCCAGCCTGTAAGATTCAATAAAAATCCAAAGACATTCTATCACATTCATTGGTCGTCTTGTGTCCTGTGTAAATCTACTGATAATCCAGCGTTTGTCTTCTTCCTGCAGATCGTCCTGCATCGAGAGGAGGAAGTGATGGACTGCGAGTGTGACATGGCCATGATGCACCATCTCCTGTCCCGTATCCCGCAAGACCTGCCGTACGAGACTCTGATCAGCCGCGCGGGAGATCTGTTCGTTCAGTTCCCTCCGTCTGAGCTGGCCAGAGAGCGCAGTCAGCAGTGAGTCTATCAGCCTTGCTCTGAAGGGGTTTCTCACACCAACAAATATCTCACAAACCATTCTCTCTGTCCAGAACTGCCGTCTCCACCTTCAAAGACTTTGAGTTGGCGTCCACGCAGCAGCGCCCGGACACGGTTCTCTCGGCAGAGACGGGTGGAGCAGCAGAAGCGCACACTGGAGGCCCAGCGCAGCACCGTGGCGGTCGTGCAAACCACAGGGACGGCGCTTTGTGAGGCTAGCGGTCATGGGTTTGACTGTGGCGTTAGGGGCCGCGGCTTTAGCCGTGGTAAACTCTGCCCTGGAATGGGCTCCTAAGCTAGACTTACTCTTCCCGTGAAGGAGCCAATCGACAGCGTCTCAATTTGAGGACTGAATGTTTGTTATTATGCCTTTTTGGTTTTTTTTAGGGTATTTAATATACGACTCAGACTAATGAATAAAATATTGTGCGTATGGTTATTCTAATTTAACAAGTTTTTTTTTCCTAGAGTCTGACATGAAAGGAAAATGTTTCCTGGATCCACAAGAACGTCAATTATTGTGTCGAGATAAATGTACAGTAGAGGTATGTACACTCCACGGCTCATTCATGAAACACGATCACCGCACATTTTTGTGTAAATTATCCGTAGACATTATTTCCGTGAGTCATAAGAATGCTTTTATGAATAATTGAAATTTATGTGCAAAAGCGGCATTCAAGTACTTTTGTTCATAAAATAATTTTTATGTAAATTGTCAAATTAAATTGACGACTATTTTGTTATAAGTTTTTCATTTTCAGAAGTTCATATACACTGATCGAAACCAATTTTTATGGACATTTTTAATCGAATAATAGTTTTGTTTTTGTTTAAAAAAATTATATACATTTGAAATTCATTTAAAACAACTAAAATGTACATTGATTGTCAAGCTATTTTTATTTAGATTGTCTCATTCAATGTGGAAATTTACATAAGAATACCTTAACAAATAATGCACATTTGTGTTTTTGTGCATGAATTTAAACTCTAATCGTTAGTTTAAATGCATTCGTTTAAATTGAACAACTTTGTCAAAACTAGAACTTTGTCTTGCGTATAATATACATGTGAATTTCAAAACAAAAACTCACTTAAACTCTTTTGAATTCAATTCAGTGTGACAATTTACACAAAAATTGTTTTACGAACAATGAACATGAACTTTTAAAATAAAAGTAAACCGTAATTGCTAAATTGTTGCGTTCAATTGAATGCGAAAATTTACACAAGGATGATTTTACGAGCTATGTACATAACTAACGGACTTTATGACATTCATGTACTTTGCTCTTAACACAATTTTGATGTAAATGTGCCTGAATTGGATGTAAAAATTTAGTAATCATAGTTTTAGTTTTAAAATGTATGTACAAAATAATATATATGTATACATAAGTAAATTTTCAGACTAAATTCGCAGCAACAATTTACTTAAGAATTATTTTTTGAACTATGTACATAAAAGTTCAAGGGTGATTTGAAATGAATGCACAAAAAACCATTTATGTACATTGTAAATATTTTTTTACACAAATTTTCACACTAAATTTAATGCGACAGTATACATAAAAATGCTTTTATAAACCATGTACATAACAATAGTTTAGATATTTTTTTGTTTTGAAATTCATCTACAAAAACATTCACATTTTTCAAACTATTTTTCTGTAAAATATCAAAGTATGCTTTTATGCAAGTACAAGTTCTTTGTAAAACCATCCATTATGCGCTCAATTTAACATTTTACTTCACAAGCAATGTATTGTTTTTTTTTTAATGCATGTACAGAAACAACATTCAAACTAAAACGGTTGATTTGTAAAGTCATTCTTATGTAAATTTACAAAAAATTACATTACATAATGATCTATGCAGAAATTTGGTTAACTTGTGTTTCATGATTGAGCTGCTATGTGTTTTATTTAAAAATATATATGCATATATATTGAGACCAAAATAGTTTAGAGCCCCTGTTCATAGAATTAGGAATTAATTTGGTTCAGGGCCCCTTATTGGCAGGAATCGAATTAGTTCTGTGTATGTAAAATCTTAGTTAAGAAGCAATTATAAAACAGCGGTGGATGAAGACTCATTTTATTATGTTCACAATTTTATGTTAAGTAAATTTTTTCACTACATTTCATTTTTTTCTTCTCCAAATCACCTTAATTGCAGTATTTTTTATGATAAGTGCTAATATTAATACATTGCGTACGGTTTTCATGAATCTCAGAGCTGTAATTGAACCACTTTTAAGTAACTTGAGATATTCTGGAGTGTGTAAGTGCTAAACGTGAAATACTTCCAAGTAGTTTCTGTAATTTAACTCCAGGTTAGTGTTGAATCATGGCACATTGTTATGGTTATTTTTATTGTTTAAATGCTTTTCACAACTGATCGTTACCACTTAACAACATCTAAGCTTAGATTAACATCCAAGTGGATATTTTCCATTATTCTTATATTGCTATATCATGATTTATTAAAATAACATGCTGCCATCCACACAATACTACAGTTTATGATAACATAATCACTGCTTTGATTTTGCATTAATTTTGCACTAAAGAACAAGCTTCTTTCTTATTTGTTTGCACTTTGAGAGATTGTTATAAGTGGTCTCTGGTTCGCTTAAGTTAATGTCTCACATTTGACCATGTTGCTAAATATGTTTCAATAAAAAGAAAAGTAAAACGACCTGTGTAAAAGAGATTTGTTTATTTGGATAAATTCAACATATTAAGGAGAAAAATCAATTTATTTGGCTCCATTTTTTGTTATACCAGCTTTATTGAATCTATTGTAAACAAAAGCAAACAGAATGATAATGCTTCAACACGTTTAAAAAAAATAGGAATATGAGGGAAAAACCTGTACTCTATAAATTATATTACAATTTCATTTTTAATTATGATATCAATTATTATAACAATTGAGTGTTTTCTTTTTTATATGTATAATTCGATTACAATCCATTAAATTTTATGCATTTGTTGTGCATTTAAGTTTTTTTTTCATTAACAGTTCTTCATCATGCCATATTGCATATTCTACTATGATTTTACAAGAAAATCTTTTGATTATAAACAAAAATCACCTTATACAAAAATCAAGATACAACAAAAATAAGTTTTCTCTTAAAATAGCATTGCACAAAGTCCCAGAGCATCAAGTCGCCAGAAAATAGTAGTGATTAATGACTGTTTAAAGCATTTTTTTTTCATTCTATAAAAGCTCAGATAATTTAAATTTTGTAAACACGTTCTGAATCTTTTAGTCCTGGAACATATCGTTGAATCTGATTGATGTGCCAGTGATATGACTAAAGTGAGCATTTTAAATGTACAACCACAACTGTGGCACATCAACCTCACCTGGATTATTGTAAGACGTTTCATAAGTGTTGTGTTACTGTAGCGCAGGTTTTTGCTTGTTGAAGAAGCATCGTTCACATATGCCACCATTGTTCAGTGGCAGTTCTGGCACTGTGGATGGCAAATGACTCCGTTGACTCGACATCTGCAACCACCCGATGTGTCTCCGGTACCCTGAGGAGTCAAAACCAGGTCTGGGTTAACTATATCTGATGCTTGTGAATCACTGAACGAATGAATCATGTGGTTTGCTGTCCTACCTTTGGTCCCCATCGGGCTTGTTTAGTCACCCAGCAGATCTCAGTCTTGCACATCAGACAACAGATCCAGTCACAGCCGTCTTTCTTCTGGACGATCACCTGACATTTTGGACAGTTCATCGCCTCGCCGTTCTTCAGGAGTTGCTGGAATGGAAACCGGTTTACCGTTTACGAACATTTAGAGGTAATTCTTTTACAAAAAGCTGAAATAAAGCACAACCAATGTAACAAATCAATTATGAATCGACTCTTTCAGTGAATCAAACACATTCAGCACAACCAATTTTAATCCGATTCTTGAACAAACGACTCTTATGAATCGGCTCTTTTCAGTGAATCAAAAGTGTACAGCATGACCAATGTAGTCTGATTCCTGAACAAGGTTACTCTTATGAATCGACTCTTTTCAGTGAATCAAACACATTCAGCACAACCAATTTAATCCGATTCTTGAACAAACGACTCTTATGAATCGGCTCTTTTCAGTGAATCAAAAAGTGTACAGCATGACCAATGTAGTCTGATTCCTGAACAAGGTTACTCTTATGAATCGACTCTTTTCAGTGAATCAAACACATTCAGCACAACCTTTTTAGTGAATCAAACCTTGGTTGTGCTGTGGGATGTGTTTAATTCACTAAAAGATAGGATTCATGAGAGTTGTTTGTTCAGGAATCAGACGACATTGGTCACAATGTGTGTGTTTGATTCAATAAAAGGAGCAGATTCATAAGAGTCACTCATTCAAGAATCAGACATTGGCACTTTTTCAGTGAATCAAACGCATATAGCGCAACCAATGTAGTCTGATCTAAATGTCAATTATTGTACATTTATTTGTCAATAAAAGCCTTAATTCAATCTCTTCATTACATAAAGCGATCATGTCTCTTCAGAAAAATGTGGACTGAACCGCTCAATTAATATGGGTTATTTTTATGATCTCTATGAATTTTTTTAGAATCAAATTGTCACTTGCATAGCTGTCAATGGAGGGACAGAAAGCCCTCAGATTAATTTATGTTCTGAAAATGAACAAAAGTCTTAGGGGTTTGGAACGACGTGAGGGTGAGGGTTAATGACAGAAATGTCCTTTTTGGTCGAATTATCCCTTTAAGGAAATTCTTACTGATGCCCATCCCTAGTGGGCGCTGTTTCAATACCTTCAAATATAAACAAAAACAGTGTGAAATAAATGAGTTTTCCACCCACATCCAGCATCTGCGTGGTCTGCCGGGCTGCGTCGTCATTCTGCGCTCGTATGTGCAGGTCGTCCTGGTACTCCTGGCAGTTCATTCCCTTGTGAATAGCCTTGAAAAAACACACAGTCTATTAGGTCAACATAACTTACACTTAAGGCCCGTACACACCGGGACGAATATTGGCGTTATTCGTCAGCGTTTTTCAACACGTTTTTTTGTGTTCACACCCAAGCGATTTTCGCTGACAATGAGCCGAGCGAACATGCAAATTCATTACCTGACATTAGATGGCGCCAATTTGCTCTGCAATACCACTCCATATCAGTTTTGTTTTATCGAGATGTTTGTAGTCGCTGTTGCGTTTGTCACATATTTCTTTATTTTCTAGCACCAACGAGAACAGCAGCTCTACGTTCATCTTGCCTTGCATCTTCCTCGTCTTATTTCTTCTGACCGTGTAGACGGCAGACGCTACTTGGCGTAAATCTTCTTCGCCGTTGCATGTGTGTGCTCGGCAAAACCGTTTTGTGTTTGAGCGCCCCCAAGTTGTGATTTACTGTAACTTCACAGAAGCTCCAAACACGTGAGCAAAAGCGCCAATCTCATTGGTCGGATAGTTTCTGATGCAGCGCGCAAACTAAAAAAACTAACCCAAGGCGTTTTTTTTTTTATTACGCTTTTAAGCGTGGCTTTTTTACACGTCGGTGTGCACACTCACATTGGCGCACTTTGTTTAGTCACGAGGGGTTAAACGACGGCGAATAACGTGCAAGAAATTCGTCCCGGTGTGAACAGGCCTTTAAAAACTGGAATTGAACTAAACAAATGTGATGTTCACCTTGCAGAGGATGCAGTTGGTCTCATGGCAGATGTCACACGTGAATTCGTTGACGTCATCTTCGAAGATGCACCAGCCGGCGCAGTCGGGCGTTTTGCAGTGGTAACTGTTTTCACTGCGCGATTCTGCGATGTTCAGCCTCAGTTCCAGAAACTTCTGGTACTCGTCCTGAGAGAGAAGCTGGTGGGAAACAGTAGAGTTTGATGTTTATTAAGTGAACCGCAATAAGTCAAGGTTAACTGATACAGCATTAATGATCTTACTGATTTGATTTCCCGATCTTGAAGTATGCAGTTACAGGAATAAGCTGTCGTCTCTATATGGACACTGCACCTCGGCATCCGTGCAGTTCAGAACCGTTTCCTTCAGACACTCCCTGTAGGATAAACAGAAGTTGTATTTTAGACTGTTTCAGTGGTACTTCCTGTTTACAGTCCCATATGAAGTGTTTTAAATGACCTGCAGAAGCTATGGAGGCACTCTCTCAGCACGGCGCCCTCTCCTGGCATGATGGTGCAAAAGCAGATGGTGCAGATCCAGTTGATCTATGTTCCCCACCAGACTTTGGGAATCTGTTTCCAGGAGTTCTTGGAAATTCTTCTTTCGTTCTTCTATCAGAGACTATGAATGGACACAGCCACATGTGTTATGTTTGTGTGCGTTTTTTTATGTGTTAGGTCAAAATGCTAAAAGATTCCTTTAAGAATTAATAACATAATGTGGACCTGATCCTAAAAGACGCTATCCTTAGATAAAAATGTATCAAATGGAAAAGAATAAAATTAAATTACATTATTATTTTTATCTGTGATTAATAATTAATGAATAATAATACATTTAAAAAATATATTTAATAATATAAATATTTGTATTCTTTAAAATCCTTCTTATGAATGTGTCGTAATATAATTAAATATAACATTTTATCCTATTGGTAAATATGAAAGCCTAATTGGGAACAACTGATCTGCAATATCCACGATGAAAAAAGATACAATAGCAATCTTCTTGATTTTTATTTTATTCAAGACTGTATAAAATTAAATTGCTTCATTAGTTTGCTTTAATTAATAAAACAGTATTTTTTTATCATTTAGTCAACAACAAAATGAAAAATGCTTTTTTGTGATGCAAAGTAAACAGAAAAAGAATCAACTTAAACACTTTCAAACCAGTGTATTACACAAATAAATTGTTTGGAAAGTAAAGGAGTTTGAAAACTCTCTAAATGTTCCTTGTTTCACTTTCCATTGATCCATTGCTCTTTTTCTACCGTAAAGCTTTGTAGATGCAGGCATATGGTTAGGTACTTTCAAAAGTTTTGTTCCACAGATGTAATAGTGGTTTTGACTGTAGTCCAGTATGTTGTGTCCTCTCATCTAACCTGCTCGGTACTGCAGGCTGGCGAGTTGCTCCTGCTGGAGTCTCCTGGTTTCAGTCTGGTCTGGCTGGTACAGGTCCGGCACTATATAGTTCTCGGGTCTCGCTGTGCTGCACATCTCACACCCCGGACGTGTGGGTTTATTTAGGTATGTGCACTCGGGACATGACCAACCAACCTTCTAGAAAATCAAACACGATTATAATTATGAGATACATTAATGATAGCTAGAGCGACGTAATGATAGATAGAACGACAATGATAGCTAGAGCGACGTAATGATAGATAGAACAACAATGATAGCTAGAACGACAATGATAGCTAGAACGACAACGATAGCCAGAGCGATGGTAATGATAAATGAGAGCGACAATGATAGCTAGAACGACAATGATAGCTAGAGCGACGTAATGATAGATAAGAACGACAATGATAGCTAGAACGACAATGAAAGCTAGAGCAACGTAATGATAGATAGAACGACAATTATAGCTAGAACGACAATGATAGCTAGAGCGACGTAATGATAGATAGAACGACAATTATAGCTAGAGCGACAATGATAGCTAGAGCGACAATGATAGCTAGAGCGATGTAATGATAGCTAGAACGACAATGATAGCTAGAGCGACAATAATAGCTAGAGCGACATAATGATAGCTAGAACGACAATGATAGCTAGAGCGACAATGATAGCTAGAGCGACATAATGATAGCTAGAACGACAATGATAGCTAGAGCGACAATGATAGCTAGAGCGACAATGATAGCTAGAGCGACAATGATAGCTAGAGCGACAATGATAGCTAGAGCGACAATGATAGCTAGAGCGACAATGATAGCTAGAGCGACAATGATAGCTAGAGCGACAATGATAGCTAAGAGCGACAATGATAGCTAGAGCGACAATGATAGCTAGAGCGACATATGATAGCTAGAACGTCAATGATAGCTAGAGCGACAATGATAGCTAGAGCGACAATGATAGCTAGAGCGACAATGATAGCTAGAGCGACAATGATAGCTAGAGCGACATAATGATAGCTAGAACGTCAATGATAGCTAGAGCGACAATGATAGCTAGAGCGACAATGATAGCTAGAGCGACAATGATAGCTAGAGCGACGTAATGATAGATAGAGCGACAATGATAGCTAGAGCGACAATGATAGCTAGAGCGACGTAATGATAGATAGAGCGACAATGATAGCTAGAGCAACATAATGATAGCTAAAGCGACAATAATAGCTAGAGCGACATAATGATAGCTAGAGCGACAATGATAGCTAGAGCAGACATAAAGATAGCTAAGAGAGACATAAAGATAGCTAGAGCAACATAATGATAGAGCGACAATGATAGCTCGTGCGACATAATGATAGATAGAGCGACATGATGCAAGTGACAGTGACAGATTGAGTGACAAATTGATAGATAGACAGAAAGGTAGAGCAACAAAACGATAGATAGATGGAGCGACAGATTGATAGAGCAAAAAATAGATGGAGATAGAGACTAAACTGATGGATAAGAGCGACAGACGGACAGATAGATAGATACCTGAGGTTTAGGAGCTAGAGGAGGAGGATGAGGAAGATCGCCTCCTCTGGCAATCAGCTCTGGTGAGCGTTGAGGTCGGGGGCCGATGTTCTCCATTATATCTATTGAGAAAGACATGATGCTTAGTAAACTTATGTTTCATATACAAGCTGTTATTTTTCATTAAAAATATAGTCTCGATACCATCAATGCGTCTGTCCTGTTTCTCTTTTCTCTCTTGTTCGCGGCTTAGTTGGGCAGTCTGTGCTGAACGGATGAAGAGGAAGGCCGAATCGTCGTGGTTTCGGACTCCGTAATTATACAGGGTGTCTTTGTCCTGGGCGAGACGCTTCCCGATCACCCAGCGCTGGAGAGCCGGGTGGAAGCCATAGTCATTGTTGATCTGGAACACAAATATATATATATATATATATATATATATATATATATATATATATACACATTTAGTATATCTATTATTTTGTTTTCCAAGAGTTTTCCTTCTCACGTCCATCAGGACCATCACTAACACACTCTTCACCTTTTCTTTGAGCTCTGAGACCGTCATGTCAGACAGGTACCAGCACTGTTATTGGGATGTGGGCGTCTGATACGGCGTCCGCCACTCCTACTCTCAATCTGCCGCCACACAAAGCCAAACACAACCATGGTTACGTTATGCATGCTCAACATTTCAGTGTTTCTCGTGTGATGGAACCGGTCTGGCGGCATACCTGATGCTGTCTTGAGAGTACGCATCTGGATTTATTTTGACACACACGGGGAGTTTCAGGTCCAGGAGTCGATCCAGGTGTTTAGTGGCTTCATCTTTGTCTCTGGAGTTGATGGCGTCACTCAGCAGTTGTGCAGCGTCCTCCGCTGCCATGGTAACATAAGGCATGTTGCTGTGTCAAGATATGACTTATGGTTTTTATATTTACTGCATAATATATTAACTAACACTCACCTTCTTTTATATTGTTAGAGGCATCTAGGGCAGCCATGCTTTAATCTTGAAAGCTTGTTTAAAAAAAAGAAGCAATAAGTCTAGGTAACAATTATTTTAAATATATCCAAATATATGTAATTGTATATATCCAAAACAAAAACAGCAATATCATGGTTTAGAGAAAGAAATGTATTAGATTTTGTTTTATTTATTGAACAATAATACTACTATAATTTTTAGACATATATGCATACAAAAAAAGTTTAAAATATTTAATATATTTAAAATATATACACTTATATTTTTAGATAAATTAAATATTTATTTAATAATATAAAATATATTATTTTTTATGTCATGTCACATCACATCATATTGTATCAATCATATCATGTCCAAAAACAGCAGTATGTTTCAGACTACATTTTTTAAATAGTTAATATATTTAAGTAAAATATTTTTAAATATGTTTAAATAAAAATACAATTTTATAAATATTAATAAAAAATATGTACATAAGTTTTAGTTTCAGACTACATTTTTTTAAATAGTTAATATATTTAATTAAATATTTTTAAATAAATATATATATATATAATTTATATCAATATTAAATGCCTTGGTTTTGGAAATATAATGTAATATATATTTTATGTATATATATATACATATAATATATATGTATATACATATATACATATATATATATATATATATATATATATATATATATATAGATATATATATATATATATATATTACTGCACATTATATTAAGTTTGCTGGTAAACATTTATCTTTAGTGATGTTAAATCATATTTTTGATAGTTAATTTAGATGTTTGATATGATATGGTACCATATTCATATACCTATTTATTTAATTACATTATATTACAATACATGCCTATTCCAGATTACAGTAGTACTTTTTTAATTGACATTTGCACCAGTTAAAACTCGGCCCATTAACCTATTTTAACACTTGGTAAAAAACATGGCAGCGCCAAGGGACTATTTGTTAGCGTAATTTATAACTAAATCATAATAGAAATAAAGTAAATAGGAATGCCGGTTCATATGTTTTTACATACATTTTTACATACGTATGCAAGAAATTGCATACAAAGTGCATTATGTATTTTTAAAGTATCTTTAAAATTTGACAACCGCAAACATAAAACATGCGCTCGTTCAGCACACCAGCAGCGACAGTAAAACAAATATGACGAAATGAAACTTACCAACCATAGGACAATTTTAATAAAACACTTCGTGTCGTATATGTGGGTGTTTAACTAGACGCTGTTAATTAAAACCTCCGTGCTATTCTCAAAACGGGAAATTTAGAGGAATGAAAAAGTGAAACGAAGTTGCTTCAGGAAGTTCCAGTCAGCGCAGTGGGAAAGTCTCGTGAGGTTGTGCAAGTCCATCAAACAGATGCGGAAGACACTCGGCTGATGATAGTTCACTGTAGTATTTGTACATAATGTACATTTATTTATGTACATTACATTTAAAATAAATTAAAATAATAATATTTTTTTCAACAAAAAAATGCGAATATAAAAATACAAATAACTGAAAATAAAGTTCCCGTAAATCAAAATGAAAGTTTTTTTGACTTTTAGTATGAATATGTGTTATCTTTAAGCTAAACAAAATATTATAGCTGAATTGAAATATATGGCCAATAAATAGCTGTAAATGTGACTGCCTTTGTTTAAATAGTGTTGTAAAAATATGAAATATTTAAAATAAAATATAAAAGATTTACTGTCCGTGTTTTTGTTGACTTTTATCGAGGTGTTCTCGCGAGATTTGACAGCGCGATTGGGTGCATGCATGGCGCTCCGCGTGCTGTGAATGAAGGACAAACAAAGCCTGTAATTCTGTGAGTTTATCTGTTTTTAGACCTATAAACAGTTGTTTAATTGCATAATTCAATGTAAATTGTTTTTAAGCGGCTGGATTCTCTTCAACTCCGTAGTTTAAGTGTTTTTGGAGTTGGTAGCCAACACAGACCTTGCACGTGACCTAAAAAACTGATCTTCCCAGTAATTCTTATTATTTTAATAATTCACCTTTATAAAGAATATTGTTGTGACAGTACTATGATACAATGATTGTATTGTTGCAATCTCATATACCTGTTTGTATTAATTTAGCTTGTTTGAATGCGCAACTATATTTATATAAACAGACATCTCTGTGACAACTTCTGCCATTGACATACATTGATTCTTGTAGTAAATATACTGAAATGCATCGATATTAACAAGTTTATATCTTTCTTTATTCTAGCACACCATCTGAAAGGATTTGTGTCAAACAACAAGCTATGGAGGAACCCTCAAACTTTAGAGACGATATGTTTACAAAAATGCTTCAGTTTATCATTATATGAAAATATCTCTGTAAGTGTCATGATACAGGTCAGTTTTGATCTGGGTCTTTTTATTGCAATCTTTAAATGGTAAACATAAAAAATGGATGGAAAAACATAACATTTTTCTTTATTTTTAGTGTTTTGGCAAATGGAAAAAGAAATATTTCTTCTGCAGATTTCAAACAATTGGTCATCCGTGGACTTAAAGAACTTTACGGAGAGGTGAGCACATAGTACTAGCTCAACCATGTAGGAATATGGTTTCTATAAAGTCTAATATTGGGAATTGTTAATTTAATTATAGATTATTTAAAAAAAAATTACTTAAATTCTGTCATTTTATTTTCAGATGGAGACTATTTAAACCCCTAATAAAATTGTTTAAAGATGTTTTATTTATAATAAAACATGAATAACTTAATTTTCTTTGTTGTATAAACGTGCTGTAGTCTCTTTTTACTATATCCTGCTTTCTGACTGTTTCTGATGCATAATCATATCTGTTCTGTATGGCAGATTGGAGCTTCTATTCCATTTGATCTGCTGAAGTTTGATGAGAACGAATTGACTGGCATACTACGAGTGTACAACAGGTAAGTCATGCTCGTAGTACACATCTCGAACATTTAGGCCAAAGTGTGTATGCATGGTTTAATTGAAGTACAGGGCTGTTAGTAAATTTGGGGTATTCCTCTGGCCTTACCATTTTAATTACTGAAATGAAATGAATAAACACTTATGGATGTGTCCCACCCATTTTGTTTTTCTAATGATGTTCATTCTTAATATTGTGTTTCTTAATCTCAGTGGCCTGGTGAAATTGTGGAGTGCATTAACATTACTGGGATCATATCAAAATGAGGCATGTGCATTCAGAGTCACACAGGTACGTTTTTTTCCCAATATTATTACGTCTGAAGCTGATTCAACATTTACTTAAACCCCGAGTCTGCACTTTTTTAATTCACACTGGATTTCAGTTTAGAGCTTGTGGATCAATTGCATCTCTGCCAGGAATGACTTGACATAATTTTAATGTGGCTATTGGCAGTCTGTCAACCAAACTGTGCGTACTTAGCAATGTGCATCAGAAAGGCGGTTACTGTGGTGTCTGTTTATCTCCTTTTAGATACCGAAACCCATTTCACTTCTAATCTGTTTTGAAAGCAACTCTAATGTTCTCTTTATTTATCATTGCAGGTGTCGCCATTTTTGTTAGCACTGTCCGGGAATAGCCGTGAGCTGCGGTTTGAAAACCATTTGACATCGTGAGGTGGGCCTACAAAACAAATACCTCGGAAAAAATGACGTTCTTTCTTAGAAGAAGCATTTTCAACAGAAATATGTATCATGCTGTCAACTCAGCACTGACAGTTCCTGCATCCCTCACAGTGGGCCACAGGTCGCTTTACATCGATAAACGGGCCTCGCTAAGCAAAACATTCAGCGCCAGAGACGTTGCGCTTTCGCTGAGCTGACAGGGGACATGAATCCTCTCCACCTCGACCCAGAGTACGCCAAAACGACCTCTTTTGAGAGCCCCATTGTGCATGGAGTGCTGATTAACGGTCTCATCTCAGCAGTTATTGGGACAAAGTTGCCCGGTAAAGGCTGCGTGTTCCTCTACCAGGAAATACGCTTTCCGGCACCCCTCTACATTGGAGAGGAAGTTGAGGCGGAAGCGGAGGTTAAAAAGATCAAAATGTCCTTCGCTTTTATTGCTGTTTCCTGCGCTGTCAAAGACAAAGTGGTCATGGAGGGAGAGGTCATAGTGATGATGCCGCAGAATGGAGAGCAATTGTGAGGAATGCTGCCAAATGCTTCCAGGAATTAATTGTTCTTTCTTGCTTATTTTTGTTCTTTTGAAATGTGACGATCACACAAAGATTTAATATCCATTGCTTTTGTTCCCTGAGGTGCAGTTTAAATAAACTGTGTGAGAAAATAACTTGACTGGTGTGGGTAAAATCAAGCTGTTTCCAACCTCAACAAGATCATTTTCAGGTCCTTTCAAATAGTTATTTCTAATAATAATTGGAAAGCAGTGTGGTTAACATAATAATATTACATTTAATTAACCAGCTAATGTCAACTTTTCTGTAACCTTTGTAATGCATCCAGTGTAACATCAAGTTATTCACCACAAGATCTTTTGTCTTGTTTATATTTAATATTTGTTAAAAAAGTTTAATTTAATTTGTATATTGGGCAAATAAAAACAAAAAAAAACAACAAGAAAACAGGATACTTTGCCAAGAATATATAAGATAAAATTGAGAATTCATTCATATTTAGTCACATGTTACTCCGACTGGTCACATGATATATTTTTTGTCAACATTTACCCTCAACGCTAGCAGCTTAGCTAAGATGCAAAGCTTGTGTTACAAACTCCAACCAAAATTACATAACAACAGCCATATAAATGAAGTTGAAAATAGTTTATTTGTTATTTTAATAAGTTTAAATTTATACCGAGCCTCACAAGAAAAGATATAATTGAATTTAGCCGTGAAGCCTTATGGTTTCCTGTTTGAGTGCACTTACTATAACATGGCGTCACTCACTTTATTTCTTTCTTTTCAATGTAATTGTCAAAATACAACAGAATATAACTGTAAATAATTGAATAATTTCTGTATTTTACAAACGGCCCGGGTTAAAAGATCATTTTGATGAATATAAACAAAAATGCGGCGTCACTCACTTTCACTCGAGAGCGCGCACTAGAGTGGACGCGCTCCTCTCAGATACAACATCTACGTCATACTTTACTGGCAGTTTCTGATTCGTTTCTCCCACGTTGTCACAAGCACAGTCTCGCAGTGAACCGTCACGTCGTTTTACCGACAGAGGCGGGCTCTCGGTTAAACCGAACCCTGTCGAACCGGGGCTCTTTGGTGTTGTTTTGATGCAGGATGGCGTTCATGGAGCAGCAGCCGCAGCCGTTGTCCGGGGAGGAAGCCGCCGCTGGACGACACCGTGCCGCTGAGCGCCGTGATCGAGGCCAGCCAGAGTTTACAGGCGCACACGGTAAACAGAACCACCCGGAGGGTCTCTGGGTCATCAAAACCTTTCATATCGATTATAAATGCGCTTTGAAATACCAGCAGATCAGATTTAATGGGGCTTTAACGTCGGTTATGACGTCCAACGTTGTTGATTCTCGATTATTTGTCGATAAGGATCAAATTAATCTCGTTTAGTGACAACGATGACTAGTTTAATATTAATTTCTGTAGTGATTTCAGACTGGAACACTTAATGTACATTTTGTGAAAGCTAAAAAAATGAAAATGTAAAAAACAATTATAATCTGATTTAATAAATAGGAAATGTCTGCATAAAAAACCCTTTTGATTTTGAGTTTAAACATTGAAAAATGTAGTAATAAAATATAAACTTTGAATGAACTGATCATAAATAGCATAAATCTTTTAAAAATGTTTATTTAAAATCAAATATGCTGAACATAATGAACCTTTAAAGAAAAGTGATATGTAAATAGTAGTTTTACATGATTAAGAGGGTCGTTTTATCCAAACAAAAAAATATTAAGAGTTTGAAGTAAATAATTTACAAGCATTTTCAAAACAGATAGCATCTATGCTGTAGATCTCATGTGACAAAACGGTCTGTCTGGCTCTGTACTTGTGGTTTTACGGGCGGAATTGAAAAAAGTTCATTTGCATTTGAGCCGAACATAATTTCCTTGTGCTGCGAAACCGAAGGCACGAGACATTATTTCCTTTCTCATCCTTTCATCTTTTAACCTCTCGTGATCCATCATATGAAAGTGCAATCTAGTAATCCACTTTCTCTTCTGTAAACTTTACAACCTGTTAAATGTCTTGTTAAAAAAATGAACAGCTTCACCATAATCAGTTAAGTTAATATGATTGATTAAATACATTTATTGCTATTTATTTTGTAATGTATACATGTCACAGTGTTGATGATTTTAATACATGAATTGTGTGGAAATAATTAGTCACAGTGGATGTAATCTAAATACAATCGCGTTGCAGTGCATTCTGGAAACTGAGTACCTTTGTCCTTGTTTTAGTCGTATGGAAACTATCAGGTGACATTTTTAAAGGAGAGTCAAACATTAATGAGTATAAGCATCTGGACCTCACCGTAAACGTCAGGGTCACCGTGAGGTTGTTGCAGGGTTTTTGAAAACTTTGTTACGTTGTGTCTTCACTTCCTGTTTTGACATTTCTTCACAATTCTTTCATATAAACCACAAATCTATGACACCATGATTTCAGTCTTTTGAATTACCAATATTGTGAGGAAATAACAAAACAAAGAGGGACTTGTTTAGGTTGTTTCCTTAGTTTGGATTTAGTCATCATTGTTTTTTTCTCTTATTAACAGGAGTATATAATTCGTAGTCCAAAGGGGCGTTTCCACAGACAACAGTTGGACGGTGAGTTTGTATCTATCTATCCATGGCATCAATCATGTTTGTTATGGTCACAATGACTGATTTATTCTTAATTATTTTCCGCAGGTCATTCGGCGATACAGCGACTTTGACATGCTTAATAATAGTTTACTTGTAAGTGGACTGTTACAACAAGCCTGTGTTGAGAAAGGATCCTTTCCCATAAATCTGTTTGACAGCTGCCTTTTCCAAATAAATACTCTTTCATCAGAGTAAGTATGAGTCAATCTCTCTGTGTTCATAGATTTCCGGCCTAAACCTGCCACTTCCTCCTAAGAAGCTGATAGGAAACATGGACAGAGAGTTTATAGCCGAGCGTCAGAAGGGTCTTCAGGCCTATCTGAACCACATCACGCGTCACCATGTCCTTTCCAGCTGTGAGCTGGTCAAAAAGTTCCTTGACACTAACAATTACTCAGCAAACTACACAGGTAATACAACCAGGTGTATTTTAAGACTCAATGTGATTTTGTGGATCAAAATTATTCTAAAACTCACCCTGACTTATTTTTCAGAAATAGCCTTACAGCAGGTGTCCATGTTCTTCAGATCCGATCCAAAATGGGAGGTTATTGAGCCGTTAAAAGACATTGGTGGGTAAAGATGTACAGTTATTTGGTCAAATGCTGACAGTTTGCATCCTATTATATTATTATAGTGTATTAACGTATGTTATTATATAATATTTATTAATTAAAATTTTAGTTGCTTTTACATTGACCGTGATGATGATCAATGTCGTCAGCCTTGAGGTGCAGCACAACTATAAAAGTTAATGATTCAAGTTTTATTGATTTGTTTCTCATGATGACACTCTGTTTATATTCGCATCTCAGTGTCAGGCTCAGCAAATCACGTTTAACACGTTGATAGGTCCTGACAACTTGATGGATTTCAGAGGCGCATGGCATTTATTATTCTTCTAAAAACAGTTACATAGGCGAGACACATTTGAGAAGAAACTTGCTGTTTGGTTGCTTTCAGAGTAAGATTCATAAACAAAGTTCTAACATTTACTTATTAGAACATGTTCAGGTCATTTAACTGCAAAATCGAAAGAAAAATAGTAAAAATTAAAGCAGCGCTATGTAACTTTTTCAGCCTTTATAATATTTTTCCAAAACCTTTGAGATGGTACATCGATTTACAATAGGTTGAATGACAGGTCTGCCATAGGCTGACAGTGTCTGTATCGCTTTTACTGGCACTATGTAACTTCAGCGTTTCAGGTAGGAACCCGATCACTAAAAGAACTACAAAATTCGACTGCTTTATGGCATACGTCACTTCCAATTTGAGGAAGAGTAGCCAATAGGCTAACGTCACTATAAAGACGCTGGTTTGTAAACATGACATCTTTTACGATAGTAGTAGAAGACAATACTGTTTCCCAACTGTAGGGGGATCTCGAGAGCAAAATTTCAAAAGTAACATAATGCTGCTTTAAGCTTTTATTCCTGTAAATTGTCATTACCGTAATGGGAAAAAAATCGCATTGTCTTTACTGTAATGAAACAAATGTTAATTAATTTTTGTTTCATTTAAAAAATACATTTGGAATGTGTAGTTGTTAAATTGGATGTTTGTTTGTTACTGTATTATGGTACTGAGAATGGATTTTTTTACATGTTACGGTAATGAAACTTTAAAGCAGAAAATGTTCTTATTTGTTATGAAATGAATGTCACAATGCAATTTTATTATATTATTGTATTGTATTGTTTTTTCACTTTTTGTTTTTTCAATTTTGATATTATAATATTAATATTTATTCAATCACGTAATGTCTGTCTTTTTACAGGGTGGCGAATTGAGAAAAAAGGTACTTCTTGGTCAAAGATAAAGATCAGCCCAAAGAGAAACAAGTATTAAGTTGGGTAAGTTTCATTTTGATCCATACAAACACAGATCAACTTTTTTTTGGTATATTCTTGCTCTGTTAATCCAGTACTTTGACCCTCAACTTGTTTAATTCCCATTATTATGTAACCTTCATTCAGTACATCTTGTTTGTTGTACTCAACACTACTTTGTTTGGCTGCACAAAGAACTTAACTAACTTACTAATCCCTCTTAACGTATTTGTTTTCATTCTCTTCTATAATTGGCCACAGCATTGTGTGACCCTCGTACTCACTGTACACACGCTTCTTTACCGATTATAGGTCGATTAGGGTCCTGATAAGTTCCTGTCCGACAAAGATCTCCAGTCTCCGAATCGAAGCTGCTTCCAACATTTTCTGTAAGTCTTAAATTGGGTTGTGGGGTTACGGTGTTGATATATTCTTGC
The DNA here is from genome assembly GCA_030378365.1 of Hybognathus amarus. Classification (NCBI taxonomy): domain Eukaryota; kingdom Metazoa; phylum Chordata; class Actinopteri; order Cypriniformes; family Leuciscidae; genus Hybognathus; species Hybognathus amarus. Next base: position 58,953 of record JAQIUQ010002366.1, on the reverse strand, counting down.
ACAATTGTTGTGAGTGTTGTTATGGAGTTTGCTAGGAAGTTCTGGTGGTTTTTAGGGCCTAAAATACATTCACGACCATTCAGATTGAAAATCAATTTAACATAAATATAATAGTATTGATTTTTTTTTTATTCATCAAAACATTGTTTCAATGTGATGATCTTTTAGCAATCAATTGACAATAGACGTAATTTTCATGAATGATACGCAATATTCCCCTGCAATTATCGTAATGCAAAAGAAATAGGAATATAATTAATTTCACTTTTGTTGTATTTAAGTGCATAGCTGTTAAGGAGAGCCGACACACAGTCGAGAATGAACTTAAAGAGCCTGTCTTTGTGTACAGACCCGAATGTTTGGATGTTTTGTGTGCGAACACTGTCATGTGCTCTTGTTTTTTCTGCTTCCTCAAGTTCAGCAGCCGTACTGCCAGCATTAAACCGATCACTGCAAGCCCATCTTTACAAAAGACTCCATTAAAGTCATGTGTAGACACCCGAACACGGGTTAGATGCAGTCTTATTTTAGTGTTAAGATATTTTCAGTGTTAAGTGCTTTTATTTAAAATTAGTTTCATTTTTTGTCATTTTATGCGCTTATTTATTAGTTTTAGTTTCTTTAAAATATTAGAATTTTTATTTCAGTTTTAGGGGACACCATTTTCAACTAAAAACTGCATTTTGGCCATTCATTTACATGGGAACAGCATTTTGGGGGCGTGAACTTTTGAAATCAGGTTTCAAAGTGCAAGTTTTTGAAAACGATACCATTAATGTCTCTGTGTAAACTACCAAAATACAAAAACGGTATTTTTTTGTGAAAACAGTGACATCATGCATGTTTATTGTGTGTTCAGTCTGTAGGTGCGTAGAGTTTCTTTATGAATAATACAGCGTTTTTAATAGTTTTCCCGGATCCGTGTGAACAGGGATCTTTCAGACAAAGTTGTTGTCTGTCCGAAAAAAAAAATGCAAAGGAAAAGCTTTTCAATTTTTTTTTAGTACGTCGTTGTTGTGTAAACAAACCCTTAGTTTTTATTTATTTATTAACCCTTTATTTTATTTAGTTTAAGTACTTATTTCATTTAGTTTCCGAGGCAAAATTTCTACGTTTTTCACTTCATATTTATAAGACTTCCGTTCATCTTCAAAACACAAATGATGTTTGTTTTTTGTTTTTTATGTGAGAGATATCTGTGCCTCCATTGAAAGTCTATTCACCCAAAACTCTAAAAAAAAAGAAATCCATATGAACTAAAAAGAAATTATATGAATGGAGAAGTTTAATCCACATCAACTGAACAGACACAATTGCTTTATATGATGAACGGATTTAATGTAAGCTTTTATTGACATAAACATTGATTAACGCTCAAACATATAGAGCACATCAGATTTGGAAAACCGAAACCCAAACGTTCTCTGCGTCCCTCGCAAGAACAAACCTCATTGGTTCTCATGCTTGACCTTCTGTTTACATATGAGTGCTCTATGTATGTTTGCTGACCAATGTTTGCATGTGAATAAATCTGTTTATCATATAAAGTGATCATATCTCTTCAGAAGACTTGGATTAAACCATGGAGGGACAGAAATCTCTCGTTTTTTTATGACATCTTGATTTATGTTCCGAAAATGAACTAAACTCTTATGGGTTTGGTATTGACGTGCGAAGTGGATTTTCATTTTTGAGTGAACTATCCCTTTAATGGTTACTTCAAGGCAAATCGTCAGTCAGATGGAGGTGGACGTATGATCATGATGTCTGCATTTCAGATGAGCAGATTAAAGCAATCAACTGAGAAACACTGTAATGAGGAATGCATGACAAGGTCATTTCTGGCCATGAGACTCATGGGAAAACATGCAGGAATATGAATTCTAGTGTCCTCCAGAATATCAAAGCAATTTTTGTAGAAGTCTGCTCTTTGCAAATAAACTCAAGAAGTTCCAGATGCAAAGATCAGACTTTGTTGGTCCAGTCAACAAAGCTGAGATGCCAGCTGTATATCTAACAATCTCACTCTTACAACCTGTTTAACCAATTGGGTTATCTTCATTTTCATAAAGCCAAACTCCTTTTCGTCTGCCGCGACTTAATTCCTAATCTTTCTGGCTTCTCTTTAATAGTGGCGTTTCATCCAATTGGTCTTTTTTATCATCAAGAGAATAAATTAAAAGTTTAAATAAGATATTCATCAAAAAGAACACTGATAAGTGTGGGTCATAGTGACCTGATGGCAAAGTGAGGCCTAATGTTTCTTATTTCATTCAGGCTTTCTACAATTTCTAATAAAAATATACTTTATTACCTAGCAACCAACCAGAACACCTTTTACAAACCGAATAGCAACACCCTGATAACTCCAACAACATCCTAGAATTGTGTCAGTCTTTTGCATGGACAAAAAAAAAAAATTACTTAGAAGTGTTTATGTTTCTGACTTTTCCATAGCATTCAAACATCTCCGCCGTCAGTTTCGCCACTAGCAGTGAATTCGTCTGCACTAGTCATTAGAGTTTTCAGTGAGAAAGGAACGCTTAGGGATCACATTTGCAAGGTTTGTTTTCTTCTTCTTGACTTGTCAAAATCTTTTTCTATTTTTCAGATTGTAACTTTTAACATACTTCAATATCTTTTTAATTCTGTCTTGAATTTTGCCAGGTGAAGCCCAAAGAACCCTTTCTTAAGAAGTACTGCAATCCCAAAAAGATCCAGGGTTTGGAGCTGCAGCAGATCCGAACCTACGGAAGACAGATTCTGGAGGTCTGTTACGACATGTTCGAAGATATTTTTTAGTTTTTGAAAGAAATTAATACTTTTATTCATCAAGGTCACTTTTTCAAAAGTGATAGTAAAGGCCATTTAAAATGTCCGTTACACAGAAGATTTCTATTTCAAATCAAGGTTTTTCTTTTGAACTTTTTATTTATTAAAGAATATCTTCCCACACAAATATGAAGTAGCACAATTGTTTTCGACATTGATAATAATCAGAAATGCTTTTTGAGTGGAAAATCTGCATTTTAGAATGATTTCTGAAGGAATAATCAAGGAATAAATGACATTTTACAATATATTCCACTCAGAAAACTGGAAAGTTATTTTAAATGGTAATATTTCACAATATTAGTGTTTTTTCTAGGGTTGTCAAACGATTAATCGTGATTAATTGCATCCAAAATAAAAGTTTGTGTTTACATAATATATGTGGGTGCACTGTGTATAATCATTATATATATATATATATATATATATATATATATATATATATATATATATATATATATATTCACATGCTTGTATATATTTAAAGAAATATTTTCTTTTATATACTGTATATATATATATATATATATATATATATATATTATATTATTATATATAAATATGCATTTTATATATATAAATATTTTTTGTTCTTAAATATACATGCATGTGTGTGTATTTATATTTATATATATATATATATATATATATATATACATATATATATATATATACAAAATAATTAAACACAGTGCACCCACATATATTATGTAAACACAAACTTTTGATTTGGATGCGATTAATACGCGATTAATCACGTTTGACAGCCTAGTTTTTTCATCAATTAAATGCAGCCTTGTCTGAGGAGAAGAGATTTCTTTCATACTTCATACAAACCCCAAACATTTGAATGATAGTATATATTTGAGTTTGCTAACTATTATTTTACAGTCAAACTTAACATTGTTTTTTAACTGCCGTATTTCCAAATGTAAATTGTAATTAGTTTTTATTCCAGGCACTGAAATTTCTCCATGACAAGGGTTTTCCGTACGGGCATCTTCATGCATCCAATGTTCCTGATCAAAGAGGAGAACACGTGTAAATTGTTGGATATAGAGATTCATTACTTGGACTGCCATCATATTACCGACCCTATGTAACACAGTTCAGGAAAATTAATGTAAGATAACTATATCATTGTTATACTAAAAATTTAAAAGAAATGAAAAAATTAAATCATTAAATTGTGTATTCTAAAATTGCTAAATATATGAATAATTAAACTGCTTGATGTTGAAAAGCTGATGTTTTTCCTTTTCATCAGACAACAGAAAGCATAGACATCTACTCATTTGGACACTTGCTCTTATGAAATGACGTATGGCCGTCCACCTGATGCCGTGCCTGTAGGATCAGTATCCTACGGTCCAGTTCCCATCTGTAGGTCAGTATGATCTTCTGAGTCACCTTTATGAATGTTCTCTGAGAACTACACAATCACCCCACATGTAGTCAGCAGAATAGGGGGAGTTTTTATTTAATTACTTAAAGTCCCCCTATTCATTGAGTGTGTAATATATCTGTCTGTGAATGTAAAAGGTCTGCAAAGATCAAAGTACACAATAAATAAAGTTATTGTCTCCCAAATAAAAAGAAAGAACCTAATCTGGCCATGTTGCATGTCACTTTTATAAGAATGAGGACTCTAGACTCAAATTAATACAGTAAAAACAACACCATCGTTACTGTTCGTATCGCTGCGTATTAAGTGTTGAGGAAGATCTGGAGCTGAAACTCAGATATATGGTTATGGGCTTTTGGTTTCTGAACGGGTGCTATAGAGCAGTAGATATATCAGAACAGACTGGGCCATCTGACCAATCAGAGCAGAGTAGACCAATCACAACAGACTGGGCCATCTGACCAATCAGAGGGGATGATGAGGGGAAGTATTTTTCGGCCTTGTATGTATGTAAATGTATTGTGACTTCAAAATTAAATTAGGGACCTTTAAAATAGCATAATTGGGACACTTTAAACATGGTATGTACTAGACTCTTATTGTGAACAAAGCACAAATTAAATTACTTCATATAAAGTACTTCATAAATGTGCAAGCAGGCACATAGTAGCACTAATCAGATTACTGTTTGAATGTGAAGAGCATGGATGTTGTATGTATAATAGGCTAAATCAATAATTAAATTAGTTGTAGTTAATTTAATAAGTTGAACTTGCCATTTCAAGCTACAAAACATTAGCTGTTGTACAGTTTTATGCAATAGTTAACCTACAGCAGGAATCCTAAAGTGTGTTCGTAAAACGTTTGTAGTTAATGGTTTTATGTAATACGTTACCTTTTGTTTTCCATTTTCCCACAGTCTCAGTACTTCAGTCCATCCTGTCCACAGAAGCTTGCAAAACAGGAATGCCAACCGTTTCCCAACTACTGCAAACACCGTGAGTTACTATGTTCACCTTTGCTTGTGCTCAGGAGTAAATCTCACAAAAGATATTTGGCAATTAGTTAAAGTTGCATATATTTTGTTTTATCATTATGTTTTTTTTACATAACATTTGTATTGTTTTTATTATAATATAATTTAAATGTTTCATTTGAATAAAATGATTTGCTTAATTGTCATGAGTTTATGTGCTTATTGCTTAATATTGTTTTATTTTGCGTAATATCATGAAAATAATGTCAAATTACAATGATGAAAAAAGTAGATGTCATTTTCTTCTTACAAATTACGGTTTATTATTTATTTATTTTTTCTGTTGATTTTTGGCTAAAATATGACGCAGAACTGTTCTTGACAAGTTTTGTGAGATTCATAAAATGAAAGACTTCATGTTTTGTACTCATGACTCATAAGTCATGAGTACAAAACATGAAGTCTTCATTTTATAACTGCCACGATTATTGTGAATCTGAATGTGGTTGAAAGTCAAGCAGTAATTGTGAATTTTGACATTGTTTAAAAGAGAGTTTGACTCTCGTTCTAACAGGTTATTCAATGACGTGCTGCTGTTTAACTCGGAGAAACCCCAGTTTAAGGTAAACAAAGAAATAAAATGTCTGTGTCAAAAAACTGTCATAAAATTTTAAGCTTAGGAGCACAGACTTAAGTTTGGTCTCATTTTAAAGAAGACCTATGGCAGATTATTACTGAAGTAAAAAAAAATTAAAGAGTAAAACCAAAAAAAGTTATATAGTTTTAAGTTTTTGAAAAATTATTTTATATACCGGTAAAATGTATGTTTAATTAAACATGTTGAACTCTAAAACGGCTACAAAATCAAAGCCACAAATCTAAACAAACTGTGTTCCAAATTTTCAGGTTGATATCTCAAAAAATGAGTTTTTAGTAAGATTTTATTTGTGCATAGTAACAGATGTTCCCCATTGTGTGCCAGCAAAACTCCACTGGTCACACAGTGTTTGGATTTGTTATTTGCAGTAGAGTATTTCTCTCTCAAATATTACAAACACACACATTTTTTATTACACATACAAACCACACTCTGACATCCATACCAACACACCCACACAATTATCATTGCATGATTCATCCAATTGGCTCTATAATACCGAAGCAGAAAACAGGAATAAAGCGAGTACTTGCTTTATAGGCCAAACCTGAGAAAATGGCACCATCTGGTAAAAAATAGTACAAATTACAATTGTGAAGCCTTGCCAACAGAATGAAAGCCTCTTAACAAAGATTGCATAATTTAATAGTTAAATGGCCATGGGATTACAAATTACAGTTTTAATGGGTTTCAATGTGGACATTTTTGTCCAAAAGGCACTGAGAGGAAGTATTTTGTGTACCTAGTGCAAAAAAAATATTTTTTAAAGGAAAGGGGGGTGAAATAATAATATTACAATAAAAATACACTCCAGGCAGTTTGCATAAACACAGGCAATGTGATAAAAAAAAAAGATAAGGATGCACAAGGGTTTTTCAAACTATAATTTTCTCTCTCTTTCCGAACTCCAGATCAGCTCCAAATTAAAAGAGGCTCTGAAAGCGTCTAAAGAATGCTTAGAGAGGCGTCTAGTGGAGGAACAGAGGACGGTTAGTGCATTGTTTTGTTCACTTTTGGTCTCTTGTGCAACAAAAGTTACACCACTGTGTCGCAAACACAAATCTTGTCATTTCATTCTGGGAAAGTGGAATAAAATGTGATACTGTCCACATTTTCACCGAACCTGGATATCTGACACAACAGGAAAATCCTTTCAACTTTCTTCGAAAATCCAATTACGTTTATGTAACCGAAACCTTGTGTGTTTTCAGATCCACCAGCACAAGAGGTTAACGCGAGCCCAGTCGCACCACGGCTCAGAGGAGGAGAAGCGCAAGAGGAAGATGTTGGCCAGAAAGGTACTTGAGTTTAAATGCTTTACCATAATTTAAGTTTCACACTGTTTTATTCTGAACATAATGGTTCTTAAAACCAATTAATTAATTAATTTTGGTTCCAGAAATTCGAGACAGTCGACATATGAAAATGAGGAGGAACTCTCTGTCAAATACAATAACAACTCTGGTAGGTTTCATTTATTATCAAACTTTCCTTTATTAATAAACAACTGTAATTTCAAATTGTACGTTTTCAGCATTCATTCTCAATAGGTATTTGGGACAGTCTTCTGGGTCAGTTTATCTCAAATGGACCAGTGGAGGTTGCTTGAGCATTTAAATGTTCTTCTTTTTGTGGTTAAATAAAAGTGAAATATAAATAAAATTCTGTAGCTAGTCTGGAAAAAATGGAAAAACCAATATATACATATAAAAAAGAAAATTGGAAAATTAAAAATGGTCACACAGCCAAATTTACCATTTTTGGACCACTTGAGATGGATTTACTCTTCAGTAAGAAATAATAAACCATGAGCCAAACCAACCTGGTCCAAAATTAATCACAATATTATAAACTTTTTTGAATAAAAGACTGTATACTTAATGTCTAACTTGCCCAGTAATTAAACAGTTTTACTTTTATAAATAATTAAGTGCACGTTCACTCACAAGAAAAAAAGTAAGAATTACAAGTTACAATTACAATATAAACTCAATCTAATGGAATTCTGACTTTTTCCGCAAATCTAACTTTTTTTTCCTCGCAAATCTGACTTTCTCCCAATTGTGTTTATTTCTCGCAATTCTGACATTTTTTCTCACAATTCGAATTAATATTTTCTTTTGCAATTTTGCCTTTTACTCGCTATTCAGAGTTTATATCTCGTAATTTGTTACTTTTTTTCCTTGAAATTGCTAGTTTATATCATACAATACTGAGAAAAAAACGTCAGTATTGTGAGAATACAAATACATAATTACCTTTTTATATTTTTATTCAGTAGCAGAAACAAGCTTTAATAAACTTTATGAGTTTTATGAAAGGAAATGCCGTTACTAACAACCTTGTTGCTCATCGTAAATATTTAGAGGTTTATCATTATTACATCTGATTTTGAATGGCTTTTTTAACTAGCAGTACCCTTCTGTTGAACTTTATTACTGCCTGATCTAAGATACAGCTGTCAATGTATAGACCCCTTTTCAGTTGGTAAACATGGTGACATTTTCACGTAACTTGTGACGTCGGCACAAAAGGGGTCTATACATACAGTAAAGAACACAGTAAAAATCATTTTAATGGTCTTCTAGCAGGTTCTGAGGCGAGTTCACCTCCAACCTGCCCGTCCTCACCCACTCCTCTACCAGGTACGTCCTGTTTATAACTCTGTTCCTCCTCCATCATTATGTAAACTTCATCAGAAGAGTTTGTTTTTCCTGGTTTGTGCATTTCCAAACATTTCCATACAGTATGTCCAATCAAAACAATCAAAGTTTTCCAAATAAATCAAAAGTAATTCTAAATTTATGAATTTGTTGCATGATGTGGTAAAATGTTTTCGATTGTAACGCATTAACATCTCCTGGTTTTGATTGAGGTCAGTCATGAGCCTAATCTCTCTCGTTTCCATGATCAATCGCCAAATTCCTCATGAAATCGGTTGCAATCTCCATTCATCTTACCAGATCATAATCATCCGATGTGTCATCTCATTCTGATATGATCAGTAACTTGTGTGTGCCTCTCTCTGTCTCTCTCTCTCTCTCTGTCTCACATGCTGTCTTCAAAACTAGAGCATGCGCCATTTTGAACGTGTGCGGGGTAAAGTAATTCAATAATAATCTATTTCCACTATAAAGTTGCAGCTCACCCTCCCTCAGTAGTACATTCAGATTCCTCACAGTAAAACTGCTACTCATTAATATTAAATGAGGTCTGTTCGGCAAGTTTCAGCCTACTGAGAAGGGTCAATGCAGCTTTAAAAGTTCACAATCTGCAATTGTCTATTTAGGCACAAATTCTGGCTTTTCTGAGGGTAAATTCTCTTTCTAACAAGCACTTTTTGTGGATTGTGAGGTTATTGTCTTATATGCAATGTTTATATTATCAACTGATGATACTTCTTTTTAAGCTACAATTTTTTTAGATGATCTTAAAAAAAATTGTGGTCTTAAAGCAACTGCAACTGAGCACAACCTTGCATCTTGCTTATTGGTTCAGAAGGCATGAGTCATGCTGTCAGCCACTTATTTCCAAGAAGGTGATTGGTTAGTAAATGATCACAGTATTGACAAAACAGCATCAAGTTATTTAAAGTCAACATGAAATTTTCTTTCTAATCCTCATATTTGTAAGTATTATGTAATTATATTTTAAATTATATTTTACTATTTAGTATATATTCACATACAACTCCGAAACGACCGAAGCTCGTGTCATTTCCTATGGAGACTTGCAGACCGCATGCGAATCATTTCGAAACGGGTCCGACTGAGTGCGGTGACGAAGAAAATCATGTCCGTTGGTCATCCGTATGTGTTCAAAAAATGTTACTCTTGCGAAAAGCTACGGGCGGTTCCTATCCGACAATTCCAGCGGAAGTTGAGCGTTGCTATGGTACTAATAAACAAACCTGAATTATAAACGTTTAATAAAATAAATAAAGATTTTATTGCGATAAGTTGTCATGTAATTTTTTTTTATTTTCATGACTTTCTAACGTTATTAGGGCAGTTAATACACTTAAATTGTAGGCAGACATTGAACTATTGACCACCATATCACATTTTTTGTCACATTTTATGTCAATGTCCTCAGCAACTTTACTCACGCAGAAGCCTTCCTATTAATATCTCTATAACCCTCATCAGAGAGATCATACAGAACTGACAGAATCAACCTTTCTAATCTCTCCGCCATTTCCGACGCTTTTCACTGTGAAGTACGACGTCCGTTGTGACGCATTGCGTACTGGAGCTGATTTCAACTGCCAGTGTGAAGGCGGTGTTAAGCTTCAATGGTCATTAGGGTGAGTAAATGATGACATGAAATGATGAACTATACCTTTAATGGGTTTTTTATATGTAAATGTAATTCATTTTTTTAATGAAAAAACACTTTAAGTAGGAAACTAGAACTGCCAGTAAGTGGCGGTAAATGTCTAATTGGCTGTGTTCAAAAACTGATAAATGCTGCCTTCGGAGGACGCATTCCAAGTCAGACCGATATTTTCAATATTACTTTCATGTTGGCTTTAAATGTTGCCTTTTGTGGTAAGTGTCTCATTCTGAATGGCTGCTGTATGTTTTTCGCTTCCTGTCTACATACCGCAGAGGATTCTGAGTATGTATCTTACTGAGAAGCGACCGATCTTGATGGACTGTTTTCTGATTCCGCAGGAGCACCTCCAGCGCCTCCTCTTCCTCCCCCCGCTGCTCCTCCTCCTCCTCCTGGGAGTGAACCCGTCGCTCCGTCCCTCTCACCTCCCGTTGCCAACGGTGTCGGCCGCGGTGCCCTCCTCAGCTCCATCCAATCCTTCAACAAAGGCAAACTGAAAAAATCAGAAACTGTCAAACACAGCGGCCCACGTTTGTGAAAGAAAAAAAACGCTCATCTTGGTTTTAGTGCAATTCATCCACTCAAAGTTTTTTAGCATCTTGCGTCTAACAGTGAAGAGTGATGGTTTGTATATGAACTTCTTCAATGTTTGTTTTATTCACATTAAATTCCAATGGAGCCCTGCATTTTTTTTAAGCTGCTCAGTGTAACCTAAACAATTCTGCTTGGACCAGCTGTCATATCTAAAAAAATGGACATGCACACTCATTCGAGGCGAAAAAATTGACCACTTACATTTTAAAGTACTTATTTCTGAAGACACAAGTTTGGTGGAGAATGCGGGCAGCACATTTACTTTGAATGGAAATGTTATTGGATTTTACTTTCGGTTCATAAAATGAGTGAGTTTGATTCTTGACATTTTAATTCCACTTTGATTATGGTTCAGTTTGGGATGATGTTTTTTAAGCATTTGCCACATTTGCCATTGTGCCTACAAAAGCCGAGAGCGTTCTTTGTTCTCTTTGTTTTTCCTGCGGAAATAATGAGCTACATTTGTTCTAATTTTCTTTCAGAAGAAAGTAATATTAGTATTCCTGTTCTGCAAGATCACAATCAACATGTTGCACAAATAGCAACATTTAAATGATGCAGTTTATCATTTATGCCCCTTAACGACAGTTGCTGTACTAGACAAACAATGGCTTTGAGTTACCACTGACATGATTATATAATGGCCATTGTTTTGTCACTTACGCCATCTGCTCCTATTGGTTGTTTCAGTCTGGTGGTAAATGGAAGATATTTCTTGTCTTGCACACAATGAGGAGAAAGTAACTTCTATAATTCATTCATTCAGTTCAACCAGATTCATTTGTAAATTTAGAACGATGTACAATACGATGCGCAACAGTTCATCTTTTGCTCTTGTAACAGTAAACTCATTTGTACATAGATTCATACAGACACTGAAACCATTATAGCTAAATATCGAAATGCATATTCCTAGCTTTGTTATTACCATGCGGGAAGAATTTAATAATGTTTTCGTTTTTGCTACAGCACTTTACCACTGAATATTTAGCAGTGGTCTTAAAGGAAATGTTCTAAAGTTTACAAAGAGATTTATCTATGTCCAAGAACAGTAGAGGAATCAATGTGTTTGGTAATTGTAAGACATTTGCCACTGACATTTGCCTCTGTACAGTTGCCACAAACGTTATTCAAAGCACTGGAGGTGAGCATCCTCAAATTGCTGAAGAAAATTGTTTTCCCTGTTATAAAAAAAAATTGTATTGGCAATATTTTACAAGAATGGTCTTGTGCTTTTAGTTGTGAACATTGAAGTAAAGACAATGGAACAGATCTTGTGTGGTTTCAATAATTCTAACTAATATAAACTAGTAAATAACTTGTGTATAGATAAATATATTGAATAATATATTATAAATTGTAGAAAATTCAAATCTAACAGCTATATATGCATATAAATGTATACATACATATTTGATTTTTTATATTTTACAGTAATATATTGTATTAATTTTATTAAGTTTATTTCCTTGTTTATTAATATATGTGCATTCATTTAGAATTGAAAATATTGTAATTGTAAACATTTCAGATACTTTCTCAATAATGTACAAATTTCATGTGTAAAATTATACTGTAAATGTAGTTGATGGAAATTATAGTTAATACTATTACTAAGAGTTATAAATAAGTTATATATTACGTACATTTAAAATTTATTTGTAATATTTTAACCCCTAACTGTTTAATTGTAACACTATCATTTAAAATATTTCTGATACTTTTTTTCATAATATAATATGTAATATGTCCAGATCTCATGTGATTTATAATTATATTGTCAATGTAATACAAATTGTAGTTATTTTAATAATTAGTAATTGTAGTATAGTTTCCACTGAATTTAGGATATCATAGTTACTAGTTTGTAATGATCATATTAACGATCTTTTTTAATGTTATATTATATTTCAAACATTGTTTTTTAATGTAATTTAATGCAAAAAAAAATACATTATGGCATTTTGTGGACATCTGGCAACTATTAAAACTTAAATCTTTTTCAGCATGACTAAGTTCCATCTTTCAACATACATGACTACTGCGTGATTTTATCCTCTTTTTTTCTTTTTTTCTTTTAAAGTAGTGTAGCAATTGATTTAGAAATAATCGATTTTTGTTTTCTATAAAAAGATTTTTCTCTTGCCCTTGGACGCCCAATGACAGCCTGAATGAAGCTTCCGTTGATGTCATGAGTCAGCTACACTGATTGGTCGCCGTCACTGTGTTTCCTGTTCTGATTTTACAACGCGCTCTCTGATTGGCCGTAGCCGCTAGCATGACAGCCCCGCCTCCAGACAGAGGACAGTGAAACATGGCGTCTCTGAGGTGTTTTCTGCGCTCGGGAAGGTATTTATGTGTAAATATGTAACCTTTCACCATATTAGTTTTGTATTTATAAGAGGACAGTTTCAAGACTGATATAGGCTGTGTTTGTCTCTCAGAATGCCGTCTCTGCTGCTCTGCGGAGAGAAGTTTCACAGGACTCAGCCGGCTGCGGTGCAGGTCAGTGATGCTGCTGCTTCTCTCACCTTCAACAGATGCTGTGTCACAGTAAACACAAAACCGCGATGAAGAGGCTTTCAAATGTGTTGATTATTAGTACGTTTGGTCAGCCGAGTAATGGTCACTGTTAAGAATACTAAGAAGTAAGAATACTGTCAAGAATACTAACAAGACACCATGGTAGTTGCATGTTTTGGGTGTGTACTACTACGCAGCACCATGTATTTTGAACATTTAACATATTTTAATGGAAATTATTTGCTAATGCATCATGGTAAAGTCATTTTTTCCATTAGTGTACCATGGTAAAGCCGTGTTTTGTTTTATATATGTACCATCACTACTATGGGAATACCTTGTTTTGGACATTTGCCATGTTTTCATTGACAGTCCTTGCAAATATACCATATGGATTTTCCATATGCACCATGATAAAGCCATATATATATGTGTGTATATATATATATATATATATATATATGTATATATATATATATATATATATATAATGCAGTACTTTGGTGATTTACTCATTTATGCTCATTTACCAATGTTTAAATGGGCATTCTGTGGTAATATACCATGGTAATGCTATAGGTTTTCCATATTTATCATGCTAAAGCCATGTTTTTTTTAATCATATAAATACTGGTTTGTATATTTACAAGATAATATTTCATTATATTGCTTGAAAACATTCTACAATGCCTTATGTAATTACACTACTGATTATTTTGTAAGTTATTTGAAAACTGTCATGGAAATATTTATCTAACTTCTCATATGTTAGTATTTAATATGCATGTCCAGATTTTGGTTATAAAATATCTTTAATAAGAAGTTATACCTAATGTTAATTTATAATAATTATATATTGGCAGTTATCTTACAACATTAATGATTATAATTAATAACTTCTATTTCAGATCATGTTGTCAGCATAATTAAATAGATGTGCATTTATCTGATGATTATTTTGACCTTATTGACCCTATTTGATGGCATAACATGAACAGTTAAACTTAGCAAAACTGGTCCGGTCACATTTTTCACCATTAATGAAACCGCATCATTCGTATATCTTATCTTATTTTAACTGTGAAGCAACTGATGTAGAAATCATTGATTTTGGTTTCTATAAAAAGATTCATCTCTTGCCCTTGGACACCGTTGTTTTTCTTTATGTACCCTGGGAAAGGGTAATCAATACCATTTAATGATATTTAAAAAAAAAATTGCTTGTATCATAGGAAAGCCATTGTGTTTTTTGTTTATTCACTATATTTTTTTACATGTACACTGGTATTTTATGATTTATGGGAATTTTGTTATGGTTTTTTTTTTTTATATGCTATGGTGGTACTATGTAAATGAATATGATTATTCAGAACCATGTTTACCATGTGATATATATACAATTGCTGCATTTTTTGTTGGAAAACGTTCTGTATGCATTAACAAGCTCTTGATTTCCGCAGGTAACGGTCAGAGATGCTCTCAACCAGGCCATGGATGAGGAGCTGGAGAGGGATGAGCGGGTTTTCCTTCTCGGAGAGGAAGTCGCACAGTATGACGGCGCATATAAGGTGAACTAAGATTAAAATATTTTTCTGCTATCAATAGCACCAAAGCATCAGATCACAAGTGGACGACCGCGACATGCAGGTGTAAACATGCAGGTCGTTTTCTGAATTACGACTCATATATAAATAACATGAACTTATGTAATCATTTAGTTTGAAAGATTTGAAAAACCCATGCATTTACCCACTCATAGACACTCCCCTGGCAGGAATCATGACTGAAGTGGTTAAAAGTGGCTAAAAGAGACGGATTAAGTCGGAATGTGTCTCCCTCGTCTACTTGTGATCTGCCCAGAACGCATCTTAATACCAGGGCCTTAAAGTGACTTGTATTGCAGGTTAGCAGAGGCCTTTGGAAGAAGTACGGAGACAAACGCATCATTGACACACCCATTACAGAGGTGAGAATGATGACCTTCTTGTGCGAAAATCGTTTTTGTGTGTTTCTTAATTATTGTTTAATGAATCTTCCTCCTTTATCCACGCAGATGGGATTTGCTGGCATCGCCGTTGGTGCTGCCATGGTGAGTTTTTCCTAAATTTACGATAATAAATAAATCTAAAAGCCTTGTTCCCAAACTAACCAACCACATCCTCTTTCAGGGGGGTTTGAGGCCAATTTGCGAGTTCATGACCTTCAACTTCTCCATGCAAGCCATCGACCAGGTCATCAACTCGGCTGCTAAGACCTACTACATGTCTGCTGGCTTTCAGTCCGTCCCGATCGTGTTCCGCGGACCGAATGGCGCCTCGGCTGGCGTGAGCGGCTCAGCATTCCCAGTGCTTCGCCGCGTGGTACGGACACTGTCCCGGTCTGAAGGTGGTCAGTCCCTGGAGCGCTGAAGACGCCAAGGGCCTCCTGAAATCAGCCATCCGAGACGACAACCCTGGTGAGTTCCTCGCGTGATGAGACTGATGTTCAGGATGTACAGTAGATGTTGCTCTGACTGGCACATCGATCTCTCTTTCAGTGGTGTTTTTGGAGAACGAGCTGATGTACGGCGTGGCGTTTGACATGTCTGAAGAATCTCAGTCGAAAGACTTCCTCATCCCTATTGGAAAAGCAAAGATTGAAAGACCAGGTGGGTTTGATATGAAAGAAAAACACACACACACACCCACACATGATGAGTAATATCACATATACTCTTTCACAACTAAAGTGGACCAAAAGAGAAATATGTAATAAATTTGTCAGCATTATATTTTATAATATTTACTGATAGTTTAATAATATTTTTATATTTAATTTAATATAATAAAATATTATTGAATAAAATTAGTATAAACGTATTGTTATTATTATGTAACTCCCCCTGTCACAGCTAAAGTTGACCAAAAGAGAAATAATTCATAAATTTGTCAATATTTTAATATTTACTGAACCAATTAATAACACATTTATTAATTGTTTCTCTATGTTCACTTTAATTGTGACAGGGTAGTAACTATCTATATTTTTAATAATAATAACTATAAGGTTATATTAATATTATTCAATATTATTTTATTTAATTATATTGTTTCAGTAAATATTTAAATATGATTTATAAAATAAATATTGAATAATAATAGCAACACATTTATATTAATATTATATATAAAAAATTATAATATTAAACATTTTCAGTTAATATTAAAATATTGAGATTAAAATATTGTTTTGGTCCAATAATAATAATAATAACACAGTTATATTATTATTACCCTGTCACAACTATCACAACTATTACCCTGTCACAAACTAAAATTGTTGAATTTTAATGTATAATTCATATTTAAATTTTCTTGCTCTAATATTTCTAATAGTATTATCTTTTTCTATCTCTTGAAAAATCTATAAGTTAATCGTTCTTATTTGAACGACAATCAATCACAACTTTAGAGTCATTGGTCTGAGTTGATGTGCATATTAATATTGGTGTTGTGCCTTCAGGAAATCACATCACTGTGGTGTCCCATTCCCGGATGGTCACCCTGTGTCTCGACGCTGCCGCTGTCCTGGCCAAGGAGGGTATCGAATGTGAGGTATGACATCATCCTTTCAGCCTGGAATGGTTTTAAACACCATTTCCTCACATTTGATTGATTCAATATACACAGTGTTTAAGGAAAAGTGATTCAAAACACATTTGATTCATAGTCAGTAAATCAACAATGTTTATTTTTGAGCAGTCATGTGAATTGTAATGAAAGAAATTATACAAAAAAATTATAATTTGCTCACATTTAACATTAATTTCTTTAAGCTTATTGAATAGTAGTTTGAAGTGTCTGTGTTTTCGTCTGTAGGTGATAAACATGCGCACCATCCGGCCTCTCGACACAGAAACCATTGAAAATAGCATAATGAAAACCAATCATCTCATCACCGTGGAGGGCGGCTGGCCTCAATTTGGAGTCGGGGCGGAGGTTCTTGCCCGGATAATGGAGGGTAAATATAACGTTAATGCTCATTTGAAGTCAGATGCTATGTTCAAAATAAAATGCTTGCGCACTGCTTTCTGTGTTTTGCTTAGAATGTACTGTATACTGTTTTATTTTATATTAACAATGCAATAAAAATGTTGTGCTATATTGTTGTCACATGACTGCATAACTACATTAACTGCATATGTTCTTTCAAAACTAGCCGGGAGTATGTCATTCCAAACACACCCAGAGTTGTGTGTTCTTTGGCATGTAGATTTGTTAATTATTCATTTTTAATTCAAGGTCCTGCCTTCAATTTCCTCGACGCCCTGCGGTCCGAGTCACGGGTGTAGATATTCCAATGCCGTACGCCAAGATTTTGGAGGACAACAGCATACCGCAAATCAAGGACATCATCTTCTCCATCAAAAAGACATTGAACGTTTAACGTATCTCCATTTTAGGACACATTAAATATTAAATACATGTTCTCCCCGTTTCTGCATCAATGTTTGAGGTATAAGACGTTCTTTTTCATCCTTCTGTTACATGGCCCTTCCCTCATTGGCGCTATATTAAAATTATTTTCTCATTTCGACTCTATAATGAGGTTGTGTCATGACAGTGAGGTTTATTATGGCTATAAACCAACCATGTTTATTATGCTGTAAATTCTACTGTAAGCTAAAATAAACCTTTATCACAATGGGTTGTAAGAATGATTGTGTAGTCCTCATGAACAAATAAATGGTGAGAATTTTAGATTAAGTTTTGGGTTTATTTCTGTGAAATGTTTAAGTAATAAAGTTGTTGGCCTTGCCATATAAAATAAAAATGAAAAATGCGAAAAAAGAAACGCATGAATATTGAGTACTGGTACATTACACTTTGCAGGACCATATTGAACTTGAATGAAGCGTTTTGGATGATAATCTAAATGTAAGAGAGAAAGAAAGGGCGGGGCTTCTGTCGTAGGTGTGTCATATCCGCTAATCCCACATTGGTGTCCCCGTCCTGTTCTCTGTGACTCTCCACAACATAAACATTAGTTATTTTACTCGAGCAGAACGAGTCGCTTAATTTGAACATAAGAGTTTCAAAATGCTCCTGTATTTTGGAGAAGTCACGAAAAAACAACACAGGAGAGCAAAGTAGCGTTATCCTTGTTTAAACCTAAACCCCTTGTCCTCCATATTCCTGATGCTTGGGACGAAAGGAAACAACTGAAGTACATCGGACGAGTAGGCTTAAATCCTAAAATTTTACGGATGTTCAACGAGGTAATATGATAACTGAGCATTTGTATTCATATGAGATTGATTGTAGATTATATATTTTTGGCTTGTATCATTTAATACGTTTATATTGCAGCCGTTATAAATTAAATGCGTGCTGCATCATATTTCGTTAATATTGATTATATTGATGATTTCGTGTAACGTTATATCTGAGACGTTGCTACAATTTGTGTTGGAATGTAGGGAAGCTCTCGGTGTCCTTCATATGCTGCGTCATTTATTTGACGATACGTTTCCATGGTGATCTAATCGATATTGCACTTGAATGTCTAAACTGAAATATAAAAACTATGTCTTAATTTTAGTGAAGTGTTTATACCTCATAACGACTGCAGAGAGCGTCATTCGTCACCAGCACTGAAGAGGAACAGTTGGCCACATGGAGAATGGAGACTGGGCACACATGGTAAATATAAACGTATAGAATGACGCAGTGGTTCACCGCTCCCATGTAAAAAGAGCCCACTCCCATTTTATTATCCTGTACGCATTTTCAGTTAATATTTTCATGTTCCCTGTTCTAGCGTTAATATGTGGTTGGGATGCTTTGCTATGCAGTTCAAGAGTGTTTGCACTATTGCTAGGGTGTTGGTGGAGATGCCAACATTGTGTACTGAACAAATATAGTCTATAAGCAAAACAAGACATTTTTTTTATTTGAAAATACATTTTCTCTTTTCTATGCAGTTGCAAGACTCATTGCTATGGTGTTTTGGCTGGTTGCTAAGTTGTTTTTAAAAGTCTCAATATTGGTCTATTATCCAGTGTGTTTGTAAAAGTTGTTTTTATTCTTGTTTAAACTGATTTTTTGCTCTATTTACACTGTTCTGACCAGCAGGGGTCACCAGCGTGTGGTATTTTGAGCGCTTCGAAACAGTGAATCATTTTACAAAGAAATTGGTTCAATTGATTCAAAGTTTTGAAAATTTTTGTTTGTCCCATCACTTGCTAGTGTGTTCAGGGTAGTTGCTAGGTGGTTACTAAATGGATACTGAGCGTTAATAAACGGATGCTTACCGCCCTAAGAACAAGCTTTGAGGGTCGGCCATTTTGTGTTATCCCAGTGGTCCATTTTGTCTGAGACCAAGGGTTATGAAGAACAGGGTTGAAAACATCTCATGTGGTTTTTACCATATTACTTGTGTGGAATTACTCAGTTTACCAAACTATAGTTACCATAAAAACCATTGATCCTAAGGGGTTTGTCAGTCAATGCAGCTCAATACAGCAAATGATGTTTTTAAGCCTTATAGGTCAACTTGCTTTACAAGAAAAACCAAGCTGGTTGAAGTTTTGCTGGGGACCAGCATGGTTTTGATGGTCCACCAACTAGAACAGAACCAAATCAATGGATCTGCATGGCCGTTTGTGTTGGTCAAAGTTGGTCTTTGTTTAACAGTTTAAAAACCAAATGACATTCTTCGGCATGTACAACATACACCTTTTAAGACTTTGAATATCTACAATTTATGTTCTTCTTTCTTATAGACAATGGATACAGTTACCTTAAATGCTGTTTAGACTGCTTGCTAAGCTGTTGGTCAGTGGTTACTAGGATGTTCTGGGTAGTTGCTGGATAGTTGCAAGATAGTTGCAAGGGTTCTATTAAACAAGTGCTTACCACCTTAAGAACAGGATCTCCAATGGCTCAAAAAAGAAAAGAAACCAAGCTTTGAGGGTCAGCCATTTTGTCTTATCCCAGTGGTCCATTTTGTCTGAGCTCAAGGTTTTATAAGGAACAGGGTTGAATTTAAACATCTCATGTGATGTTTTAAACCACAATCCAAGATGAAACCAGCAAATATTGTTTTCAAGGCTGGGCCTCAACCAAGACTTTCTTGGTCAACCATCTTTGCAATAAAAAGCCAAGCCGGTTTAAGTTTTGCTGATAAAGAGCATGAGTTTGATGGTCCACCAACATGAGCATCACCAAATCAATGGCTATGCATGGCCATGCATCTTGGACTAAACTTTTGTGTTCAGCAGTGAATGGAGTGTTTGTCGTATCAGTACAAGTGCCATCTTGACATTCCCAGAAGGTACAAAATGCATCTCTCTAATGCATTTGAACATCTACTATTTATGTTCTTCTTTGTTGTAGAAGATGGACACGGTTACCCTAAATGTTGGTGGCCATTTGTACACCACATCGCTGTCTACCCTCCAGCGTTATCCAGACTCAATGTTGGGCGCCATGTTCCGAGGCGATTTTCCCACCACACGAGACGTCCAGGGCAACTATTTCATAGATCGTGACGGTCCGCTATTCCGTTACGTCTTGAACTTTTTACGAACCTCAAAATTGACTCTACCGTGTGACTTTAAAGAAACAGAGCTCCTCCGGAAGGAAGCAGACTTCTACCAGATAGAGCCCTTGATCCAGTGTTTAGGTGACACTAAACCTCTATACCCGATGGACACATTTGAGCAAGTGGTAGAACTGTCAAGTACTCGTAAGCTCTCCAAGTACTCGAACCCGGTGGCAGTCATCATCACCCAACTCACCATCACCACCAAAGTTCACGCACTGCTTGAAGGCATCTCCAACAGCTTCACCAGATGGAATAAACATATGATGGACACCAGAGACTTTCAAGTGTCCTTTACCTTTGGACCATGTGACTACCACCAAGAGGTGTCCCTTCGTGTGCATCTGGTGGAGTACATCTCAAAGCAAGGCTTCACTATACGCAACACACGAGTTCATCACATGAGTGAACGCGCCAATGAGAACACGGTAGAACATCATTGGACTTTCTGTAGAGTTGCGCACAAGGTTGAGGACTGATTGATAACATTATTTTAATTGCAATAACTTTGAGATTGCCAATTGAGCAATCGCATGTTTAATGAAGACATGAACATTTTTAATACTAGTTGAGACTCAAAATTAAGGCAATTTCGAAATTACTTGAACACACCACATCTCCACTGCAGTTCCTGGTTGAGATAACCAACAATAAACACAATGAAAATGTTTTCTGTAGTACGTAATTTGTGCGAACTAGTCCTATTGTGTTTTATGCATCTTCCCACCCACTTCAGAAGTTTTTGGACAAAAGGAACCTGAACAATTTTTCGTTTAGGGTAAATTCCTTCCTAAACTGCCATGTCTCCAAATCTATTTATACAACTCTTAAATGTAAAATGTTAACATATTGCATCAGTGTTAAATATACAGTATTCAATTTCTATTTAAAATATTTCCACAGATGTTTTGTCCTGTGATTGAGTCTATAAACTGTAAATGGTTTGCATGATTCTGTGGTTTCTACACTATTAGTATTTAGACATATTTCCTCCCTTGAGATACAGAAAAATGATTTGTACTTGCATGTCATCCCTCTCAATACCTCTTACGGCCAGCTTCTGGACCAGGCCAAATTTTGGAGTCCCAACGTCCCATTTAAAATAAATTTTAGTCTCAAAATGCATGCAAGGCTAGCATCACTGAAGCTGAGAGCATCTTTTAAATGGTTTGAAAACCCAGATTAAATTGAAAGAGTTCATTCATGTGTGTAATAAATTGGACCTGCACATTAAAAACAGTAGTTTCATCATACATTGTGTGTTTCTGTTTGGTAGTAGATGTCTTCGTATAACATTTCATTAAAAGAACATTTTGTTTTTATTAATGAAATTTGATTTATTATTTTAATGTAATGTAAGTGACTTTTAGTGCCACTCTTTCAAATGCAATAACTTCAATGTCTGATTTTGAAATATTCGATTTTGCTGTTTTTGTGGGGTTGATGGGAGTGGCTTTTACCTTCTTTTATGTTGAGATTGACAAAAGTATTTTACAAGCTGTTGAACTTATATGTGTATCACTCATTTTTTAGTAAATAGGTTATTTATTTTAAAGTATATTAGTCATAATCCTAAATTTTTAAATATGTTTCTTTGTTGTGAATTTTGCATTTAAATCTACTGTGTGTATTTCGATGCCACTAGTGGTGCCAAATGTAATGGCAGTCTGTTTAAGCGTTGTCATTGCAACACTGACTCAACCAATGATGCATGTTTAAGGCGCGTACTACAACCAATGAAAGGCAAACTTGTTTAAAACAGGTGTGTTCGACTTGAAGTGGTGCTATGCTGACCGATCGGTTTGTGACAAAAGCACAGCGAGAGCAAATTGAAAGCATACAGACAGAGCCATCTGTCTAATCACACTTGAGCATACTGCAGTTTTTGCATTAAAACTTATCAACAGCATCAGTTGTTAAAGGGATCGTTCACCCCAAAATGAAAACTGTCGTCATTTACTCACCCTCAAGTTTCTTTATTCTGTTGAGTTCAAAAGGTGACATTTTGAATGTTGGTGACCAGACAGTTGACATTAGCCATTGACTTTCATAGTATTTTTTTCCAATGAAAGCCAATGGCTACTGTCAATGTCAACTGTCTGGTAAACCACATTCTTCAAAATATCTTCTTTTGTTCTTATGAACAGCACATTCCAGGACTCAGTTTATGTCCGTAACAGTGGACATTTTTTCTACCTTTTTGATTGGATCTTGGTGGAATAACACAAACAAACTGTTCAGCACTATCAGATAAGGATGCAACGACAGACACCTTAAACACAAGAAGGACAAGACTTCTCATTGGTCCACTGGCAGTTTCTGCCCTACATCCATTATAAGACTAATCCCTAAGGTCTGAGCCAACCACCATAAAAACACATGCATCCAAATCCAATCTTAAAGCTGCAGTCCGTAGCTTTTTTGGGTTAAAAATTATAAATAAAAATAAATTGAGCTAATACATATCTAGCCAGTGTTCTAAAACTAGCTACTTGCTCGATTCAAAATGGTAAGACTGCGAAAACAAGGATAAATATCGGAAGAGCATTAAATATAGTCACGCAACTTTAATAATTTGAGAACAAAGTATAATTTGCACGATTTCATGTGATATGATAAGCGTGTAGTGTATCTGGACAGTCTCTGGAAAGCTTTTAACATTTGACTCGCATCTAGTAATTCACCAGCGAACGGCTTAGTGGCCTAATGGCGTTCATTTAGACTTCCATGGTGTGAGTTAAAAACAAAAAACAACCATAAAACCAGCTTCACACTGACGTTATCAGCTCAAAACCTTCCCCCTTTTCCGGCAAGAAGGAATTCCAGTCCACGACCACCAGCTTTACTTCCTTGTTCAGATGATATTTTCCAGTGAAAATTATTATGTTGGTCATACTTCCAAAAAGAATAATGTGTGAGACTGACAGCCTCACACTCTCCTCAAACATAGTGTTCATCCGCGCTAATACTTGCACAATGATAATTCCGCGAATAACAGCAATTGCAGATTTCGAACAGTGATGGCGACAGCTTTAACGCTGTAAATTGCAATACTTATTCAGAGAAACAATTATTCTCAGGGACAGCTATTTGTAGTGCAACATCTTACACAAATTCAGCAAATTAATGAATGAATGACAGGTCAATCTTGTTTAGACTCTATTTGTTTAGAATATTGCCAAAGGTATTCAGGTATTGGTTTGAAAAGTGAGAAATGCATCAATAAAACGTTAAAGACTTCATACTGTGTGCTTTATGCAAATGAGTTCCACAGGGGAAAGAAGGGTATCACAGCCAATCACAGCACTGGAATGGAGAAGGACCAAATTGCAATCTCCTCATCGGAAAGGGATAAAGGTAACCTTGAAACCGATTTTAAGGGTAAGACAACAGACGACCTAGTTGCGAAATCAAGTTAACCGTTTTTTTTTTTTTTTGCAAAAAGAAGGGGAAATAAGCAAGACAGGGTGGTCAGATGTAGTCATGCAGGAATAGCAGCAGGCCTTGGCAGCATGGGAGACTGCAATGGGCTGAATGATGTCTGGCGATCAATGAAGTGAGTGAATAACAGCAAGGCAGCCAGTAATCCAGATGAACACACACATGAACAGAAGATTTGAAAGAATACTGATGGAACAGAACGACAAGACATGAGCACAAGAAATGATCAGACAGCCAACACTGACAATAATGATCTGCAGGTGCGGCTGGTCTGATTAGCTCTCCAGCCCAGTTGGTAGCTAGGCAACACTGACGAGCAATCAGACCAGTGACTGGAACACAACAAAGACATCAGAATGAACACACAGACCCGTGAACTGTGACACAGACAGTCCTTGTTCCAAGAGTCTCAGGCCACATTTACACAAAGCTGGGTATTTAAAGAAATGAATACCCTCCCCTATAATAAAATCCCGCATAAATACGCTGTCGAGCGGCATCATATCTATGCCAAACCTATGGGTGGCAGTGTAGGGAGAAGGATAAAGCCATGCAAGCCAATCAGAATCCACAGAATAGACAAGAGATAACCTAAAACTCAATTTCTCCTAGTTGACAAGACAAAACATCAGATAGTCTTTGGCCGAATTTTTAGAAATAATCGTTTTCTGTGATAAAAACAGGGTTTCTTGTAAATGAGAGGCCAAATCGCAGGGAATTATCTGCGTTTTCCCTTCCTGTAAACGGGGCCTCAGGACTGCGAAGGTGAGACAGAAAGAGATCAACCAAGTTCTGACTGAACAGATCACTAGCGACGCCAGGATTTTGATTGTAGGTGGACCTCCAGAAAACTGGATGGCCCAGTAAAAATAGCCACAAACAAAAACCCGGGTTCCCCTTCATTTCTTTTTCAGCGCTTTTCTGTGGCACAAACAAGCTGCTTTACGTTTGATAGTACCAAATAGCTACCGTCTGTGTCTGTCTCGTTGCATGCATGCCAACGTCATTCATTTCTTTGGATCACTTGCTGGTGATGATGCAGCCTGTGAGCAGGCTTAAGAGTCCACACGTGGGATAGAAGCTGCTAATTGGCTGAGAAGCTTTCACTCAAAGCTTTCCTCGGGCTTGATATTGGATGAAATGCTAGAATGAAAATCACTCACCTGGATCAAAATTGGTGGGCCCGGACCTAAAATGGGTGGGCCCAATGGTAGTGCCACGGGTGCAACAGATACACTGTACACACTTCTGTTCTGACACTCTGGTTCGTCCAGAGAGACAACAAAAGATTCCATTATCTGGGTCTACAGCTTATGAGGCAGCAACAGATACGACCACAGTCTGAGCCTCCAGTCTGTGAGGAAAGAGACATTAACAAACACTACGTTCAGAGTCTTTGTCCAGCAAGACAGTAAAGACTACAGCACGTCCCAAGTATCCATGCCAGAGAGACAAAAGCAGATTGACCAAGTTCAAAGTGTCCTAACCAGAGAGGCAGAAGACAAACAGACACTTGCAACAAGGTAAAGAAGAGATAACCTTCACTTCAAGGTTACTTTGTCTGTGTGTTCCAGATGATTAATGAACTCTGCACAAACTTCAAGGCCTCATCTGCGTGTTTCAGGTTTTAGGAACCTTTGATGCTCCAGGAGATCAACATCCCACAGATCTTCCTGTTCAAGGCTGTTGAAATGGATTCTGGCTCCTTTCTCTAATGCATTGTTACCCAGCACATCCAGTGGAAGACGTCAACCCCATCGGACTGCTCACTCGGACCACGTGGAACGTAAATATCACTTCAAAAAAAAAAAAAAAAAAAAAAATATATATATATATATATATATATATATATAATTTTTTACATTAAAGGTAACATAGCGGACCCTAATTTGCAAAAGGTTCTTCACTCTATTAGTTCCAGAGAAACAACTGTACTTTCCACACTCAACTTAATCACTTGTATTTTAGGCGCCTATATGGACTTTATTCCTTTATCATTTACGCTATTCATTTAGTAGTTGTTAGTTGTTATTGTTCATCTTTTTGCTAATAAAATATATTTTATTACACCTGCGTCTTCCTTGGCCTGATAATACAGAAGATGCTCTACAAGTTTATGGTCTCACCAGTCTTTCAGATAAATCAGCCGACCAACTCCCTCCAGTTTACATTTATTCTAAATGATGGAACAGCCTCCCGTTGGGAGTGTAAAAGACTGGTGCCCGAACTGAGAGAGCCTGGGAAGTGGTCATCTAATGTACTCATAACCACATCTTAAGTGTCATGCAA
This sequence comes from Hybognathus amarus, assembly GCA_030378365.1. Taxonomy (NCBI): domain Eukaryota; kingdom Metazoa; phylum Chordata; class Actinopteri; order Cypriniformes; family Leuciscidae; genus Hybognathus; species Hybognathus amarus. Next base: position 32,316 of record JAQIUQ010002366.1, on the reverse strand, counting down.
TCTAAAATCACCACATCAGCTGTGGCGTGAGTTCCAATCACTAAATAAGTGGCGTCTCTGGGTGGGCAAAAGTAAATCGCTACAAACAGAAGAAAGAGACTCATACAGATTTGGGACAACTTGATGGTGAGTAATTGGTGATGACAATTTTCATTTTTGAGTGAACTATCCCTATAAATGATGTTGACTATAACTACTAAACAAGTTGGTAACTGGCTCATAAGATATAGCCTATACTCTGGCCTCTTGCATCATGGCAATATTGCGCAATATGGTGGAATAAGTCCGCCTTCCTAGTAAAAGAACCAGTATCAAATTGATAAAGTCACTGCAGCTGCTATTTCACGAGTTCACACTTACATACAATGCAATTCGGCCCAAATCCAGAGTACTCCCAACCCCCGTATGTAAATAGTTAGGACTAGAAGAGTGGAGAAGGGGTGATGGGGGGATGCTGCCAAACTGTCAATGGATCGAAGGTGCGACTGCTGAATCTGGACACTTCTATCATTGATTGCTGAGTGCTCTCCACCCATGTTAATTACTGTACGTGCTCCTTTACACATTATTGTAAATGTTATTAACTTAGTTAATAAAACATCATTAGAATATCCTGTTGCTATAGAAACAGTCTGTTCTCTGAGACATGCTGCGCATTGCGCTTGGTGAACAGTTTTGGAGAATTTGATGTTTCCCCAATCAAAGTGATAGGAGCTGCACTTGCATGACTGAAATAGCTGGCTGAGAGGTGTTTCAAAGATGGCCACAGAGTGAAATGGCTTCCCTTAAAGGGACTTAAATCTGCAGTGGTCAGGTAGTACAACGGCCACGTGGTACAAGTCGTAGCTCTCACCTAATTTCGAGTTTACATGTTGTAATTACAAGCCAGCTACAATTCACCTGTGCTTACAGTATGCCCTCTCAACCTCCCTTGTCAGACCTCTGCCAGTTTCTCTTTCCAGTCGCTACTGTCTCCCATCAGCTCCTCCTCTACCAGTCCTATGTTGAGTGGATCCACCTTGGGCCTGCCGCTTAACAGCACTGTCTGGATGTTTGGATCCCTCTGGCCTCACCTTCATCTGTCATCCAGGTTCCACCGCCTTGGCTCCTCCCTCCCTCGGCTCCACCTGGGACCATCGGCCAAACGGCTCCACAGGTCTCCCTCGACTCTCCCGCTCCACCTTGGTTAGGCATTGCCTCGTTTGTGTCACGGACATGCGGAGCCGTCCGCTGCGTGCTGTTCGACTCTGTCTGGCACTCCGGCTCCACCTCAGTCTTCCAGTACCCTGGCTCCACCTCGGGGGATCATTGCCATGGCCCTGTTGCGGCCCCCGAAGCCTGTGGTGTCATGTGCCATGCCTCTCCGTATGCACTCTGGGCTCCTTCTTCACTGGTTCCGTCTCCATCCGCCATCCTCATCGAGGAGGTATACACTATGGTTCCTCCCTCCCTCGACTCTGCCGTGGGGCATCATTTCCTTCCTTCCTTCCTTCCTTCGTTTGTTCCTTCCTTCCTTCCTTCCTTCCTTCCTCCCTCCTTCGCTCCCTCCTTCCCTCCCTCCTTCCCTCCCTCCTTCCCTTCCTCCCTCCCCTTCTTCCCTCCTTCCCTTCCTCCCTCCCCTCCCCCCTCCTTCCCTTCCTTCCTCCCTCCCCCCTCCCTCCCTCCTTCCCTCCCTCCCTCCCCCTCCCCCCCTCCCTCCCTCCCTCCCTCCCTCCTTCCCTTCCTCCCTACCTCCCTCCCTCCTTCCCTTCCTCCCTACCTCCCTCACTCCCTCCCTCCCTCCCTCCCTCACTGCACAAGGATGCACCTTCCAGGAGGGGGTACTGTTAACTCCTACTAAAAATGGACAAGGATGACAACATGTAATACGCATGTACATGCCGTCACTGTTTTCACATCGCTTTCAAAACTCATTTTTAAAAAGTTTGCGTTCTCAAGCCACCAAACCACCACTATTGTGTAAATTACCGTCTAGAACGCAAAACGGACAATTTTTACAACGGACAATGACTTTGCTCTGCTATACAACCAAAACAATCTTTTTGCATTATTTTCCTATTATCACTGCAAAGCTGCTTTGAAATAATTTGTATTGTAAAAAGCACTATATAAATGAAGGTGACTTGATTTGACTTGTCTTTCTCAATTGCCTGTGACCTAGTTTCTCTGTGTGTTTGATTAGTCATTGTTCACCTGTCATCTCATTAATTATCTCATTGTTCCCTTTGTTTGTTCCATGCTTTTAAACTTCGAGTTCTTCTTCATTCTCTGTCCATTCTTGTCAGTGTTATGTTGTGTATGTTGGTACTGTTGTGGTACTAGTGTACTATTGCACTGGTTATTCTTCGTCTTTTTGCTGTTTATACAACCAACCGATTACATTTTACAGGTTAAGAATCATTACAGAAATTACGACATGTCATGGACGCTCTTTGAATTCTTTGAACCCATGAACCAGTGTCTATATTTCATCTACCTGATCTTGGATCAATTTTATGCATGTGTACTAGAGGGGAATAGTTGTAGTTAATAGTCTCTTATCAACCTTCATAATTAGGCTAAGCTTTCCATAAAACAAACAAAACAGTTCAATAAAACAACATTATTATGCATACAATTCATATTTAATGGTGTTCTGTGATTTATTTACACTTTAAAAGATTTGCAATTGAAAAGTGTTTTAATGCATGTTGAGTTTCCACAGCATTAAATCCTTCTGACCTGCAGGCGTCACGACAGTGAATCATTTTGTGAAGTAATTGGTTTAATTAAAAAGTTTCAAAAAGCTTTGTTTCTCCCATCACTTGTGCACCCTCACAGAGATGTTTTGACATTATTGGTCAACTCTTGCCTGCAACAGAGTCAACATCATCAAGGTTTATTCTTCTGAAATATAAAGATCATTAAAAATTAAACAAATGTGTAATGTGCAGCCAATATATTTTTTAAATGTTTTTGTGAATTTATGTTCTTTGTTAATTTGTGTACAGTATGGTCTTCACTGTAGAACATGTTGTCCTAATTTCTGTGTTGACTGTCATTGGCCAGTCCACCAAATCATAAAATGGCCGCCATCAGGATGCTTGGGTAAATGTCCCTCCACACCAAAGTGAAAAAGTGGAAAAATTTAGGAGAAACTGCTTAACATGACTGTTAGAATACACACATCCAGGTCATTTTAGTGAAATCATCCAATAAAGCCACTTGGATGAACAACATAAGAGCATAAGCGATGAAAACATATCCATGTAAGAAACATGGTAAATGTTTGTTTAATTTTGTATCTATAGTAAAGACTCTATATTTTCACTTTCCAACCCCAGATTTATGCATAAGTAAACAAAATGGCAATCCCGCCATTAGCGTTGCTGTTCATTATCAATGAAAAACATCTCATAGTGGACACATTTCTGAGGATAAACAATGATACGCAATAGCAATTTTTTGTACAGGTCACAAATATCACCAGAGAGCATTATTTGTTATGTTTTACACATAGGTCTCAAAAAATGTTTGCGAAAAGGTTTCATCCATGTTTTTTTGGAGGTTTGTGAGCCACCATGCTAACATCACGTCACACAGCCACATCTCTGTTATTTCGGAGTAGATTCAATAACAAGTTCTTTGTTCTGTTCGAAGTATGAAGCTGTAAATTCTGACATTCTCATCATTATTGTATGTTCTTCAGGCCCATTTTTGTGAAAAGGTTCCTGCTCACCCATCCCCCACTGCTAAACTAAAATCCTAAAGGACTGTTTGTGATTTTTTTTAATATATTTAAATCAGTGGTCCGTAGACAGTTTTCCTTATGTATTATTTACATACCTTTAAAACAACATGAACTTATTCTTTTTCACTTAAAATAAACACAGTTTTAACATTAGTTAGCTATTTTCCATTTTGGGGGATGGGCTCCTGCTGCAACCATCCCCCACAGATAAACTAAAAACCTCTGGGACTTTATTATTAATATGATGTATAATGTTAAATAAATCAGAGGTCTGTAGTAATTTTTTTCTCATATATTTTATACATATTCCTAACCATTGTCCACAACAACATAATATTTTTTCTTTTGCACTTAATATAAACAATTTTTTAACCTTAGCTAGCTATTTTCGCGATTGGCTCCGCCCCTTCTTCCAGTCAGCCACTCCGAAACTCTCACCCTCAGAAGCTCTGAGAGCCATTTTTGTTTCATGGTAGAGAGCACGGCAGCTCTCATTTCAATGCTCTCAGAAGGGACTCGGTAAAAGGTAAGACTCCTTATTTAAAAATCATCTATTTATTTGGAGAAGGAAGCGGGGTGTTACAACAGTATGACGTTTACTTCAAGCAGCTAGGTTTGCCATAAAGACTCCGTATATGGCATATGCTCAACTACATTTTAGCCAGGATTTTTTCGTATTAGTTTTTCACAAGTAGACACCCAAAGTGGCGCTGAAAAACGTCTGTTGTGTTTGAGACGCTTTTATTCAGCATGATTCCAAGGTAATATTAAACCGGTAAGTATTAGGCGAATGTTTATCTCCTTTTTTCGTCAGATGAAGGTTCCTCTATTGTGTGTTCCATCGCCATTTGAAATGTTATTGAATGTAATTCTGAATTATTGACGTTTACTGCTACAAACCCCGTGTTTCGCTGTATCATTTCGCCTCTTATATATCATTCGATCTGTTTTAACGCTTAGGCTGCTAAGGACGATAAATATAGCGAGTAAAGACCGGATCTATATTTTCGAATGCGCTTGGTTACGTCAAACCTAGTGAAGTATCGCAGTTTAGGGGCGCTGTGCGATCCAGCTACTAGAAAGATGTGTCTGTAATGTATCCATGCATGTGTTGTGAATTTAAATACAGATATAGAGGTAAACTATAGATCTAATTACAAATAAGTCATAAAAGAACAGGCATAATCTGTTTTCCAGTTAAACTGTGTAAATTGTTATAGTTTTGGGACCTGTTGCGATTTAGGCAAATATATTTTACATATTTAAATAACATACATTTGGTAAAACTACATATTTACTGGGGGGGGGGGGGTTTCAGCATAACATATGTTGCGAAGACATTTGTTAAAAAGTGCATTGTTGTTATTGTTCTGAATAAACATCTGAGCATTTTAAAAGCAGATTCGCTTTCCATAAAATTGTCAATTTTATAGAAATCTTTTAAGGACTTTTAAGACCATTCACATAAAGCACATTCTTTAATGTTATCTTTCTGTGAAATTGTCACACTGTAATCAGTCACTAGTGGTACATTTTTGACTGTTGCGAAGCATCTCGGACCATGAGCAATGTTAAGCCCGGTATAACCTCTAACGTAACTTTATTTTTTTGCGTTCTGCTCCGTCTTTCAAGTAAACGTGCCATTATACGCGCACCATCTGTGTGGACACCAACATTGGGTTGCGCGTAGACTGAGGCGCGTGAACCCAAATGCTGTGACCTCGCGACAAATGTTTTTTTTTGTTGTTTTTTTTTTACAGACTATCGACAACTTTGATCGGATAACGTTAATATGGTGTCAACCATCGGTAAAACGGTCATCGGTTAACATCCCTAGCTTTAAACTGACAGCAGCCTAACAATCCTAATGTCATCTGGCATGTTTATCAAAGAACAAAAGACAAAGAGAAAATCGCTCACTGCTCTTATTTGAATATCTTTTGTAACTTTAATTGTAAGCGTTAATTTGTATTCCATTTTGCAGTGAAAACTATCCAGTTATTTCTACACTTGATAACTTTCACTTCTGTAGTATTTCTTATCTGAATAGTACTGTAACTAAGACCTACCTTTAATCTACGTTTGTTTCATTTTTATCTTCTATCGTATTTATTTGTGCTATTACTTGCAATTTGTTCTTATTTTATTAATGACTGTTGTCTTTTTTTTGGTAAATGTAGGCTAGTTTAACGATTCATATAAAGCCTCGCCTCGCTGTGCCTTGTGCAAGCTAAACAAAATTACACAAATTATCAAAATAACAAATCTGTATGTCTGGCAGTTTACCCCGTGTTATCAAATGTTATTGAGTATAGATATTTTTCAAGGTATCGTATCAAAGTTGAAAATTCCTGTATCGTGACGACACTAGTGTAGCATTCTGTTTCACATATTGAGTATTGGGGATGTGGCGGTGAGGATATTTTCCAGTGAGGATATCACCGGCAGGGATATTTAAATCGCTAATTTAATGGCAAATGTAAAATGTGCACGTTTGCACAGGCAGAACAGCACCAATCACGTAACTGAAAACTATGAATGCCGTGTGACGGCAAGCCGGGGAAAAAAATGCATTAAAGAAATGATCCTCTCTGATTCATTAATAAAAGTTTGAGTACTCGCAGCAGTCTTGCATGCGCTTTGAGCTCGTGTGAATTGCACGTAAAAAAGTTACCTCAATCCATCAGGAAACGCCATGGTCGCTGAATTTCACTGTGCTTCATGAGTTTTTCTTTTGCGTGAAGAAGCCATCTCGCGGAGATGCGTTAAGGACATTGGAGTGCATTGATGATTATTAGGCTACCGGTATAACAATCCTCCTGACGCTGGGTCTGAGTGAGTAACCTACTCTCTTATCGTTCTTTGATTAACATTTAATGACACTTTAAGACCAGACACTGCTGACAGCGAAGCGATCTGACACGCATCTCATTTTCTCACAAATCTCTACATTCATTTAAGACTTTATTTAAGACTGGTCTTATGAGGACACTTCGACAAATCTGACATTTACGATTTGTGTTTGTTACGGTTTGTTCAAGCCAAAAGACTGTATGCGTGTAAGGCAGGACTAACAGCGCGGCCTCTTTAGTCTTAAAAGCATTCACATTATTAATAAAGCCCGAACGATAAAGGATTTTGAAGGCCGATACCGATAGAAATATTTTTGGGTTTTAAGTAAGCAATAAGGTACGAGAGGCTGTGCTGTATCGTGAAATAAGTAACAGCTGAAGGGCGTTGTTAGGCACGACGTAAAGCGGAGTGCCTGCAACCCCTTCAGCTGTTACTTATTTCACGATACAGCACTTGCCTCGAGTATCTTATTGCTTTTATAAAACGGTTGCCACACAATATTAAAGTAAAAAACAATGTTAGTGCAACTTTCTTGAAGTAAAATCACTAAAAGCCTACCTTCCGCTGGAAAAAATAGTCCCCGAGTGTGAATAGCAACAACGTTCCAGTGTGTAAAATGCATGAAAGCTCAAATAAAAACAACATAGAAGCGCAGTGTTGCGCAGCGATCAATAGAACCGTTGGGTGAAGCGGTCGTAGCCGTGTTTTATCGTGAATAAAGCACAGCTCTTGACCAATCAGAATCAAGGATTCGAAACTACCCGTTTTATAAAATCCGATATTCTGATATATTGGCCGATATTGTTTTTATTTAAAATTTTTTCAGAAACGCTCAACAAAACATTAACATATTTCCCTAACATTAGTTATTTGTAATTATTTATGAGTTTTAACTAAAATAATATGATAATGCAGTTTAAAAGAAACTTTCTTTTTGTTGTCACAACAGAACAGACTGATGATAGTGGCACTAGCTAGCTTTGTGGTTCGCTAGTCTATGATGAGCCATAATTTAGCAATGGATAACGTCATATTGCACATTGTAAAACATACATTTTCAATATAACAGGCCAAGGAGAGATGATACGACTCATTGCTATAACTGTCACGCGCTATTAAAGAAATACTTCAGTCATATTGTCAAAAGTTAAAAGGACAGTCAGTCTACTACACTCTAACAATGTAACATAAATATTACTAGCTAATTCCGCTTCACTCTCGGCTTATTTAACAGCAGCAAAACTGGACATGATAGTCACAAATGTTGTTATGCTTATTTGAGTTAAGAGAACGGATGGGGATGATCCTTTAATTGTTATTCAAGCAATGTATGTCTCGTGACCAACTCAACGAGTGTTGCCAACAGAGACAGTGTAGAGTGCCCTCTGGTGGACAAACTATACAACTCCAACACATGACATGGTTCAAGTGTGTTTTCATCCATTTTTATTTTATTTTTGAAATATTCATTTATCGGATATAATAACTGCTGATACCGATATTTTGGAAAATGCCTAACGTCGGCCGATAATATCGGTCAGCCGATATATTGGTCTGGCTCTAATTAATAAGAGCGTGATCACACAATGCTAGTCAACAACGAGCAACAGAAAAAACGGATACTGCGTAATTGCGTTTTATATATTTACCTTGGACAAACCTTGTAACACCGACTACCGTAGCAAGCCTATTGTGTATTCTAAACATTTGTTCCACATCTTTGAATGTGTGAATTTATGAACATGCTCAATACATTTGTTTATTAAATGTTGTGAAAATATCTGCTGAACAGCATTCTATTTGTTTTTGAGGTATTTTGCAGGTTAGCAAACCTTTTATAAATTACTTCTGGGTGAAAGTGTAAACATCGAATAACATGTACTCTTGTGATATGGATTAAGTTAGATGGAATGCAGTGCAAAAGTACATGTCATGCGTAATTTCTTCGATGCACAACGAAGTTTGTTCTTGTATGCAATGCAATACAAAAGCTCATGTTATGTCTCATCTATTTAATGCACAGTGGAATAAGTTAGATCTTGTGTGCAATGCAATGAAACAGAGCATGTTTGTGTTGGCTTACAACATTTTAAAGGGACCAGAAATATAGCCTACTTAACGTAGACATGATTGTTTGGCTGAACATATTACAAGTGTGTGGTCTGTTTGAAAACCTAAAAAACACTGTTGTTGATGTGGTGGTATGAAATCCTGTACATACGGGCCGATAGATTAAACCTTACCAAATTTTTATTTTTCAGATAATTAGTTAAAGACCAATTTAAATTTCCTTGGCATGTTTCTTTTTATACGGTTGTTCCACACTGACAATAATAAACCCGAAAGAGATAATTGACTGACGAAAGCACTCTTGGTGCTAATGTCTGCTGGAACACCCTAGTGGTATTGATGGAGTAGGGCATACTTGTGCTTCTAACTGTGTTAGACATTTCAGAATCCAAAAATGTGCTCAAAGCAACAATTAACATGCGATAGAAAGAGTTTCCATAATTTATAGTTTCCTGAAGCGTTTAGTTCCAACACTTATAAAATACAGCTGCCTCTAATGTGCTAATCCTGAAGACTTAAATTACGGTAGTGTTTTCAGGTGTGTCTGATTTGGGTTGGAGCAAAACCCAATAGGACAATGGCCTTAAGGAGCGGATTTCAATAGCGCTGATTCGTCTGGCAGTTCATAGGGCCCTATGATTTCCGCGAATAACGAAATCACGGATGGAATTGCGGAATTGGCCAATTAACGCGGAATCTAGTGTTAACGTGGAATTTCGTGGATTTTTACATATTTTGTTTGAAATTCTGTTTTTGTGTGGGAGATGAATGCATGTCTGGTGAAAATGCAGACCGGGAGAAGCAAATCTGGGCGACACAAACCCCTCAAACCGTCATTTCAGCTCCAATGACGAAATCAAAACAATGAAAGCATGGCGAAGCGGCTCTGCTTTCGTCGACTAAAAGTTAAGAAACTCAACACTATAAGCCGTCGGTGCTGAGCTGAGCAGTTCGCACGTGACTTATGCAGTGTTTCCCATACATTGACTAATTCGCCGCCACATATTGCGTTTCGGTTTTTAACACTTTAAAACATGCAGCGTATTCTTTCCTTTGTATTTCCTCGCTCTCCCTCCGTCTCTCTTCACTCACACGTCTCTCTCTCACTCACGCGTCTCTCACACACACGCATACACACACACACACGACGTGCACACCACGTCTGTTTAGGCGCTGGACTGGACAAAAGCGAAGCGAACTCCGTGAGAGACAGAGTGTGACTTTATTTAAACTTATAAACTAATATAATTTCTATTACTGGACAGTTTAAAGCTCATAACCATATTTTGTTGTTACTTGAAGAGTGCAGTGTTATGTTGCATCATGCAGTATTTGTCCTGAAAAGGCTACTGAGTAAATGTCTTTATTGCCTTAATAAATTTAAGGTAATTCCTAATTTATTTGTATTTTTAATACATTTTAATCATTAACTTTAAAAGCATACTATTTTTACAACTAAAATAACAGTCAAGGGTAAAAAAAACCTAATTCCCAAAAAATAAAACGGAATTTGGGAAAAAATAAAACGAAATTTGGGAAAAAATAAAACGGATTTCATAGGGCCCTAAATTCACAAACTTATTCACCATAAAAATGTTTTGATTAGAAACAATGCATTCATCTGAAGCTATTCACACCAACAATGAAGCTTTGGATGATGAAAGACTACAGTATGATTATTTTACAGATTAACAAAAACCTCACTCATTTGTAAATTCTAGCAATTTGTTTGTTCTCACACCCTGATAGTTCACTTGCTAATAAGACATCTATTCGATATTTGCATTTGTAAAATGTAATTTTATAGTGTTGGTTATCTACAATAGTTTTTCACCAAATATCAGTTGTAAGCTTCATCTACATTTGAAAATGGAATGGAGTAGGTGAAAACAATGGTGTCTTTGGGAAAAACACGAACTTCCTGTGTTGCCACAAGCAACCACTGTTTAGAGCAGTGAAGAAGAATTGATCTCCGATTTGCAGCGTTACGCAAAGCTAGCATGCATAACTATATATTGTTTAAGAAAATGGAATCGGATCGGTACTCGGGTAGAAGTACTCGCTGATACCAATGCCAGAATATTTATTGGTATCGGCAGCATTTCCGATTCTAGTATCGGAATCGGAACAACTCTATTCGTGGCCACAGTATCCTCTGAATTAGACCAAACTGAAAGCACCAAAATATTAGTTGTCCTGGTAGAGTGCAGCTGTTTGCTCAACCCTTCCACTGCTTGACGTCTAACTTTTCCCACTCGAACTGTGTCCTTTAGATCCCCATCGTACCATCTCCTAAGACTCATCACTGGCTTCTCAGATTGATAGGTGGAATGCTTGACGGAATTCGACTTAGGCTCATGCTTTTTTGGATCTATATGTGTTTCCTCCAAATATTTCTCCAGCTCAACCTTAGATGCTTTTAATGTGTAATTTCTAATCAATGATGAATAACTTCTTTACAAATTTGAATGGGTCTTTATAGAAATGAGCTCTCACCACGCGCTCCTTGTAACGTTTCTGTAGGTGCTCAGCTCTGCTCAATGTTGCAAGCTTATCTTTTATGGCTCTTTGTAAGAGATTGAGTCCCTCCTTCTGACATTCTTCTGCTCTTCTCCATTGCTTCCTCAGCTGTCTCCTTTCTTTAATTAACCCTTCAATCTTCTGCTCCGATCTAGACGTTCCAGGAGTAGTTTGTACTCTTATCCTTCCTTTTCTCCACACCAAACCTCTAACTTCCATAAGCATTAAATGATGTCCCCAAATTTATCCAGCTTCTTTTCAACTGTACAAGTTAACCTTTCCAATGCAAAGCATAGATCTGTGTTTATGTAGTTTTCTCCCAAGCTCTTGGCCATTTAACTCCAGACCTGTGCTGTGCCCTTTGAGGTTCTTTTCTCTCTTATGCTGGTTAGTCTGACCGGGTTCACAAGTATCATTATGTTCATGTATGTGCTCTGTAACTGGGATTTTCACGCACAACCATTTATTAGGGTTTACAAAGAATGGTGTGAAAAGGGAAAAACATCCAGTATGCGACAATCCTGTGGGCGAAAATGCCTTGTTGATGCTAGAGGTCAGAGGAGAATGGGCCTACTGATTCAAGCTGATAGAAGAGCAACTTGGACTGAAATAACCACTCGTTACAACCGAAGGATGCAGCAAAGCATTTGTGAAGCCACAACATGCACAACCTTGAGGCGGATGGGCTACAACACCAGAAGACCCCACCGGGTACCACTCATATCCACTATAAATAGGAAAAAGAGGCTACAATTTGCAAGAGCTCACCAAAATTGGACAGTTGAAGGCTGGAAAAATGTTGCCTGGTCTGATGACTTTCGATTTCTGTTGAGACATTCAGATGGTAGAGTCAGAATTTGGCATAAGCAGAATGCGAACATGGATCCACCATGCCTTGTTACCACTGTGCAGGCTGGTGGTGGTGGTATAATGTTGTGGAGGATGTTTTCTTGGAACACTTTAGGCCCCTTAGTGCCAATTGGGCGTAGTTTAAATGCCATGGCCTACCTGAGCATTGTTTCTGTCCATCGGGTCGGTCTTAATGCAAGTTACAAGTTTTCAACTGGCAAATTGGTCGGACTAAAAAAAAAAGAAATTTGGTCGAGTCCTAAATTGACGGTCGATTCAGGGCTACGGCAAACAATTATATTTTTAAGGATGGCCTTAGCATCCTTAACATGGATTAACATGAACATTAGCATGTTCAAACCGAGCGTGCTGCACAAGCCCTCAAAAGTGAAGCCAAAACGTCTGTTACTCTAAACAATCTTTAATTATATGAAAATACCCTAAATCGCATAAAAATCACACACAAACCATATTGTAACCGTGTATTTCATTCGTTTCTTGTTTCACTTGTAGAAAGGTTTAATTGGGTTTGTTCTTCACTGAGTCCTGAATGAGGAAGTCTACCAGAATCCAGAAATGTGGGAATTATGGCCACGTAAGATGATTGACGGCTGCAGATTGAATAAGCGCTCCGAGTCAGAACTGACCCAAACCAGGAACAGTGGAGACAGTGCACTCTGAATGCTCTTAGCTCTTGAGACTGCACATTTCAGCGGGAAATGAATAGAAATGGTGTAGTTTGACAAACATAAAGAATAAATAAAGAGATAAATCAATATTTCTCCAAATATGCACACTAATTCCAGCAATATTGACAACTTTTTAAAATTTATTTAATGTGAGTTTTTTTGGTAAACCACTGTTTAATAAACATTTTTTCCCTCTGCTGTACTGAAAACATACCAAACAATGACTTAAAAACTGAGGTGTGTAGTAAATAGGGTTGGGTACCGAAACTCGATACCAATCAGGGAACCGGTTCTGACGTAAATGGTAGTAACCAGACCAAATAAGAATGAAAATTTCAGTGCCTGATTTCGATGCCTTAGTCTGTGGCATGAGGCAGGGGTGTAACAATACCCTCATGTCACGATTCGATTCACATCAGCGCTACTGAACTCACGATACGATAGTATTGCAATACTCCAAGACATGGTAATAGGTTAATAAAAATGTACTGTTGATTAAAATGCTAAATTGCATATTACATTGTAAGTTTTAAATAAATAATCTTGGACTTGGTACCTGTAACCCAAGGACAATGGTTACACCAGAATAGCAATATTCATGATTCTGAAATTACTGAGTTATTGTAGATGAATATGCTTGCACGTTTTCACTGAATAGATATATTTAAAATAATGTCAGCCACTTTTTACTGGTAACATTAGACATTTGGCTTTATCAGGACCTACAAATATTCCCCATTGCATTATTATACATTTCAATCAACATTATATAGAGGAGTTTTAATGTTACACTTACACTAAAACTCTGAAAACTCGTTTTTTTGTTTCTCACACAGTATTTTTTATTTTGGGGGAACTATCCACGATACATATTATCCACGATACCTATTGTTGCAATTTTTGTATTGCGATATATTGTGGCACGAATCTGATATATTGTTACACCCCTATGAGGCACACAAACGCACATCTCTCGCTGTCCTCACTATCCGCTTGCTGTCTCCGCCATTACGCTACTGTGGAGAAGCGCGCATGTGACTAATGATGTCAGTGAAACATTGGTTAGGCTATCATCGATTGTCTATTACTGCTTCAATTGTCCAAGTCCGCATAACGATGCAAAGATCAATATCAACACCCCTAGTCTTCCACCTTGAACATTTGAGTGAACTGTCAAACAGAAATGATTCTTCTGCACTTGTACTGTCTTAATATTGAGTTCTACTTTACTCTTAAAGATCGTCTTTTTGCTTTGGAGTGTTTTGTAATTCTTGTAAGGCTCATTCAAGAGACATAGCACTGCCAGATGCCAACAAACACAAACAATCAGTACGTTACTGTAATGCACGTGACATTCCGTGACCTGACAAGTGCCGATTCTGCATATTCAGTCGATGAAAATGAGCCAGCCAGTTTCTGTCACCGTGAATCTGTTCGCTTGTGAACTGGCCTTATTTTTTCTTGTCTGTTACAACATGTAAATTAAGATATTTTTGTGATGTTAACCAGTTTGATAGAATCTGACTGTTGGTCCAGTGTTTTTCGGCCTCAAGATCGTAACGCCACGAGTTAGTATCTCGAGGCCACGGAGTGTATCTTCGAGGCCACGAGTTAGTATCTTGAGTCATCACTTGCCGTCTTTAATGATGTGCGTAATGTCATTGAAGGCGGAATCTAGCCACTTACTTTCGGAAACGAGCATTAACAAACAACGGTTGTACTAGCTTAGTGCTAATTTCAGTACTCACTGGGTTATTGCAGTACTTCCGCCAGCATTTCTTTTTCATTTTGTCATGGTAGTCCCTTGAGAGTACTGTTGCCATAGCTCAATGAACCTTTCCTCTATTGCATAATTACACCTAGCAGCACCAATACCATAGTGTCTCTTTTTGTTTTGTCGTGTTTGAAAGTTGTGTTGGAAGAGCTTCTGTGCTAAGTATTGGTCAGCATCATGGAAAAAAATTACACTTGTGATTCTTTGTGTCTTGACACTGTAAAGCGTCCATTGCCATTAAGGGTGTCATGATTTCGATGTAAAAAATTTTTTTGAAATCGTGACAATTAAAATCGATACACTTTTACATGAAGCTAGTAAAAAAAGAGGAACAAAGAACATAATACACGCAATAAACAAACTACTTTCAGTATTTTAGAGTATATCTGAACGTTTTCCTTTTCAAGAGCTGTGAGTGATTTTACTCTGTCTCATCTTTACTGTTGTTTTATTATTAAAGGGTTAGTTCGCCCATTTAAGACATGAAGTTGTATGCAATCCTTACCAGCACTATAGTGTATACACACTGTTGTCACCCCCCTGGTCAGAGTTCTGACCGCTGGAAGTTTTTGAATGAAGTAATCCCGGCTACTTTCCGGGGCCACAAAACTGTGCGTTTTTATGTGAAAAAATGATTTGCGTTTCAAAGCTTGATTAATTTAACACACAAAAAACACGCCGGTCAAAATTCATACCTCAGTTTTAATGCGGCACTATTTTCCTTCCGTTTCTATCAATCCGCGCTGCTGTCTATGTCAACAGTGCACACGTGACGATTAGCTTTTCCATAGTGTTTACACAATCGATCGACAACAAGGTAAAAAGTATTAAATTAACAATGGTGCGAACTCTGTAAATTCCCAGGCTGTGACAACAAGGATGTACCATCACCGTTCAGATTCGTTTTCCTGTTTCTAATATGACTATACAGCTTTGGCTGGTTGCGATCGGCTACTCTGCGGGAGCAAATTATCTCGAATAAAGGATTTTCGTGTGTGTAGTGCTCACTTCAGCGAAGACGATTACATCTCCAACCAAGGAGGAAAAGGAAAAAAAATGATTTTAAAGAGTTTTGCTGTACCAGTACCACGGGTAAGCTCTATTTACTAACTTTATGATCCCATGTCTAAACTGTACGGTAAACAAGCTGATGTAATATCTAATTGTATTATTGTCCACTCAGTATAATAATAATAATGCAGTCAGATAGACTATTATATAGCCAACTAGTCAAAAGACAACGTTAAATTAATAAATAAATAACTACAAAGCAACATGAGCGATCACACTTACTCTGCCGTCATCTGACCGTCAAGTCCAGCTGGTTTGGGTCGCTTTTTCCAATTTATTTTAGGTATGTAGAAGAACGTCTCAATCTAGGACACCTGCATTTAGCATTGCAGGGAAAACGTCATTGGATGTAATGCAGACTCCTCGTCAATCGATAGGTTTTGCATCTGTGGCATGATGAGTTCCCATTCGTGGCAGCAATAGCTTTCAACCTCTGTTGGCATAACTTGACAATTGGAACAAGTGCACCACCATTTGTCGTTTATCCTGGCTCTTGCTACAGCTGTGGGCCCAGCATCAACTTGGACAACTTCATTTCTGTCCTCTCGCTCTCTCTCTTCCGTTCTTTCTCCATCTGCTGAAGTTCGGCATCGGTATACTCCGGTTCATTAAAGGTATCCCTTTGTCGTTGAGTTAAAATTACTTTCATCATCTGATCCGTCTGACATTGTGCTAAAATTAGTTTCATCATCTGAAGTTTCGTAGTCAGACATGTTGTCAGCTAGTCGCGCTATCAACAGCTAATCGTCACGTGCGCACTGTTGACATTGACAGCAGCGCGGATTGATAGAAACGGAAGGAAAATAGTGCCGCATTAAAACTGAGGTATGAATTTTGACCGGCGTGTTTTTTGTGTGTTAAATTAATCAAGCTTTGAAACGCAAATAATTTTTTCACGTAAAAACGCACAGTTTTGTGGCCCCGGAAAGTAGCCGGGATTACTTCATTCAAAAACTTCCAGCGGTCAGAACTCTGACCAGGGGGGTGACAACAGAGTGGGTCAGTGTGTATACACTATAGTGCTGGTAAGGATTGCATACAACTTCATGTCTTAAATGGGCAGAACTAACCCTTTAATGATGAAATAGACAGCAGGAGATCCGATAAGCTGCATTACACACCAATGCACAGATGTCTTGTGAAATATAAGATGAGGTTTGTCTTTTTAAATCCCTAAAGTTATAACTGGCTGTTTACATTAATTTCGGGTCAAAGCATTTTAGGGTGAAAGTAGCTACATTTAACCACACAGCCGCAGGAAAAACTGTCCAAACTGAAAAGCAGGATGTTGTACCTAGTTGAGTCATGGTACTGTTTAGACCCAAAATAGATAATGAAAAAATATATATATTTTACCAAACTAAAACAGTCAAGAATGAGTTGAAGGCTTTAGAGGGTGTAGTTTAAATCTAGATCTATCTATAAAGATACAATCCAAAATGCTTGTCTGAAATGTCTGCTGATATTTTCTACTGTTTTAATAAAACACACTTAATCTTTCATGTGCAGAAACTGCTAAACATTTTGTTGCTGTTTTACAGAAGGATGTTAACTGTTTTTTGTTTGAGTAGCCCAACATTGTGTTTGTGATGGTACTGCAGTTGGGAAACCTGTTTGAAAACAGTTATGTATTTTTGCTAATCCATTTGGTTGTAATTTTTGCAGAATTCATACTCCACCTTTAAAATGTACACTACCTTTTGAAAGTTGTTCATACTACTTACTATATACTGTAATTCATATGCATCTGTAAATCATCACCATATCCTTTTCATATTCACAGACACCTGAAGTCCTTATGCATACCAGCTGTGAAGGTGCACCATGAATTTTGAAGAGCAGGGCATGGGGAGAGGTAGTCCATTCCTGGGCCAGATTTGCCCCAGCTGGACACACTGCCCTCGAAGAGGCCATGAGGGTCTTTAACCCCATGTCCAAGGATCTGTCGAACACTGAGAGACAAATGATGTCCTTTCTTCAAGAGCTGAGGAAAGAAGGAGCCAAGCCTGTAATTTTGAGGAGCAAAGATGTGTACGGATACACGTCTTGCACCACAGAGCCAATCTCCTCCAAGATTGGCAGCAAGATTCAGAAGGTGCAGAAACCTTGCAAGAAGCGGAGCACGGAAAGGTTTGGGCAAGACCAAGGATGTGAATTACTCGATGCTCAGTAGAGCAGCAAAGGACATTCTCCAAAACCAACCCAAGATTCTGCTTACCAATCTCTCGGTGGACCGTCTTAAGCAGAATGTTGCAAAGGCAATGCTAGATAAACATTCTGTTCAAGCGCAGCAGTGCCTAAGCTAACAAACATAAAGGGGTTGAGCGGAGGCCACACAGCAAGGTTGCAAATTCACTTTGGTGCGGATTCGAAAACGCACCCAGTTTTGCTGTGGGACGGCCACCAGATCGCTCTGGAATTCCCGTACTCTCCTACAGAAAATGGCAGTCAGACATCAAACGTAGTTGCCTTGGACAACAAACGCGTTTTGTCATGTCCGTTCAAAGTAGATGATGCCCTTATTGGAGACTCAGCCCCAGTAGTCTGTCAAAATGGGTTTGGTCTTAAAGATGGTAGCATTTATAAGAACATCGAAATGGTCTCAGGTAAACCTGATGTGATGACCAGTGGTCTGGACAATGGTTCAGTGAGGAGACTCCATTTTCAAAGCTTCAACTGGTCCCAGTCGACACTCACCAATGGACAAGACGTTTCTAGACTGAATGGGAATGGTCTCGAGTGGAAGGTTATAAAAGTCGACGATTCTGTCACAGACGAGGAGGTGAGGAGGAAGGCACAGAAAATCTTGCAAGTTAACTTGTCGCCTGTGATACAGATCCATCCCCTTCTTGACTCTGTATAGACTTTTGCTGGGGATTTGTTTTTGTTTCCTCTTTTGTTAAGTTTTCTTGTTTTGCAGAGTTGCATTCTTTTTGGAAACGAACCCTAGGTTAACTCTGGATGGGAGCATTATGGTTACCTCCAAATTTTGCAATTATCGTCAAGTAGTTACTGACATCATAATCCAAAGATGGGATGCTTTTTTCCTGCTCTCACAGTATTTTGTTTCCCCCAACACATCCCAAACTTTTTTGTATTTTTTTATCTAACTTCTGAAGGATTGGACTGATGAACAAACCCTTATTTATGACTATGCAGTTCCCAGAGTGCTCCTTTTGTTGGAATATTGTGGGCATGGACTGCTGTCTTACTGGATAATGGGAACAGACTGAATTTGTAGAGTGATTTATTACATGCTACTGCTTGAAAAGACAATGATATCCTAAACTAAGTTGGTCCTTATGGTTTTCTACATCCTTCGATCCTGTTGATGTCAATGTTGCCCAGGTTTTTTTTTTTTTTTTTGACATCACCAGTTTTGTAATATGTTAGTCTGCCGGCATAGACTGCATATGATATTTTGGTTTAGATTCTAACATGTTCAATTTGGGGGCACTTTTTTAAATATTAATTTAATTTCAGGGCAAAATAAATGGCCTTATTCTTTGAGAAGAGTGAAAAATAACAGAATCTTTGTACTCTTTCCTTCTCGATGTACTCGTTTCATTCTGCAATCCACTACTCATAAATTCCTCAAATTTTTAATTTAATGTGCCAACCCTGGTATTTTATTTCTTCAAATTTGTGTTGGTGCCATGAACACAAGGAATTGAAAAAAAAAATGCTTCATTTTCTGAGTTCTCAGCATCCTGTCAAGCAGTGGACTTGCCTGTCCATTGTTTGAACGTACCTCAAACACTTGAATAGGATAATGTTGTTGTCCTTAATCCTGTAGTTAATTATGTATATCTTTCATTCCATACGTCCAGGAGTTGGTTGGTCCATGTTTCTGTTTAAATTGTCGCCATCTTGATTGCCTTCTACACGTTTAACTCAGATTCTAAAAATTATAAATTGATCTCCAATACAGTGGTCTTGATCTCCAATACAGTGGTATTGATTCAGCACTAATTAAAGTGACTTCTAATGGTAATATCTTATTGGAGAAGGCAAAATGCATTCAGGTTGTCCTAAGTCTTGCTCAAGATATTTTATTAATGTCAATTTTCTGTCTCACCAGGTTTCATTTGTTGAGGATGTTCATGATTTATGTGCATAGAGCAAGGCACAACAGGATGGAAATTTGCTTCTTATGCACAAGAGGAGGAAGAGATACGTGAAATTGAAGTTAGCATTCTGCAACGCCTAAGACCTTTGGTTTATACTTTTTTCTTTTTCTCCCAAGCTAAAGTAGATTATGGCAATGCAGCAGTTTATTGGTGCCACAAGGCAATCGAGATTTAAATTGTTAGTTAAACAAAATATTTGTCCTTTCATCCACGGTGCATTTTCTTGAGTTTTCAGTTTTTATTTCCATCCAGTTGAATCTGTGACACTCAAAAGCTGTAAATGTCAGTGTTGTATCTTTAGTTACTGTTATCGAGTTGTGAATTAAAATGTTTGAGAAATGTTTGGTGTGGATTATTGGGGTCTCAGTGTGAACAGCGCAACATCAATTCAAAAATGTAATTTTGATATCTCCATTAGCTGTTTTATCAGGCAAGGTCTTGATTCCATAATGTTATGGGCAATGAAAAATGAAATGTAGTTGTTCAAAGCAGTTTTGAAATATCTAATATACACCAGATTGCACAAATTGAATTGCATATTACTATTCAAAGTTGCTTGGCAACCATAAATACTTAATGTTTGGTTAATGAACTCGGCAGATGTTAGTTGGGTGATGAATTGCTTATTCTGATTATTAGTGTATATATGTATGTATGTATATATATATATATATATATATATATATATAAAACTTGAACGTTGTGTTTTGCTGTATTGATGTTACTGCCACAATAAAGGGTTTGGGGTTTCGCAAATTTTCGTGTGCCAAAAGCCACTGCAATTTAGTAAATCCATTAAAAAAAATATATTTTACAATAAATCTCAAACCCAAGATGGAATTTAATTGTGTTAGAAGATTGAACCATCTTATCCTTCCCAGTGCTATTGTAAAAGGCAGCAGATTTTCCACCAGGATGATTTGTCTTTTGGTCCATTCATTTTCCAGCCTTGTAAAAGAGAAGCAGCCAAATCATGATGCTCTACCACCATTCTGCTCACAAAATCAGCCAACATAGAGTTTGCCATCAAAGCATGAACGTTTTGAAAAATCTGGCCTCGTCACACCGTTAAGTCTTTGTTTAACATTTCAGTATCTCAAATTTTTCCAGCTTGAATGACATTGAATCTTTCACGAATCTTTCATGCGAATTCCACCCATGACGCGATATCTTTAAACAAAGACTTTCTTCTACATTGTGAAATGCGTAGGGCACATGTTACCTTGTGTTTTATTTCAACCATCTTGTCATGGTGGACCACAGTTTCTTTTAAGTTGCCATAGGCCACTTGGTGGCCTCCATTTCACTGGCTTTTCTAGTCTTGGCATGTGAATTTGGAGAAATGCCAGTCTTGCCAGATTAAAGTAAAGCTGCTAGAAGCAATAATTGGAAATCACTGGAGGGTGTTTAAAGGCTCTTTTTTAGATGTAATGAAGGTTTGTAAAAGGGAAGATGCAAATATTTCCATGTTTATCATTGTACATTGTGGCAAAAGGAATGATTTGATTAACACCAATAATTCTTGAGGCCAAGTCGTTTGGAATAAGAATAATCTGAATCTCTGTCTCAGTTTCAAACACTGTAGAATACAGCTCTGGAAAAGTATTAGTGCTGGCCCAGATGTGTGGAATCCACGTGTACCAGATGTGGGCCGGATTTGCGCCGGCAGTTCGGCTTGTTTGATGACTTGTGGCCTTCCATGTTCCTCTTGATCACATTCCTGAGGTATTGAGTAGGGTTTAGGGGCCTCATTTATAACCGTTGCATACACACAAAACATGCCCTGAAAGAGGCGTCGGCTACGCCACTTTCGACGCATAAGTTAAAACATTTTATAAAAAGAATCTTGTCGCAGCCAAAATTTGCGCAGCTTCACGCAAACTCTGACCCATGTGTACGAACATTTGGAGATGGCACAGTTTGGCGACACCGATGGTGAGCTGGAGTTAATGACTTTTTGGTCACCTTTAGACAGAACATTTTAAGAAAATTATTCATATACAGCAAGATAATGTGGCATGGTGGGTTTTAATGTTTAACTACAGAGAGGATTGCTTATCATGATAATAGCAAATTGTCTGAGAAAATATCGTCGTGTAAATAATGCACAATAAGGCCTATCTGTTTCCATTAAAAATATAAAGCAGTTAAAAATACTATTTGGCCAGTGGAAAAGATTGAGAAAAACTTTCTCTGAAAAGTATTTTATATTATTTGATTTATTTATTCAAAAACAAGGCAAGGATACTAAATAATTTTTTAACAATGTAGTGTGACGGCAAATCTGTAACCGATTTTCGAATGTCTTGTGCTGTTAAACATGGTATCACTTGGATGAATATGAATATGCAAATGATATGTAAATGCATAGCAAAACTTAGGCCTTGTAAGCTCCATATATGGTTATTTTGGGGAGGACAATATTTCGCTGACTGGGATTCATAAAGGAAATTTTGCGCAGGTTCTGGTGTTTGCACGGTTTTATAAGTCTGAATATTTTTTACCACAACATTTTTGGCTTTCGGCACACATATGTTTTTAGTAAGGATCCTACGCATAGTTTTATAAATGAGACGATTGGGCTGGCCATGACAGAGTCTTGTTCTGGTGGTCCTCCATCCACATCTTCATTGACCTGGCTGAGTGGATTAGAGCATTGTCCTGTGGGAAAAACAAATCCTTCAAGTTGGGAAACATTGTCACAGCAGAAGGAAGCAATTTTTATTTCAGGATAACCTAGTTCAACACTGTCACACAATAAATAGGCTATAATGTCAGGGACAGAACCAAGTCCACCAAACCAATACAAGGCCAATCTTCTGGTCTCATCGCCACATTATTTCTTTGGCATTTGAGGAACTCTGTTTGGCATAACATAACTACAGATTGCTGAATTATTGAAAGGACTGCAACTTTGCAGCTCCCGAAGGCCTCAGGGATGTCTGTTCTGGGCATGTGGTTTTGGTGGACAGCCGATTCTGGCCACATTCATAGAAACCGATGGCTAAATGTAAGAACGGTTAGACAATGTTACAACAAATGCAGTTTAGCTATTTACAGAAAATTATTTTGAAAACAACACTGAGCATCGTTTGCATGATTTTGTAGATGCGAGTTCGATTTTTAAAACTTCTTTCCTCATTGTGGTGCTCGTGCCTCTACATAACTCTTCTTTTGCCATTTTGTTTTGCTGTACAAACTTAATATTTGCTCGCTGAACTACAGGTGTATTTTGATTTATCTCACTCAGTCAGGAAGCTACATTTCTTCTCCAATACCTGGCCACCTCTCCATGTTTACTTTAAAATGTGTTAGCTTTCACAGACAAACACCACATGCCACCTTGACTACGTTATAGTCTCCTCCTTTCTTACATTTCAAAGCAAACACAATGAAAGGTGTGACATGACAGATTTGTGACTGACCCAGAAGCCTCTCTGTCTCAGAGTGAGGATGGGTGTCGCTGCTTTGTTACGGAAGAGCACGATGAAAATGGGGGGATGGGAAAGGAGTGGAACTGGAAGAATGGTGGAGCCTGCCTATGAATACACTGCAGTCCTCAGTAGCCCCTGGGTCCTAAAGCCCTCAGGGATATTTCCCAAATCACAGAAATTAGCGAAGAAAATGTACCTCAGAATAGTCAATGCACTGTTGTATGATCTTTTCGAAGTTGTTTATCACTACAACCCGTTCAAAACTGTGTATACCTGTTAGGTCTGCTTTTGCTTGCCAAAAATAGCTCCCTGTATGAGGCCCACACTTACTGCCAATGATTGATGTACCAAATTATTACTTCAGTATTTGCAAGGCAGTGCTGCATTGATATTAATCAAATATATCATCCATACAATTAATCAAACACTATCTTTAAAAAAACATTTAGGATTAATTCAGCTTGAACTGAACACCCTTGTTTTAACCCATTCAGATCCTGTGTCCATTACAATGGACATCACATTTCAGCCCCCTTTTTTTAACTTCTGGAGCATTTTACCTAAAGCCTGCAGTCCATGAGATTGGATGTTTGTCATCCAATCAAATGCCAGTAAAGCTCTGCATGTAGTAATTATATTATAAAAACTCTACATTGAAGAGAAGCATGGCAGCACTTCACTCCTAACACAGAAGCAAACAACATTTTCTAAGGTGTATTTATATTTTGTATATATTTTTGCCAGTATTTCATAGTTTGTATGTAAAATAGAAAGATTTAACGTATTAATTAAAGTTAAAAATCAACTGTAGAATTGCACGTTTTAAATCAGGATTTTTTTAAATGTGTCTGTCAATTAGAATGGACAGTTGGTTTGAAAGCCTGTTACTGAAGTCACATTTTCAGTAATGCCGATTTAATTTTTTTAATAAAAAAAATATATATATATATATCACAGATAAATTTTTGAAACTTTTTCATGTGCAGAATATACAGTTCTGAAGTGCTTGAACATATAACTGATGAAAATATCTCAGATGTTGACTTTATGGAGTAATGAGGGAAGATTAAAACTTAAAATTTAAAGCTTAATAAAGTAAAATAACTTCTGGCCAAAAGAACATATGGATTTGATTTAAATGTAAAGCACAACTTAAATGTGACTATTTTAAATATTTTATATTAATATATATTTTTATGGAAAGATGCACTTTTATGATGGATAGATAATGGGGTTTTGGGTAGTATATTTGATAGACATTTTAACTACAGTTCCTGTTGTGAACTATTTACTGCACTCATCAGGCCCCCGAGGTCCGTGGCACCAAGCGCCGTCCCCTCTGGAAGGGTCTGAGAGCCTCCATTTTTGCACTCAGATCTAAGTCACATGGCCCTCTATCAGAATCCAGAGTTTCAAGAAAATCAAAATTTTGACCCGAAAAAAAAACGTAAGGGGTACCACTGTCGTTTTTTTTCGGGTCAGAATTTTGATTTTCTTGAAACTCTGGATTCTGATAGAGGGCCATGTGACTTAGATCTGAGTGCAAAAATGGAGGCTCTAGACCCTTCCAGAGCTGAGATATTGAGATTTCACGTAGCATTTATGCCATTGTAAATATCTCAAAATCTCAGCTCTGTATGCCATTATAAATATCTAAATATCTCAGCTCTGGAAGGGTCTAGAGCCTCCATTTTTGCACTCAGATCTAAGTCCCATGGCCCTCTATCAGAATCCAGAGTTTCAAGAAAATCAAAATTTTGACCCGAAAAAAAAAACGTACAGTGGTACCCCTTACGTTTTTTTTCGAGGTCAAAATTTTGATTTTCTTGAAACTCTGGATTCTGATAGAGGGCCATGTGACTTAGATCTGAGTGCAAAAATGGAGGCTCTAGACCCTTCCAGAGCTGAGATATTGAGATTTCACGTAGCATTTATGCCATTGTAAATATCTCAATATCTCAGCTCTGTATGCCATTATAAATATCTAAATATCTCAGCTCTGGAAGGGTCTAGAGCCTCCATTTTGCACTCAGATCTAAGTCCCATGGCCCTCTATCAGAATCCAGAGTTTCAAGAAAATCAAAATTTTGACCCGAAAAAAAAAAACGACAGTGGTACCCCTTACGTTTTTTTTCGAGGTCAAAATTTTGATTTTCTTGAAACTCTGGATTCTGATAGAGGGCCATGTGACTTAGATCTGAGTGCAAAAATGAGAGGCTCTAGACCCTTCCAGAGCTGAGATATTGAGATTTCACGTAGCATTTATGCCATTGTAAATATCTCAATATCTCAGCTCTGTATGCCATTATAAATATCTAAATATCTCAGCTCTGGAAGGGTCTAGAGCCTCCATTTTTGCACTCAGATCTAAGTCCCATGGCCCTCTATCAGAATCCAGAGTTTCAAGAAAATCAAAATTTTGACCCGAAAAAAAAACGTAAGGGGTACCACTGTCGTTTTTTTTTCGGGTGAGAAGTTTGATTTTCTTGAAACTCTGGATTCTGATAGAGGGCCATGGGACTTAGATCTGAGTGCAAAAATGGAGGCTCTAGACCCTTCCAGAGCTGAGATATTGAGATTTCACGTAGCATTTATGCCATTGTAAATATCTCAATATCTCAGCTCTGTATGCCATTATAAATATCTAAATATCTCAGCTCTGGAAGGGTCTAGAGCCTCCATTTTTGCACTCAGATCTAAGTCCCATGGCCCTCTATCAGAATCCAGAGTTTCAAGAAAATCAAAATTTTGACCCGAAAAAAAAACGACAGTGGTACCCCTTCGTTTTTTTTTCAGGTCAGAAATTTTGATTTTCTTGAAACTCTGGATTCTGATAGAGGGCCATGTGACTTAGATCTGAGTGCAAAAATGGAGGCTCTAGACCCTTCCAGAGCTGAGATATTGAGATTTCACGTAGCATTTATGCCATTGTAAATATCTCAAAATCTCAGCTCTGTATGCCATTATAAATATCTAAATATCTCAGCTCTGGAAGGGTCTAGAGCCTCCATTTTTGCACTCAGATCTAAGTCCCATGGCCCTCTATCAGAATCCAGAGTTTCAAGAAAATCAAAATTTTGACCCGAAAAAAAAAACGTAAGGGGTACCACTGTCGTTTTTTTTTCGGGTCGGAATTTTGATTTTCTTGAAACTCTGGATTCTGATAGAGGGCCATGGGACTTAGATCTGAGTGCAAAAATGAAGGCTCTAGACCCTTCCAGAGCTGAGATATTGAGATTTCACGTAGCATTTATGCCATTGTAAATATCTCAATATCTCAGCTCTGTATGCCATTATAAATATCTAAATATCTCAGCTCTGGAAGGGTCTAGAGCCTCCATTTTTGCACTCAGATCTAAGTCCCATGGCCCTCTATCAGAATCCAGAGTTTCAAGAAAATCAAAATTTTGACCCGAAAAAAAAACGACAGTGGTACCCCTTCGTTTTTTTTTCGGGTCAAAGTTTTGATTTTCTTGAAACTCTGGATTCTGATAGAGGGCCATGTGACTTAGATCTGAGTGCAAAAATGGAGGCTCTAGACCCTTCCAGAGCTGAGATATTGAGATTTCACGTAGCATTTATGCCATTGTAAATATCTCAATATCTCAGCTCTGTATGCCATTATAAATATCTAAATATCTCAGCTCTGGAAGGGTCTAGAGCCTCCATTTTTGCACTCAGATCTAAGTCCCATGGCCCTCTATCAGAATCCAGAGTTTCAAGAAAATCAAAATTTTGACCCGAAAAAAAACGTACAGGGGTACCACTGTACGTTTTTTTTTCGAGGTCAGAATTTTGATTTTCTTGAAACTCTGGATTCTGATAGAGGGCCATGTGACTTAGATCTGAGTGCAAAATGGAGGCTCTAGACCCTTCCAGAGCTGAGATATTGAGATCTCACGTAGCATTTATGCCATTGTAAATATCTCAATATCTCAGCTCTGTATGCCATTATAAATATCTAAATATCTCAGCTCTGGAAGGGTCTAGAGCCTCCATTTTTGCACTCAGATCTAAGTCCCATGGCCCTCTATCAGAATCCAGAGTTTCAAGAAAATCAAAATTTTGACCCGAAAAAAAAACGTAAGGGGTACCACTGTCGTTTTTTTTTCGGGTGAAGTTTGATTTTCTTGAAACTCTGAATTCTGATAGAGGCCATGTGACTTGATCTAAGTGCAAAAATGAAAGTCTAGACCCTTCCAGAGCTGAGATATTGAGATTTCACGTAGCATTTATGCCATTGTAAATATCTCAATATCTCAGCTCTGTATGCCATTATAAATATCTAAATATCTCAGCTCTGGAAGGGTCTAGAGCCTCCATTTTTGCACTCAGATCTAAGTCCCATGGCCCTCTATCAGAATCCAGAGTTTCAAGAAAATCAAAATTTTGACCCGAAAAAAAAACGACAGTGGTACCCCTTCGTTTTTTTTCGGGTCAAAATTTTGATTTTCTTGAAACTCTGGATTCTGATAGAGGGCCATGTGACTTAGATCTGAGTGCAAAAATGGAGGCTCTAGACCCTTCCAGAGCTGAGTATTGAGATTTCACGTAGCATTTATGCCATTGTAAATATCTCAATATCTCAGCTCTGTATGCCATTATAAATATCTAAATATCTCAGCTCTGGAAGGGTCTAGAGCCTCCATTTTTGCACTCAGATCTAAGTCCCATGGCCCTCTATCAGAATCCAGAGTTTCAAGAAAATCAAAATTTTGACCCGAAAAAAAAACGTAAGGGGTACCACTGTCGTTTTTTTTCGGGTGCGAAGTTTGATTTTCTTG
Source organism: Hybognathus amarus (assembly GCA_030378365.1). Lineage (NCBI taxonomy): Eukaryota > Metazoa > Chordata > Actinopteri > Cypriniformes > Leuciscidae > Hybognathus > Hybognathus amarus. The sequence goes on along the minus strand of JAQIUQ010002366.1, from coordinate 4,412 downwards.
AAACTCTGGATTCTGATAGAGGGCCATGTGACTTAGATCTGAGTGCAAAAATGAAGGCTCTAGACCCTTCCAGAGCTGAGATATTGAGATTTCACGTAGCATTTATGCCATTGTAAATATCTCAATATCTCAGCTCTGTATGCCATTATAAATATCTAAATATTCTCAGCTCTGGAAGGGTCTAGAGCCTCCATTTTTGCACTCAGATCTAAGTCCCATGGCCCTCTATCAGAATCCAGAGTTTCAAGAAAATCAAAATTTTGACCCGAAAAAAAACGACAGTGGTACCCCTTACGTTTTTTCGGGGTCAGAAGTTTGATTTTCTTGAAACTCTGGATTCTGAATAGAGGGCCATGTGGCTTAGATCTGAGTGCAAAAATGGAGGCTCTGAGCACTTCCAGAGCTGAGATATTGAGATTTCACGTAGCATTTATGCCATTGTAAATATCTCAAAATCTCAGCTCTGTATGCCATTATAAATATCTAAATATCTCAGCTCTGGAAGGGTCTAGAGCCTCCATTTTTGCACTCAGATCTAAGTCCCATGGCCCTCTATCAGAATCCAGAGTTTCAAGAAAATCAAAATTTTGACCCAAAAAAAAACGTAAGGGGTACCACTGTCGTTTTTTTGGGTGAGAGATTTTGATTTTCTTGAAACTCTGGATTCTGATAGAGGGCCATGTGACTTAGATCTGAGTGCAAAATGAAGGCTCAGACCTTCCAGAGCTGAATATTGAGATTTCACGTAGCATTTATGCCATTGTAAATATCTCAATATCTCAGCTCTGTATGCCATTATAAATATCTAAATATCTCAGCTCTGGAAGGGTCTAGAGCCTCCATTTTTGCACTCAGATCTAAGTCCCATGGCCCTCTATCAGAATCCAGAGTTTTAGAGAAATTGAAAATTTTTGACCCGAAAAAAAAAACGACAGTGGTACCCCTTGATTTTTCCAGGTAAAAATCTTGGTTTCTTCGAAACTTCTGATTACTGATAGAGGGCCATGTAGTGTAGATCTGCAAATGAGGCATTCCTTAAACTAAGTATTGAGATATTTATAATGGCATACAGAGCTGGGATATTGAGATGTCAATGGCATGAGTGCTACCATGAAGTGCTCAATATCTAGCTCTGGAAGGGCCTAGAGCCTCCATTTTTGCACTCAGATCTAAGTCACATGGCCCTCTATGCAGAATCCAGAGTTTCAAGAAAATCAAAATTTTGACCCGAAAAAAAAAAACGTAAGGGGTACCACTGTCGTTTTTTTTCAAGGTCAAGATTTTGATTTCTTGAAACTCAATTCTGATAGAGGCCATGGACTTAGATCTAAGTGCAAAATGGAGGCTCTAACCCTTCCAGAGCTAGATATTTAGATATTTATAATGGCATACAGAGCTGAGATTTTGAGATATTTACAATGGCATAAATGCTACATGAAATCTCAATATCTCAGCTCTGGAAGGGTCTAGAGTCTCCATTTTTGCACTCAGATCTAAGTCACATGGCCCTCTATCAGGAATCCAGAGTTTCAAGAAAATCAAAATTTTGACCCAGAAAAAAAACGTAAGGGGTACCACTGATTTTTTCGAGTATTTTGATTTTCTTGAAACTCTGGACTCTGATGAGAGGCCATGTGACTTAGATCTGAGTGCAAAATGGAGGCTCTGACCCTTCCAAGCTGAGATATTGAGATTTCACGTAGCATTTATGCCATTGTAAATATCTCAATATCTCAGCTCTGTATGCCATTATAAATATCTAAATATCTCAGCTCTGGAAGGGTCTAGAGCCTCCATTTTTGCACTCAGATCTAAGTCCCATGGCCCTCTATCAGAATCCAGAGTTTTCAAGAAAATCAAAATTTTGACCCAAAAAAAAAACGTACAGGGGTACCCCTGTCGTTTTTTTTTTCGAGGTCAGAATTTTGATTTTCTTGAAACTCTGGATTCTGATAGAGGGCCATGTGACTTAGATCTGAGTGCAAAAATGAAGGCTCTAGACCCTTCCAGAGCTGAGATATTGAGAATTTCACGTAGCATTTATGCCATTGTAAATATCTCAATATCTCAGCTCTGTATGCCATTATAAATATCTAAATATCTCAGCTCTGGAAGGGTCTAGAGCCTCCATTTTTGCACTCAGATCTAAGTCCCATGGCCCTCTATCAGAATCCAGAGTTTTCAAGAAAATCAAAATTTTGACCCGAAAAAAAAACGTAAGGGGTACCACTGTCGTTTTTTTTTCGAGGTCGAAGTTTGATTTCTTGAAACTCTGGATTCTGATAGAGGGCCATGTGACTTAGATCTGAGTGCAAAAATGGAGGCTCTAGACCCTTCCAGAGCTGAGATATTGAGATTTCACGTAGCATTTATGCCATTGTAAATATCTCAATATCTCAGCTCTGTATGCCATTATAAATATCTAAATATCTCAGCTCTGGAAGGGTCTAGAGCCTCCATTTTTGCACTCAGATCTAAGTCCCATGGCCCTCTATCAGAATCCAGAGTTTCAAGAAAATCAAAATTTTGACCCGAAAAAAAAACGTACAGTGGTACCCCTGTACGTTTTTTTTCGGGTGGAAGTTTGATTTTCTTGAAACTCTGGATTCTGATAGAGGGCCATGTGACTTAGATCTAAGTGCAAAAATGGAGGCTCTAGACCCTTCCAGAGCTGAGATATTGAGATTTCACGTAGCATTTATGCCATTGTAAATATCTCAAAATCTCAGCTCTGTATGCCATTATAAATATCTAAATATCTCAGCTCTGGAAGGGTCTAGAGCCTCCATTTTTGCACTCAGATCTAAGTCCCATGGCCCTCTATCAGAATCCAGAGTTTCAAGAAAATCAAAATTTTGACCCGAAAAAAAAAACGTAAGGGGTACACTGTCGTTTTTTTTTTTAGAGTTAAACAATCAAATATAGTTGTGATTTTGCTGTAAACACATGTTTTATTAACACGTACATCTTAAACACGCTGATTTAAAAAGTCTATTTACATCAGGAAGGAAAATATTGTATAAGTATTGCAGGCGAGCACATCACAACATGAAAAATACATCTGAGTGTAACGTTGTGTGTGCTATTATGTAGGATAATTCACTGTTGTCAACACTGCTTACATTAGACAAATATGTGCTGTAAATAAACAAATCTATAAAGTAACTAACCATGATTTAATTTGTCCCTTATTAGTGTTGATATATTGGGGAACATTTAAGTTAAAAAGTGACTAAAAAGTGAGTTAACACATCAACCTCAGCATGTAAATGCAGTGTTGTGCTCGTAATGTGAATCTTGTCTGTATGTTACAGGGACAGAAGAACACGCGTGTGTTTATCCGGTGGAGAGAGGCTCATGATCCTGAATGCTGTCATCAAAGGCTTTGAGTGAGTATAGTACAGAAATGGACAACAAAATCTATTAAATCTTAAGTTGTAGTTTATTTGAATGATTGTAATTTCAAACTGAGAAATTACAACACTTTTCTGAGTCTTGATTTCTGTGCATTTGCTGCAGATCTTTTGTGGAGGAGCAGGACCTGCAGGGAAAGATGATGGCAGCATTTGTTGGGGGAAAAAAAGGTTTCAGGGATTTTACTCAAATATAAAGTAAGGTTATTTTTAATACATAAATCAAATGATATTGTGTGTTAAAATGACTGCTTTTGTGTAATATTTGTGCATTTTTGTAGGATCTGAAATGTCTGCAGACTGGTGTGAGCACTGAGGATGAGGAGCCCAGAGCTGAATCCTGGAAGTGGTGCCATGGATGAGTCCCTCCATCACTCCACCTGCCCTTATCAGTCCCTCCATCTCTCCACCTGCCCTTACGAGACCCTCCATCTCTCCACCTGCCCTTATGAGTCCCTCCATCACTCCACCTGCCCTTATGAGTCCCTCCATCACTCCACCTGCCCTTATGAGTCCCTCCATCTCTCCACCTGCCCTTATGAGTCCCTCCATCACTCCACCTGCCCTTATGAGTCCCTCCATCCTCTCCACCTGCCCTTATGAGTCCCTCCCATCACTCCACCTGCCCTTATGAGTCCCTCCATCACTCCACCTGCCCTTATGAGATCCCTCCATCACTCCACCTGCCCTTATGAGACCCTCCATCACTCCACCTGCCCTTATGAGTCCCTCCATCACTCCACCTGCCCTTATGAGTCCCTCCATCTCTCCACCTGCCCTTATGAGGCCCCACTCCCACCTGCCGTGAGCCCTCCATCACTCCACCTGCCCTTATGAGTCCCTCCATCACTCCACCTGCCCTTATGAGTCCCTCCATCACTCCACCTGCCCTTATGAGATTCCTCCATCACTCCACCTGTCCTTATGAAACCCTCCATCATTCCCCTGCCCTTATGAGTCCTTCATCACTCCCACCTGTCCTTATGAGTCCCTCCATCA